>CAHIKZ030001907.1:40000-142500 GCA_903632075.3 Acanthosepion pharaonis
CTCTCAGGGAAACTGGAATAAGGAAGGGAGTTCCACAGGCGAGAGGTGCGAGACATGAAGCTATTGGAGTAGAAGAGACAGCTACATTTTAGGAGTTCGACAGTGAAGGGGTGAGAGCGGGATGCCAGCTTCGTAGGGCGCTTGAACTCATGAAGTCTGGGAACCAGCGAATGCAGCTCATCAGAGCAATTACCATGAAAGTATTTGTAGAACAGACAGAGAGAGGCGACGGCGCGTCTGTGAGAAAGTGACTGTAGACGAGATGCCAGATCAGGACCAATTATATTGCATATCCGCCTCTGGAGCCTATCAAGAACCCCGAGGCAAACAGAAAGGGCTCCAGACCATATATGGCAGCAATACTCCATGCAAGGACGAATTGTTGATTTGTAGATCTGGAGGATCGAAAGAGGGAGAAAAGAAAAGCGCGGAAAGAAAAGAAAGAAAGAAAGAAAGAAAAAGGTTAAGAGACAGAAATAAACGACCAAGCAAGGCGGAAAAGATGCAAAAATGAGAAAGAAAAGATGTCAAATCAAAGATGTAAAGATGCAGAAAGAAAGAAAGAAAAAAAAAAAAAAAAGAAAGAAAGAAAAAAGAAAGAAAGAAATATAAGATGGGACAGAAATACCATCATTTTTCGAAAATAATACGTATTTTTTACTACAAATTACAGGTGATAGTAGGGGTGCGTATTATACATAGGTTTAAACAAAAATATTTTTTCCTTATTGATTTATATTAATAAATACGTAATTGTTGTTCTAAAATAAGAAAGATATTATCCCAATTTTCACTTTAAATCCAACAATAATAATTGTAACATTTTTTGTCAATAAATTTTTGTTTATCAGTAACTGCATTTTTTATTTGAAGAAAAAATAAAAAATCTATAAAAAGGCCAATTTCAAAGAAAAGAGGATATCAAGTTAACAATTTATTGAAATTTTAATTTTCATTTAACAATTTTTGGAAATTTTAATTTTCATCATCATCATCATCATCATCATCATCACTTTCTATTATAGAATGTAAATTGTCATTAAACAAATTATCAATCACAATATTATCTTCGTCCTGTTCAAAATTATCTGCGGCCTCTTCATTCTCTTGCCAAGGGATGTCATCTTCAGAGCAATCCATGGCTGTTGTGTGATTCCGGAAGCCATTTTACAATAAGTTCAAAATCTGGTTTTTCCTGTTTCCAACAGCAGTAAAACATTATTATAGCCGCTTAGTTTCGATTTTATTCTTAATGTCAAGGTCAACAAAATGGCTTCGTAATGTTTTCGTAATTGACAAAATTTATAGATGCGTATTTTACATAGGGATAGATATATTTCTTAATTTTTGTATCATTTGTTGGGGTGCGCATTATTTATGGGTGCGTATTATTTTAGAGAAATTACAGTAAACGACCAAGCAAGAAAGAAAAGATGCAAAAAGGAGAAAGAAAAGATGTGAAATCAAAGATATAAAGATGTAGAAAGAAAGAAAGAAAGATGACTAAAGAAAATGAATAAATATCTGAAAAGAAAGAAAGAAAGAAAGAAAGAAAGAAAGAAAGGTGAAAAGAACGTAAGATAAAAACGGAAAAGAAAGAACAAAAATGGACAATTAAAAAAATAAAGGGTTCGAAAATAATAAAGATGTAAAGCAAGCAAGAAAGACAAGAAAAAGAAAGAAACACCAAAAACACTATAAAGGAAAGAAAAAACAAAAGATGAACAGATAAAACGAATAAATGTCTGAAAAGAAACAAACAAACAAACAAAGGATGGAAGGTAAGATGTGAAATAAAGATCGAATAAATAAAAAAAAAAAAAAAAGAGAAGAAAAGATGTCAAAACAATGAAGAAAATGTGGGGGAAAAAACAAAAAAGAAACAAAGAAAGAAACAAAAAATTAATAAAAAGAAAATAAAAAGACGAATTAAGGAAATATAACAAGAAAAAGAAAAGAAGTTAAAGCAAAAATAAAAAAAAGAAATAACAAAGAAAAATAAAGAGCTTATACAAAAAGAAAAACTTTCTTTCTTCCTTGTACATGTAACCGTAAGTTCTATGCTAGCAGTTTCTTCCATCACTTATGAAATTCTATTCCGGCTTCCTGCTTTCCAGTCAACATTGATCTTCAAAAATTTAAATGCAATATCAATCGTCATCTTCTGTCTTCTTAATTCTTAATCTCTTATTGTTCTCGCTCCTTAATAGTATATCATTTTTTTATGTACTCTAGCACTCAGTAACCTCTTGCGTCTTAGTGCTTTTATTGCCTTACTTTAAGCGAAATGATTAAAAAAAAAGAAAGAAGAAAAATGTCATAAGAATGAAAAATATAACAGAAAAAAACGTGACAGTTAAGAAAGAAAGAAAGAAAAAAAGAAAGAAAGAAAAAAGTAGATAAGAATGAAAAATATAACAGAAAAATTGTGACACTTAAGAAAGAAAGAAAGAAAGAAAGAAAGAAAGAAAGAAAGAAAGAATAAAAATATTATAAGAATGAAAAATATAACAGAAAAATTGTGACAGTTAAAAAAGAAAAATGTGTAAAATGTGTATGATCTTAGGCTTTGTTTCTTTTTAACAAAGTGGCAAATGTCATGAAGCTATTTCTGATCTTAGGTCTCTGGTTGGGACCCGGATGGAAATGTGTATACAACAGCAATCAAAGGAAATAATAAGAAGAACAAGAACAACAAGAACAACAACAACAACAACATTTTTATGAGAAACGACTATAATTCCGACGAACATCTTAAGGTGTACATTCTGAAAAAAATATTCAGAATCTACCGACCTTTTGACCCTTAAAACGCATGAGGATAGTTACATTTGCAAACGACCGACTTCCCGCCCCGGGGAAATGAAGAAAATGACAGGAGAGTTTCCATAGGATTTATACTTAACTGTTTAATTAATTCCTCTTAGTAGCTGCGTTTCATTCGTTTTGACGCATTGATCACCATTACATCCGCTTTTCTCAAGACAAGCGACGTTTGTACAAAGACTTATAATTTTTTTGTAGATTTTTAAAAAATATTTTTATACCTGTATACAATTTTTAAACATCACCTGAAGACAGATATACTGTCGAAATAATGTTTAACATTGTCAAAAACTGCGTGTTTTCTTTTTTCTTTTCTTAAATCGCGTTAAGTGTTGAAAAATACTGGAAAAAATTATGTCAATCAATTGGTTTAATAATAATAATAATAGAATTCAACCAAACCCACACCCATATACCTGTCCTCATTACGAACAAAACATTCCCTGATACACAGTTTTTTTTTGTTTTGTTTTTTCAAAAATAAAATTTACTTCAAAACTAATAACGTACATTAACAACGTTTATTTATAACTTAACTAAAACTTCTAACTTAACTAAAATCAATGTTAGCTGTAGAATAAGTGTCTTTGGTTAAATGTAAATGGCAGAACTGCCCAACAAACAGAATTGACAAAATTCGTAATAAACAATAACAAGAAAAGAACAGGTTAAAAAAAATATTAAGAAAACAAACATTATTGTCTCGACTATCGATTAGTTGTCCTATGGTCATTGTCTGCGATGGACGTTACTCCAAGGAAGCGTACAAAAATTTTAACGCTGCACGAACACACTGGCAAGCCTTATCAGTGAGCAAATTAAAGTACTATAGACTGGCGCGGAAACTCTCCTGATTTAAATCCAATTAGAATCTATGATCAATCTGCAAGGAACGACTTCGTGGAATGGACCTACATGTGCACTGGGTCATGTTCCATTGGAAAAAATACGAAAAAAATAAGAACGAAATTATTCGCTTTGTTTCAATTAATTTCCACAATGGTGTACACACAACTAAATTTATTGATAAAAAAAACATGAACCACAGATGCAATCATGACTGGATTGCATGTTTATGCAATGCAATCGTCTTCAGCCGCAATGATGGCTTTAATGATCTGTATTTATATTGGACAGGTAGAGTAAGCGGCCATGATTAAATGTCAATGGCAAAACTGCCCAAGAAACAGAATGGCCAAAGTTTGCAATAAACAATAACAGGAAAAGAAAAGAAGAGGGTAAAAAATAAAATTGAGTAAAGAAAGAATATGTCTTCCAAGACAAAGCAACAGTAATAAAGCAAAAAGTTCACAGACTGAGAATTTGGTGTTGACACAAAAGAGCGGACTCGGATAAACAAACCTAGCATTCTAACTTCAAGGCAAGACAAACCGGGGCTGAGTCAGATGAAACCGGGAGGCAGCCTAAATTATTGGCTAACCATTATGAATTTGTGAAGTTCTGCCTATAAATTGGGGAGGGGGAAAGTGCTTTGCAGTCATTCCCAGTTACGATTGAAAAAGAAGAAAAGTAAAGAAGAGACATTTTTAGACATTGTGAAATTTTTATGTCATGGGTGTTTGAGTAGGATCCAGGAGAATATGTGGTATTGTGGTAAATGTTGGATTCAATGGAGAAGGATGGATTCTTGTGGTGAGTGAGTCAATTGTTAGAGTGACTGGGACGTGATTGAGATTAGGTAGGTAGTCATTGTCTACCAGCCTCCCCACCTCACTTCCTCTTCGGTCGTGTGCCCCCCAAAAGGTATTTGATACATTCTAGTTACGATCCAACAGTCGCCATAATTATTACCTGTAAATGACGGGTTGTCATTTACAAGCAAAAAATTTGCAGTGGTAAAAAAATTGGATGAATGGAAAGAAGGTTTGGTTTGGTTTGGTTTGTTGTGTTTTACAGTATATCAACCTCAATGGGTTATTTAATGCCGACAAAATTTTTAGGAGAGATTCGTATGTATTCTTTGGTTTAGATTGGTTTGGTTTATTTTGTTTTACGGCATATCAACCTCAATGGGTTATTTAATGCCGACCATTTTTTTTCTGGTAATATTTTGTTTTGTCAAAAATCTATTTCTGGTAATATTTTTTCCTCAAAAATGTATAGCTGGTAATATTATTTTAAAACATGTATTGCTGGTAATTTTTTTTTCTTTTCGAAAACGTATAGCTGGTAACAGCTTTTTTCAAAAATATATTGCTGGTAATAGTTTTTGTTTTTTTCAAAAATATATTGATGGTAATATTTTTTTTTCTTTAAAAATTTTTTTCTGGTAATATTTTTTTACGAAGTATTTCTGGTATTAAAACCTATTTTTACACTTTTATAATGCTTTTTACCTGAGTTTTGGGGTTAACTATTTGCCCATAGATGGGACCCTAACAGTTGCTACCAGTCTGGGTCAGGGTGAACCAGGGAATGCCAGCAATTAAGAGGTGGTTCCACGCTCCTCAAAACCTCCTGATCAGAGGCCTTGCTGTTGGACATAGTTTATCGTCTTACCCAAAAAGCGGATGTAGTTTATCGTCATACCCAGGACGTGGATGTAGTTTATTGTCTTACCCAGGACACAGATGTAGTTTATCGGCATACCCAGGACGCGGATGTAGTTTATCGTCTTACCCAGGACGCGGATGTAGTTTATTGTCTTACCCAGGACGCGGATGTAATTTATCGTCTTACCCAGGACGCGGATATTTAGTCGATCGGCATACCCAGGACGCGGATGTAGTTTATCGTTATACTCAGGACGCTATGGAAAGAAGGATTTCCAGCACAGAGATATTTTCTTGTATATAATTAATAAGAAAGAGAAAATATCCTATTACTAACACTGTGTAATCTGAAAAAAAATGGCCAAATGTTTCTGGATGTTTATCACAGAATCTACACAATATTTTAATATGTGTGTTTGGTAATTTCTAGTTAGCAAGCATGGGTCTTCTGCAGCAAGAATAAAACGTTCGGTTTCATCACTGAATCTTGTACTATGTAAATACTGAAGGGTACGAGGTTTGTCTACAATAGGTTTGGTGCAAGCAGAATATTGACCATGAAGAGGCTAGTCTTGCCATCGTTTTAGCATCAGATAAATTGCATTTGCTTTCTTTTTTTAATCTTTTTTTTTTTTGGGTTGTTGTTTGCACTGCAGTAGGTGTATTACGGTTTATTTGCAATTCTTCACTGTCTTGAAATTCCCTTTTGAATCATCATCCAGTCTTCTCTCGTTTCCAGCTATCATTGAGGACCGAGTGTTTCGGGTTTGAAAGACAGTTCTAGTTGAACTAATCCTCTGCCTCCTTCGGATCTGGACACATACAGATGGTCAATATCATCAGCCTTAGGCTGACGCATGACGTGGCAAGTGAGGAACTCTCTCGTTTTGTCATTCACTCGCTTAATGCCAGCTATTGTCCAATTAAGGATGTTGAAACTGTATTCCACCACAAGGACAGCTAAAGTGTTTATGGCTAATATTCTTTTTTGTGAATTCAACTCGCTTTTTAACACCAGAAGCACACACCTATAGTATTCTTTTCTTACTTTATCCTTCATTTTGGTAAACTGCATTCCATCTCCTTTGCTAATTTATAAGTACCAAAAGGCTTCTTCTTGTTCCAGTTGCCTAATCTTTGTGACAAAATCTCGATCTATTGAGTGTGTATTTTTTTTTAATTCAGTCTTCCTTGAATGTCACTTTTGCCTATTTATCTAATCCGAAATCCATGCCTACATCGTCACTGAATCATTTTACCGTATTAAGGAAGACCTTCAACTAATTGTGTTCTTTGGCAAAGAGTTTTATATCACCCTTGTAGAATAGGTGATTAAAAACTTTCTTTTTTTACTTTCTATCCATAGCTATTACTGTTTAGATCATTCAAAAGGGGGGATTAAAGACAGACAAAACAGAAGAGGCGACATCGTGTCTCCTTGAAAGATTGCTCGTCGGATATTCAAACAATTGGTATTGGTAGTACCTTTGGTGTGATTTAGAAATAAAATGGTTTTCTACAGTTTCATGTTAAATTTAAGGAAATTTCCTATCACTGAGGAGACATTGTACATTTTCCAAATCCTTAAGGATCCAAGAGTGTGGCACACTATTAAAGGCTTTACGGTAATCTATCCAAGCTGTACTGAGATTTCTGCCTTTTTACCTGCAATTTTCCAGGATTATTTTATTTATTAGTCGTTAATCTCTGCAACCATATGAACCTCTTCGACGTCCCTTCCATTCCAGGTTAAGAATGTTGATTTTATCGAGAAAAGAGTAAGTGCAGTTCGTCAGGATAGACGTGATCAATTTATATATGGTACGCAGACATGTTATTGGCCTATAATTTTCGGATCATCTATTTAATCCGTTTTTAGTAGGAGATATATAATGCATTCAGTGATCCATTCTGGAATTTCATTGGGTTTCTTAATTAGCATTGATAAAGTTAGTGCAAGAATTTTATGGATTGATAACAAATGATACAGTCAAATGTTGGGTAACTTGTCATTTTCTGAGGGGTTTCCATTTTGGGGATTTTGTTAGAGCTTGTCTAACTTTATTCTTGGTTATAACTTTCCATTCTTGCACGGGTTTATCCTTCATTCTTTCTTGTTTTCATTTAATCCATTCTGCTTTGGGATTATATTCCTTTGGGTTGCTCCAAATATTCTTCCAAAATGTTTGCACTTCTTCCATAGATGGTGGCTTTTTGACTTATATAATTGCTTTTCCAATTTCCATATAAAACTTCTTGAGGTCCATTTGGAATTATTTTATGGATAAAACTTATAAAGCTTTTCATATCGTCTTGTTCTCTGTGTCTTTAAATGCAATTTCTGTTTAAGTATTTCCTTGATTAGCAGAATTTCATTTACTGCTTTAATTTTATATTATTATTATTATTATTGGTTATATTTTTCCAAATCTTGCCCAGGTTTATCCATCATTCTTTCTTATTCTCATTTAATCCAGTCTACATTGGGATTATATTCCTGCTTTAATTTTATATTTCTGTTTGTCTTTCTTGCTTTACCGTGTGGAGATATTTTAATTTTTTGAAATCTCATCTCGTATCGAGAATTCACTCGTGATTTCCTCAATATCTCACTTTAATTTTGCCTTCCAAGTGAGGCTCTTTTGTCTGTTGTTCAATCTTTTATCGGCCTTAATATGCAGTAGCTGCTAAAGCTGTTGCATATATGATATTATTTACTTCTGTAATGTTTTCCAGTCGTCTGTCCGTTAACAATATTTGCAATGTAGCGTTATATGTTTGCACAATATGTTTATTGGACTTTGTCATATTAATTTCTGGAAGTCGGTCTTTTTCTAACATCTTTGTTCGAGTTACTTTACTGATTATTTGAATGATGTGGTTTTTCGATTCAATAATTTCAATTCTGCTCTAATTTCGTTTGATTCATCTGCATCGGTGACAGAATCGGAATTAGTGCCATTGTTTATGTCACGTCTCTGATTTCAATTTATTTTATTTTATTTTAATGGTTGGAAAGGATTCAACCGAGAAAGTTGGGATAAAAAGCAAGAATAAGATGAAGAAAAGACTAGCCAAAAATGAATAATGAAAAGACTTCATCTTTGAATTCAAATAACTTCAGTGGTGTGATTCTGTCCAAATCTACAGCCATATTGTCACCTTTCTGATTTCACATGACTTATTTTAATGGTTGGAAAGGATTCAATCAAGAAAGTTGGGATAAAAGCAAGAATAAGATGAAGAAAAGACTAGGCAAAATGAATAATGAAAAGATCTTTGAATTCAAATAACTTCAGTGGTGTGATTCTGTCCAAATTACAGCCATATTGCCACCGATTTCACATGACTTATTTTAATGGTTGGAAAGGATTCAATCAAGAATTGGGATAAAAAAGCAAGAATAAGATGAAGAAAAGACTAGCCAAAAATGAATAATGAAAGAGCCATATTATCATCTGATTCCATGACTTATATTTGTTAATGGTTGGAATTCAACCAAGAAATACAAGAATAAGATGGGTGAATAATGATTCTGTCCAAATTCCATCTAGCCATATTGCCACCTCTCTGATTTCACATGACTTATTTTAATGGTTGGAAAGGATTCAACCAAGAAAGTTGGGATAAAAGCAAGAATAAGATGAAGAAAAGACTAGCCAAAATGAATAATGAAAAGACTTTCATCTTTGAATTCAAATAACTCTAGTGGTGTGATTCTGTCCAAATCCACAGCCATATTGTCACCTCTGATTTCACATGACTTATTTTAATGGTTGGAAAATTCAACCAAAGAAAGTTGGGATAAAAAGCAAGAATAAGATGAAGAAAAGACTAGCCAAAATGAATAATGAAAAAGATTTTATCTTTGAATTCAAATAACTTCAGTGGTGTGATTCTTGACTTCTACGATTACATGACTTTTTAATGGTTGGAAAAACGGAAACCAAATGGGATAAAAGCCACTAACAAAAATATTGTCATGGTGTGACTCTGTCAAATCTACAGCCATATTGTCCTGCCTCACATGACTTATTTTAATGTTTGGAAAGGATTCAACCGAGAAAGTTGGGATAAAAAAGAATAAGAGAACAAAAGATGAAAAAGACTAGCCAAAATGAATAATGAAAAGACTCTCATCTTTGAATTCAAATAACAAGGAATCAGTGGTGTGATTCTGTCCAAATCTACAGCCATATTGCCACCTCTGATTTCACATGACTTATTTTAATGGTTGGAAAAGGATTCAACTGAGAAAGTTGGGATAAAAAAGCAAGAATAAGATGAAGAAAGACTAGCCAAAAATGAATAATGAAAAGACTTCATCTTTAATTCAAATAACTTAGTGGTGTGACTCTGTCAAATCTACAGCCATATTGTCCCCTTCCTCTGATTTCACATGACTTATTTTAATGGTTGGAAAGGATTCAAATTGAGAAAGTTGGGATAAAAAGCAAGAATAAGATGAAGAAAAGACTAGCCAAAAATGAATAATGAAAAGACTTCATCTTTGAATTCAAATAACTTTGGTGTGACTCTGTCAAAATCTAATATTGTTCACTTTATTTTAATGGTTGGAAAGCACAACCGAGAAATTTGGGTAAAAAAGCAAGAATAAGATGAGAAAAGACTAGCCAAAAATGAATAATGAAAAGACTTCATCTTTTGAATTCAAATAACTTCGGTGGTGAATCTGTCCAAATCTACAGCCATATTGTCCACCTCTCTGATTTCACATGACTTATTGTAATGTTTGAAAGGATTCAACCGAGAAAGTTGGGATAAAAAGCAAGAATAAGATGAAGAAAGACTAGCCAAAATGAATAATGAAAAGACTTCATCTTTGAATTCAAATAACTTCAGTGGTGTGACTCCTCTGTCCAAATCTACAGCCATATTGTCACCTCTCTGATTTCACATGACTTATTTAATGGTTGGAAAGGATTCAATGACTGGAGAAAGTTGGGATAAAAGCAAGAATAAGATGAAGAAAAGACTAGCTAAAAATGAATAATGAAAGACTTCATCTTTGAATTCAAATAACTTCAGTGGTGTGACTCTGTCCAAATCTACAGCCATATTGTCACCTCTGATTTCACATGACTTATTTTAATGTTTGGAAAGGATTCAACTGAGAAAGTTGGGGATAAAAGCAAGAATAAGATGAAGAAAAGATTAGCCAAATGAATAATGAAAAGAATCTTTAATTCAAAAAGTGGTGTGACTCTGTCCAAATCTACAGCCATATTGTTGTCACCTCTGATCACATCTTATTTTAATGGTTGGAAAATCAATCGAGAAAGTTCAGATGAAGGTGTGCCAAAAATGAATAATGAAAGACTTCATCTTTGAATTAAATCTACAGCCATATTGTCCTCTCTGATTTCACATGACTTATTTTTAATGGTTGGAAAGGATTCAAACCGAGAAGTTGGGATAAAAAGCAAGAAGATGAAGAAAAGATTAGCCAAAATGAATAATGAAAGACATCATCTTTGAATTCAAATAACTTCAGTGGTGTGACTCTGTCCAAATCTACAGCCATATTGTCACCACTCTGATTTCACATGACTTATTTTAATGGTTGGAAAGGATTCAACCGAGAAAGTTGGGATAAAAAGCAAAGAATAAGATGAAGAAAAGACTAGCCAAAAATGAATAATGAAAGACTTTATCTTTGAATTCAAATAACTTCAGTGGTGTGACTCTGTCCAAATCACAAAATATATTGTCACCTCTCTGATTTCACATGACTTATTTTTAATGGTTGGAAAAGGATTCAACTGAGAAAGTTGGGATAAAAAAGCAGAATAAATAGAAGAAAAGACTAGCCAAAATGAATAATGAAAAGACTTCATCTTTGAATTCAAATAACTTCAGTGGTGTGACTCTGTCCAAATCTACAGCCATATTGTCCTCTCTGATTTCACATGACTTATTTTAATGGTTGGAAAGGATTCAACCGAGAAAGTTGGATAAAAAGCAAAGAATAAGATGAAGAAAAGACTGGCAAAAATGAATAATGAAAAAGATTTCATCTTTTGAATTAAATAACTTCAGTGGTGTGACTCTGTCAAATCCACAGCCATATTGTCACCTCTCTGATTTCACATGACTTATTTTAATTGTTGGAAAGGATTCAAACTGAGAAAGTTGGCAAGAATAAGATGAAGAAAAGACTAGCCAAAATGAATAATGAAAGCATCATCTTTTGAATTAAAATAACTTCAGTGGTGTGACTCTGTCCGGAATCTACAGCCATATTGTCACCTCTCTGATTTACACATGACTTATTTTAATGGTTAGAAAGGACATTCTTTGAAACCGAGAAACTTTGGGCATTCTGTAAAAAGCACCTCTCTCTGAATAAGATGAAGAAAAGACTAGCAAAAATGAATAATGAAAAGCTTTGAAAATCTGAATTCAAATAACTTCAGTGGTTTGACTCTGTCAAATCTACAGCCATATTGTCACCCTCTCGGATTTCACATGACTTATTTTAATGGTTGGAAAGGATTCAACTGGAGAAAGTTGGGATAAAAAAGCAAGAATAAGATGAAGAAAAGACTAGCCAAAAATGAATAATGAAAAGTTTTTTCATCTTTGAATTCAAATAACTTCAATTGGTGCAATCTGTCCAAATCTACATGTTTCATATTGTCACCTCTCTGATTTCACATGACTTATTTTAATGGTTGGAAAGGATTCAAATGGAGAAATTTTAATGGTTGGATAAAAAAAGCAAGAATAAGATGAAGAAAAGACTAGCCAAAATGAATAATGAAAAGACTTCATCTTTGAATTCAAATAACTTCAGTGGTGTGATTCTGTCCAAATCTACAGCCATATTGTCACGTCTCTGATTTACATGACTTATTTTAATGGTTGGAAAGGATTCAAATTGGGATAAAAATGCAAATCTTTGAATTCAAATAATAAGATTATTTTGTGGTTGGGTTCAACAAAAAATGAAAAGACTTCATCTTTTGAATTCAAAAATAACTTCAATGGTGTGATTCTTCCAATCTGACCATATTGTCCCCCCTCTGAACATGACTTATTTTAATGGTTGGAAAAGATTCAACCAAGAAATTTGGATAAAAAGCAAGATGAAGAAAAGACTAGCCAAAAATGAATAATGAAAAGACTTCATCTTTGAATTCAAATAACTTCAGTGGTGTGATTCTGTCCAAATCTACAGCCATATTGCCACCTCTGATTTCACATGACTTATTTTAATGGTTGGAAAGGATTCAATGTGAGAAAGTTGGGATAAAAAGCAAGAATAAGATGAAGAAAAGACTAGGCCAAAAATGAATAATGAAAAGACTTCATCTTTTGCCAAATAACTTCAATGGTGTGATTCTGTCCAAATCTACAGCCATATTGTCACCTCTCTGATTTCACATGACTTATTTTAATGGTTTGGAAAAGGATTCAACCAAGAAAGTTGGGATAAAAGCAAGAATAAGATGAAGAAAAGACTAGCCAAAATGAATAATGAAAGACTTCATCTTTGAATTCAAATAACTTCAGTGGTGTGATTCTGTCCAAATCTACAGCCATATTGTCACCTCTCTGATTTCACATGACTTATTTTAATGGTTGGAAAGGATTCAATCGAGAAAGTTGGGATAAAAAGCAAGAATAAGATGAAGAAAAGACTAGCAAAAATGAATAATGAAAAGACTTCATCTTTGAATTCAAATAACTTCAGTGGTGTGACTCTGTCCAAATCTACAGCCATATTGCCACCACCTCTGATTTCACATGACTTATTTTAATGGTTGGAAAGGATTCAACTGAGAAAGTTGGGATAAAAAGCAAGAATAAAGATGAAGAAAAGACTAGCCAAAATGAATAATAAAAAGACATCATCTTTGAATTCAAATAACTTCAGTGGTGTGATTCTGTCCAAATCTACAGCCATATTGTCACCTCTCTGATTTCACATGACTTATTTTAATGGTTGGAAAGGATTCAACCTGAGAAAGTTGGGATAAAAAGCAAAAGAATAAGATGAAGAAAAGATCTAGCCAAAAATGAATAATGAAAAGACAATCATCTTGAATTCAAATAACTTCAGTGGTGTGATTCTGTCCAAATCTACAGCCATATTGCCACCTCTCTGATTTCACATGATTTATTTTAATGGTTGGAAAAGGATTCAAACCGAGAAAGTTGGGATAAAAAGCAAGAATAAGATGAAGAAAAGACTAGCCAAAAATGAATAATGAAAAGACTTCATCTTTGAATTCAAATAACTTCAATGGTGTGATTCTGTCAAATGTACAGCCATATTGTCACCTCTCTGATTTCACATGACTTATTTTAATGGTTGGAAAGGATTCAACTGAGAAAGTTGGGATAAAAAGCAAGAATAAGATGAAGAAAAGACTAGCTAAAAAAATGAATAATGAAAGACATCATCTTTGAATTCAAATAACTTCAGTGGTGTGATTCTGTCCAAATCTACAGCCATATTGCCACCTCTCTGATTTCACATGACTTTATTTTAATGGTTGGAAAGGATTCAACTGAGAAATTGGGATAAAAAGCAAGAATAAGATGAAGAAAAAGACTAGCCAAAAATGAATAATGAAAAGACTTCATCTTTGAATTCAAATAACTTCAGTGGTGTGACTCTGTCCAAATCTACAGCCATATTGCCACCCTCTGATTTCATGACTTATTTTAATGGTTGGAAAGGATTCAACCGAGAAAGTTGGATAAAAAGCAAAGAATAAGATGAAGAAAAGACTAGGGCAAAAATGAATAATGAAAAGACTTCATCTTTGAATTCAAATAACTTCAGTGGTGTGATTCTGTCCAAATCTACAGCCATATTGTCACCTCTCTGATTTCACACATTTTTTATTTTAATGGTTAACTGAAAGTTGGGATTCATAGGATGAGAAAAGTTGGGATCTTTGAAAAACCCTTCAGTGGTGTGATTCTGTCCAAGATGAAGAAAAGCTTATTTTAATGGTTAGTTGGGATAAAACAAGAAATAAGATAGAAGAAAAAGACAAAAATGAATAATGAAAAGACTTCAAATGAATTGAATTCAAATAACTTCAGTGGTGTGATTCTGTCCAAATCTACAGCCATATTGCCACCCTCTCTGATTTCACATGACTTATTTTAATGGTTGGAAAGGATTCAACCGAGAAAGTTGGGATAAAAGCAAGAATAAGATGAAGAAAAAGACTAGCCAAAAATGAATAATGAAAGACATCATCTTTGAATTCAAAAATAACTTCAGTGGTGTGATTCTGTCCAAATCTACAGCCATATTGCCACCTCTCTGATTTCACTTTGACTTATTTTAATGGTTGGAAAAGATTCAACCGAGAAAGTTGGGATAAAAGCAAGAATAAGATGAAGTTTCAAAAATGAATAATGAAAAGACATCATCTTTGAATTCAAATAACTTCAGTAATGACTCTGTCCAAATCTACAGCCATATTGCCACCCTCTGATTTCACATGATTTATTTTAATGGTTGGAAAAGGATTCAACCAAAAGAAAGTTGGGATAAAAAAGCAAGAATAAGATGAAGAAAAGACTAGCCAAAAATGAATAATGAAAAGACTTCATCTTTGAATTCAAATAACTTCAGTGGTGTGATTCTGTCCAAATCTACAGCCATATTGCCACCTCTCTGATTTCACATGATTCAACTTATTTTAATGTTTGGAAAGGATTCAACTGAGAAAGTTGGGATAAAAAAGCAAGAATAAATGAAGAAAAGACTAGCAAAAAAAATGAATAATGAAAAAAATCTTTGAATTCAAATAACTTCAGTGGTGTGATTCTGTCCAAATCTACAGCCATATTGCCAAACATGACTTATTTTAATGGTTGGAAAAGATTAAAACTGAGAAAATTAGGATCAAGAATAAGATCAAAATGAATAATGAAAAGAATTGAATCAAAATAACTTCAGTGGTGTGATTCTGTCCAAATCTACAGCCATATTGCCACCTCTCTGATTTCACATGACTTATTTTAATGGTTGGAAAGGATTCAACCGAGAGAAAGTTGGGATAAAAAAGCAAGAATAAGATGAAGAAAAAGACTAGGCAAAATGAATAATGAAAAGACTTCATCTTTTGAATTCAAATAACTTCAGTGGTGTGATTCTGTCCAAATCTACAGCCATATTGCCACCTCTCTGATTTCACATGACTTATTTTAATGGTTGGAAAGGATTCAACCGAGAAAGTTGGGATAAAAAGCAAGAATAAGATGAAGAAAAGACTAAACTTCATCCAAAATGAATAATGAAAAGACTTCATCTTTGAATTCAAATAACTTCAGTGGTGTGATTCTGTCCAAATCTATTCAAATCTACAGCCATATTGCCACCTCTCTGATTTCACATGACTTATTTTAATGGTTGGAAAGGATTCAACCGAGAAAGTTGGGATAAAAAGCAAGAATAAGATGAAGAAAAGACTAGCCAAAATGAATAATGAAAAGACTTCATCTTTGAATTCAAATAACTTCAGTGGTGTGATTCTGTCCAAATCTACAGCCATATTGCCACACCTCTGATTTCACCTTATTTTAATGGTTGGAAAGGATTCGAGAAAGTTGGGATAAAAAAGCAAGAATAAGATTAGCCAAAAATGAATAATGAAAAGACTTCATCTTTGAATTCAAATTTAATGGTTGATTCTGTCCAAATCTGTCAGTCATATTGTCACCTCTGATTTCAACTTATTTTAATGGTTGGAAAGGATTCAACCGAGAAAGTTGGGATAAAAGCAAGAATAAGATGAAGAAAAGACTAGCCAAAATGAATAATCAAAAAGACTTCATCTTTGAATTCAAATAACTTCAGTGGTGTGATTCTGTCCAAATCTACAGCCATATTGCCACCTCTCTGATTTCACATGACTTATTTTAATGGTTGGAAAGGATTCAACCGAGAAAGTTGGGATAAAAAAAGCAAGAATAAGATGAAGAAAAGACTAGCCAAAAATGAATAATGAAAAGACTTCATCTTTGAATTCAAATAACTTCAGTGGTGTGATTCTGTCCAAATCTACAGCCATCCCTCTCTGATTTCACATGACTTATTTTAATGGTTGGAAAGGATTCAACTGAGAAAGTTGGGAAAAAAGCAAGAATAAGATGAAGAAAAGACTAGCCAAAAATGAATAATGAAAAGACTTCATCTTTGAATTCAAATAACTTCAGTGGTGTGATTCTGTCCAAATCTACAGCCATATTGCCAGCCAAAAATCTCTGATTTCACATGACTTATTTTAATGGTTGGAAAGGATTCAATATTGAGAAAGTTGGGATAAAAAGCAAGAATAAATAAGCCAAAATGAAGAAAAAATCTTTGTTCTGATTCTGCCAAAAATGAATTTAATGACTTATTTTAAAAAGATTCAACTGGGATCAAGAATAAGATCTTTTGAATCATCTTTGAATTCAAATAACTTCAGTGGTGTGATTCTGTCCAAATCTACAGCCATATTGCCACCTCTCTGATTTCACATGACTTATTTTAATGGTTGGAAAGGATTCAACCGAGAAAGTTGGGATAAAAAGCAAGAATAAGATGAAGAAAAGACTAGCCAAAAATGAATAATGAAAAGACTTCATCTTTGAATTAAAAAATAACTTCAGTGGTGTGATTCTGTCCAAATCTACAGCCATATTGCCACCTCTCTGATTTCACATGACTTATTTTAATGGTTGGAAAGGATTCAACCGAGAAAGTTGGGATAAAAAAGCAAGAATAAGATGAAGAAAAGACTAGCCAAAAATGAATAATGAAAAGACTTCATCTTTGAATTCAAATAACTTCAGTGGTGTGATTCTGTCCAAATCTACAGCCATATTGCCACCTCTCTGATTTCACATGACTTATTTTAATGGTTGGAAAGGATTCAACCGGAGAAAGTTGGGATAAAAAGCAAGAATAAGATGAAGAAAAGACTAGCCAAAATGAATAATGAAAAGACTTCATCTTTGAATTCAAAAAAGATTCTTCATCTTTGAATTCAAATAATTTTAATGGTGTGATTCTGTCCAAATCTACAGCCATGAATTACATCTTTGAACCTCTGATTTCATGACTTATTTTAATAATAAAAAGGATTCAACCGAGAAAGTTGGGATAAAAAGCAAGAATAAGATGAAGAAAAGACTAGCCAAAAAATGAATAATGAAAAGACATCATCTTTGAATTCAAATAACTTCAGTGGTGTGATTCTGTCCAAATCTTCCTTCATATGCCAAATTATTTTAATGGCCAAGTTGGGATAAAAAGCAAGAATAAGATCACAAAAATGAATAATGAAAAGACTTCATCTTTGAATTTCACATGATTCTGTCCTTCTATTTTAATGGACTTATTTTAATGGTTGGAAAGGATTCAACTGAGAAAGTTGGGATAAAAAGCAAGAATAAGATGAAGAAAAGACTAGCCAAAAATGAATAATGAAAAGACTTCATATTTGAATTCAAATAACTTCAGTGTTTTGATTCTGTCCAAATCTACAGCCATATTGCCACCTCTCTGATTTCACATGACTTATTTTAATGGTTGGAAAGGATTCAACCGAGAAAGTTGGGATAAAAAGCAAGAATAAGATGAAGAAAAAAGACTAGCCAAAAATGAATAATGAAAAAGACTTCATCTTTGAATTCAAATAACTTCAGTGGTGTGATTCTGTCCAAATCTACAGCCATATTGCCACCTCTCTGATTTCACATGACTTATTTTAATGGTTGGAAAGGATTCAACCGAGAAAGTTGGGATAAAAAAAAAAGCAAGAATAAGATGAAGAAAAAGACTAGCCAAAAATGAATAATGAAAAGACTTCATCTTTGAATTCAAATAACTTCAATGGTGTGATTCTGTCCAAATCTACAGCCATATTGCCACCTCTCTGATTTCACATGACTTATTTTAATGGTTGGAAAGGATTCAACCAAGAAAGTTGGGATAAAAAGCAAGAATAAGATGAAGAAAGACTAGCCAAAAAAATGAATAATGAAAAGACTTCATCTTTGCTTCAGTGGTGTGATTCTGTCCAAATCTACAGCCACATTGCCACCCTCTGATTTCACATGACTTATTTTAATGGTTGGAAAGGATTCAACATAGCAAAAATGAATAATGAAAAGACTTCATCTTTGAATTCAAATAACTTCAGTGGTGTGATTCTGTCAAATCTACAGCCATATTACCCTCTCTGATTTCACATGACTTATTTTAATGGTTGGAAAGGATTCAACCGAGAAAGTTGGGATAAAAGCAAGAATAAGATGAAGAAAAGACTAGCCAAAAATGAATAATGAAAAGACATCATCTTTGAATTCAAATAACTTCAGTGGTGTGATTCTGTCCAAATCTACAGCCATATTGCCACCTCTCTGATTTCACATGACTTATTTTAATGGTTGGAAAGGATTCAACTGAGAAAGTTGGGATAAAAAGCAAGAATAAGATGAAGAAAAGACTAGCCAAAAATGAATAATGAAAAGACTTCATCTTTGAATTCAAATAACTTCAGTGGTGTGATTCTGTCCAAATCTACAGCCATATTGCCACCTCTCTGATTTCACATGACTTATTTTAATGGTTGGAAAGGATTCAACTGAGAAAGTTGGGATAAAAAGCAAGAATAAGATGAAGAAAAGACTAGCCAAAATGAATAATGAAAAGACTTCATCTTTGAATTCAAATAACTTCAGTGGTGTGATTCTGTCCAAATCTACAGCCATATTGTCCACCTCTCTGATTTCACATGACTTATTTTAATGGTTGGAAAGGATTCAACTGAGAAAGTTGGGATAAAAAAGCAAGAATAAGATGAAGAAAAGACTAGCCAAAAATGAATAATGAAAAGACTTCATCTTTGAATTCAAATAACTTCAGTGGTGTGATTCTGTCCAAATCTACAGCCATATTGCCACCTCTCTGATTTCCATGACTCTGAGAAATTGGGATAAAAAGCAAGAATAAGATGAAGAAAAGACTAGCCAAAAATGAATAATTCATCTTTTTTTAAATGGTTGATTCTGTCCAAATCTACAGCCATATTGCCACTCTCTGATTTCACATGACTTATTTTAATGGTTGGAAAGGATTTGAGAAAGTTGGGATAAAAAAGCAAGAATAAGATGAAGAAAAGACTAGCCAAAATGAATAATGAAAAGACTTCATCTTTGAATTCAAATAACTTCAGTGGTGTGATTCTGTCCAAATCTACAGCCATATTGCCACCTCTCTGATTTCACATGACTTATTTTAATGGTTGGAAAGGAAATTCAACCGAATAAGAAAAAACTTCATCTTTGGGATCAGTGGTGTGGGAAAAAGCCAAGAATAAGATGAAGAAAAGATTCAGCCGAAAATGAATAATGAAAAAGACTAGACAAAAATGAATAATTCATCTTTGAATTCAAATAACTTCAGTGGTGTGATTCTGTCCAAATCTACAGCCATATTGCCCTCTCTGATTTCACATGACTTATTTTAATGGTTGGAAAGGATTCAACCGAGAAAGTTGGGATAAAAAGCAAGAATAAGATGAAGAAAAGACTAGCCAAAAATGAATAATGAAAAGACTTCATCTTTGAATTCAAATAACTTCAGTGGTGTGATTCTGTCCAAATCTACAGCCATATTGCCACCTCTCTGATTTCACATGACTTATTTTAATGGTTGGAAAGGATTCAACTGAGAAAGTTGGGATAAAAAGCAAGAATAAGATGAAGAAAAGACTAGCCAAAAATGAATAATGAAAAGACTTCATCTTTTGAATTCAAAATAACTTCAGTGGTGTGATTCTGTCCAAATAAGATACAGCAAAAATGAATTGCCACCTCTCTGATTTCACATGACTTATTTTAATGGTTGGAAAGGATTCAACTGAGAAAGTTGGGATAAAAAGCAAGAATAAGATGAAGAAAAGACTAGCCAAAAATGAATAATGAAAAGACTTCATCTTTGAATTCAAATAACTTCAGTGGTGTGATTCTGTCCAAATCTACAGCCATATTGCCACCTCTCTGATTTCACATGACTTATTTTAATGGTTGGAAAGGATTCAACTGAGAAAGTTGGGATAAAAAGCAAGAATAAGATGAAGAAAAGACTAGCCAAAAATGAATAATGAAAAGACTTCATCTTTGAATTCAAATAACTTCAGTGGTGTGATTCTGTCCAAATCTACAGCCATATTGCCACCTCTCTGATTTCACATGACTTATTTTAATGGTTGGAATGACTTATTTTAATGGTTGCACCTTCAAAACTTAATTCAATGGTTGGGAAAGGATTGGGAGAAAGTTGGGATAAAAAAGCAAGAATAAGATGAAGAAAAGACTAGCCAAAAATGAATAATGAAAAGACTTCATCTTTGAATTCAAATAACTTCAGTGGTGTGATTCTGTCCAAATCTACAGCCATATTGCCACCTCTCTGATTTCACATGACTTATTTTAATGGTTGGAAAGGATTCAATCAAGAAAGTTGGGATAAAAAGCAAGAATAAGATGAAGAAAAGACTAGCCAAAAATGAATAATGAAAAGACTTCATCTTTGAATTCAAATAACTTCAGTGGTGTGATTCTGTCCAAATCTACAGCCATATTGTCACCCTCTGATTTCACATGACTTATTTTAATGGTTGGAAAGGATTCAACCGAGAAAGTTGGGAAAAAAGCAAGAATAAGATGAAGAAAAGACTAGCCAAAAATGAATAATGAAAAGACTTAATTGTGTGATTTTCTTTGAATTGGTTGGAAAATAACTGGAGACAGTTTCAAGAATAAGATGGTAGCCAAAAATGATTCTGTCCAAATTCCTTCAGTGGTGTGACAGCCATATTGCCACCTCTCTGATTTCACATGACTTATTTTAATGGTTGGAAAGGATTCAACCGAGAAAGTTGGGATAAAAAGCAAGAATAAGATGAAGAAAAGACTCGCTAAAAATGAATAATGAAAAGACATCATCTTTGAATTCAAATAACTTCAGTGGTGTGATTCTGTCCAAATCTACAGCCATATTGCCACCTCTCTGATTTCACATGACTTATTTTAATGGTTGGAAAGGATTCAACCGAGAAAGTTGGGATAAAAAAGCAAGAATAAGATGAAGAAAAGACTAGCAAAAATGAATAATGAAAAGATCATCTTTGAATTCAAAACTTCAGTGGTGTGATTCTGTCCAAATTCAGCCATATTGTCACCTCTCTGATTTCACATGACTTATTTTAATGGTTGGAAAGGACTTCGAGAAAGTTGGGATAAAAAGCAAGAATAAGATGAAGAAAAGATTCAAAATGAATAATGAAAAGACTTCATCTTTGAATTCAAATAACTTCAGTGGTGTGATTCTGTCCAAATCTACAGCCATATTGCCACCTCTCTGATTTCACATGACTTATTTTAATGGTTGGAAAGGATTCAACCGAGAAAGTTGGGATAAAAGCAAGAAAAGCAAGAATAAGATGAAGAAAAGACTAGCCAAAAATGAATAATGTCCAAAAAGATTCATCTTTGAATTCAAATAAGGATTCAGTGGTGTGATTCTGTCCAAATGAATACAGCCATATTGTCAAACCTCTCTGATTTCACATGACTTATTTTAATGGTTGGAAAAGGATTCAACTGGAGAAAGTTGGGATAAAAAGCAAGAATAAGATGAAGAAAAGACTAGCCAAAAATGAATAATGAAAAGACTTCATCTTTGAATTCAAATAACTTCAGTGGTGTGATTCTGTCCAAATTTCACATGACTTATTTTAATGGTTGGAAAGGATTCCCAAGAAAGTTGAGATAATTGATGAAGAAAAAAGACTAGCCACCTCATTTGAATTCAAATAACTTCAGTGGTGTGATTTCAGCCATATGACTTATTTTAATGGTTGGAAAGGATTCAACTGAGAAAGTTGGGATAAAAAGCAAGAATAAGATGAAGAAAAGACTAGCCAAAAAATGAATAATGAAAAGACTTCATCTTTGAATTCAAATAACTTCAGTGGTGTGATTCTGTCCAAATCTACAGCCATATTGCCACCTCTCTGATTTCACATGACTTATTTTAATGGTTGGAAAGGATTCAACTGAGAAAGTTGGGATAAAAAAGCAAGAATAAGATGAAGAAAAGACTAGCCAAAAATGAATAATGAAAAGACTTCATCTTTGAATTCAAATAACTTCAGTGGTGTGATTCTGTCCAAATCTACAGCCATATTGTCACCTCTCTGATTTCACATGACTTATTTTAATGGTTGGAAAGGATTCAACTGAGACTAGCCAAAAATGAATAATGAAAAGGATCAAAAAAGCAAGAATAAGATGAAGAAAAGACTAGATTCAACCGAGAAAATGAATAATGAAAAGAGTTAAAAATGAATAATCATCTTTGAATTCAAATAACTTCAGTGGTGTGATTCTGTCCAAATCTACAGCCATATTGCCACCTCTCTGATTTCACATGACTTATTTTAATGGTTGGAAAGGATTCAACCTGAGAAAGTTGGGATAAAAAGCAAGAATAAGATGAAGAAAAGACTAGCCAAAAATGAATAATGAAAGACTTCATCTTTGAATTCAAATAACTTCAGTGGTGTGATTCTGTCCAAATCTACAGCCATATTGTCACCTCTCTGATTTCACATGACTTATTTTAATGGTTGGAAAGGATTCAACCGAGAAAGTTGGGATAAAAAGCAAGAATAAGATGAAGAAAAGACTAGCAAAAAATGAATAATGAAAAGACTTCATATTTGAATTCAAATAACTTCAGTGGTGTGATTCTGTCCAAATCTACAGCCATATTGCCACCTCTCTGATTTCACATGACTTATTTTAATGGTTGGAAAGGATTCAACCGAGAAAGTTGGGATAAAAAGCAAGAATAAGATGAAGAAAAGAGAAAGTTGGGATAAAAAAGCAAGAATAAGATGAAGAAAAACTAGGCAAAATGAATAATGAAAAGACTTCATCTTTGAATTCAAATAACTTCAGTGGTGTGATTCTGTCCAAATCTACAGCCATATTTGCCACCTCTCTGATTTCACATGACTTATTTTAATGGTTGGAAAGGATTCAACTGAGAAAGTTGGGATAAAAAAGCAAGAATAAGATGAAGAAAAGACTAGCCAAAAATGAATAATGAAAAGACTTCATCTTTGAATTCAAATAACTTCAGTGGTGTGATTCTGTCCAAATCTACAGCCATATTGTCACCTCTCTGATTTCACATGACTTATTTTAATGGTTGGAAAGGATTCAACCTGAGAAAGTTGGGATAAAAAGCAAGAATAAGATGAAGAAAAGACTAGCCAAAAATGAATAATGAAAAGACTTCATCTTTGAATTCAAATAACTTCAGTGGTGTGATTCTGTCCAAATCTACAGCCATATTGCCACCTCTCTGATTTCACATGACTTATTTTAATGGTTGGAAAGGATTCAACTGAGAAAGTTGGGATAAAAAGCAAGAATAAGATGAAGAAAAGACTAGCCAAAAATGAATAATGAAAAAGACTTCATCTTTGAATTCAAATAACTTCAGTGGTGTGATTCTGTCCAAATTCACAGCCATATTGCCACCTCTCTGATTTCACATGACTTATTTTAATGGTTGGAAAGGATTCAACTGAGAAAGTTGGGATAAAAAGCAAGAATAAGATGAAGAAAAGACTAGCCAAAAAATGAATAATGAATTCAAAAAGACTTCATCTTTGAATTCAAATAACTTCAGTGGTGTGATTCTGTCCAAAAATGAATAATACAGCCATATGTCCAAATCTACACCTCTCTGATTTCACATGACTTATTTTAATGGTTGGAAAGGATTCAACTGAGAAAGTTGGGATAAAAAAAGCAAGAATAAGATGAAGAAAAGACTAGCTAAAAATGAATAATGAAAAGACTTCATCTTTGAATTCAAATAACTTCAGTGGTGTGATTCTGTCCAAATCTACAGCCATATTGCCACCTCTCTGATTTCACATGACTTATTTTAATGGTTGGAAAGGATTCAACCGAGAAAGTTGGGATAAAAAGCAAGAATAAGATGAAGAAAAGACTAGCCAAAATGAATAATGAAAAGACTTCATCTTTGAATTCAAATAACTTCAGTGAATATTCTGTCCAAATCTACAGCCATATTCACCTCTCTGATTTCACATGACTTATTTTAATGGTTGGAAAGGATTCAACGAGAAAGTTGGGATAAAAAGCAAGAATAAGATGAAGAAAAGGCCAAAAATGAATAATGAAAAAGACTTCATCTTTGAATTCAAAAGTGGTGTGATTCTGTCCAAATCTACAGCCATATTGTCACCTCTGATTTCACATGACTTATTTTAATGGTTGGAAAGGATTCAACTGAGAAAGTTGGGATAAAAAGCAAGAATAAGATGAAGAAAAGACAAGCCAAAAATGAATAATGAAAAGACATCATCTTTGAATTCAAATAACTTCAGTGGTGTGATTCTGTCCAAATCTACAGCCATATTGCCACCTCTGATTTCACATGACTTATTTTAATGGTTGGAAAGGATTCAACCGAGAAAGTTGGGATAAAAGCAAGAATAAGATGAAGAAAAGACTAGCCAAAAATGAATAATGAAAAGACTTCATCTTTGAATTCAAATAACTTCAGTGGTGTGATTCTGTCCAAATCTACAGCCATATTGCCACCTCTCTGATTTCACATGACTTATTTTAATGGTTGGAAAGGATTCAACCGAGAAAGTTGGGATAAAAAGCAAGAATAAGATGAAGAAAAGACTAGCCAAAAATGAATAATGAAAAGACTTCATCTTTGAATTCAAATAACTTCAGTGGTGTGATTCTGTCTGATTTCACATGTGCCACTTATTTTTAATTGATTCATCCGAGAAAGTTGGGATAAAAACAAAAGAATGATTGAAGGCAAAATGAATAATGACTTTTTAATGGTTGGAAAGTGATTCAAACTGAGAAATTTGGGATAAAAAGCAAGAATAAGATGAAGAAAAGACTAGCCAAAATGAATAATGAAAAGACTTCATCTTTGAATTCAAATAACTTCAGTGGTGTGATTCTGTCCAAATCTACACCTCTCTGATTTCACATGACTTATTTTAATTTGGAAAGGATTCAACTGAGAAATTGGGATAAAAAGCAAGAATAAGATGAAGAAAAGACTAGGCAAAATGAATAATGAAAAGACTTCATCTTGAATTCAAATAACTTCAGTGGTGTGATTCTGTCCAAAAAGTATTGTCCACCTCTCTGGGACTTTTATTTTAATGGTTGGAAAGGATTCAACCGAGAAAGTTAAGATAAAAAAGCAAGAATAAGATGAAGAAAAGACTAGCCAAAATGAATAATGAAAAGACTTCATCTTTTGAATTCAAATAACTTCAGTGGTGTGATTCTGTCCAAATCTACAGCCATATTGCCACCTCTCTGATTTCACATGACTTATTTTAATGGTTGGAAAGGATTCAACTGAGAAAGTTGGGATAAAAAGCAAGAATAAGATGAAGAAAAGACTAGCAAAAAATGAATAATGAAAAGACTTCATCTTTTGAATTCAAATAACTTCAGTGGTGTGATTCTGTCCAAATCTACAGCCATATTGCACCTCTCTGATTTCACATGACTTATTTTAATGGTTGGAAAAGGATTCAACCGAGAAAGTTGGGATAAAAAGCAAGAATAAGATGAAGAAAAGACTGGCAAAAATGAATAATGAAAAAGACTTCATCTTTGAATTCAAATAACTTCAGTGGTGTGATTCTGTCCAAATCTACAGCCATATTGCCACCTCTCTGATTTCACATGACTTATTTTAATGGTTGGAAAGGATTCAACCGAGAAAGTTGGGATAAAAAGCAAGAATAAGATGAAGAAAAGACTAGCCAAAAATGAATAATGAAAAGACTTCATCTTTGAATTCAAAATAACTTCAGTGGTGTGATTCTGTCCAAATCTACAGCCATATTGCCACCTCTCTGATTTCACATGACTTATTTTAATGGTTGGAAAGGATTCAACCTGAGAAAGTTGGGATAAAAAGCAAGAATAAGATGAAGAAAAGACTAGCCAAAATGAATAATGAAAAGACTTCATGATTTTGAATTCAAATAACTTCAGTGGTGTGATTCTGTCCAAATCTACAGCCATATTGCCACATCTCTCTGATTTCACATGACTTATTTTAATGGTTGGAAAGGATTCATTTTGAGAAAGTTGGGATAAAAGCAAGAATAAGATGAAAGAAAAAGACTAGCCAAAAAATGAATAATGAAAAGACTTCATCTTTGAATTCAAATAACTTCAGTGGTGTGATTCTGTCCAAATCTACAGCCATATTGCCACCTCTCTGATTTCACATGACTTATTTTAATGGTTGGAAAGGATTCAACCGAGAAAGTTGGGATAAAAAGCAAGAATAAGATGAAGAAAAGACTAGCCAAAAATGAATAATGAAAAGACATCATCTTTGAATTCAAATAACTTCAGTGGTGTGATTCTGTCCAAATCTACAGCCATATTGCCACCTCTCTGATTTCACATGACTTATTTTAATGGTTGGAAAGGATTCAACTGAGAAAGTTGGGATAAAAAAAAGAATAAGATGAAGAAAAGACTAGGCAAAATGAATAATGAAAAAGACTTCATCTTTGAATTCAAATAACTTCAGTGGTGTGATTCTGTCCAAATCTACAGCCATATTGCCACCTCTCTGATTTCACATGACTTATTTTAATGGTTGGAAAGGATTCAACCTGAGAAAGTTGGATAAAAAGCAAGAATAAGATGAAGAAAAGACTAGCCAAAAATGAATAATGAAAAGACTTCATCTTTGAATTCAAATAACTTCAGTGGTGTGATTCTGTCCAAATCTACAGCCATATTGCCACCTCTCTGATTTCACATGACTTATTTTAATGGTTGGAAAGGATTCAACTGAGAAAGTTGGGATAAAAAGCAAGAATAAGATGAAGAAAAGACTATAAAAAGCAAAAATGAATAATGAAAAAGACTTCATCTTTGAATTCAAATAACTTCAGTGGTGTGATTCTGTCCAAATCTACAGCCATATGCCACCACCTCTGATTTCACATGACTTATTTTAATGGTTGGAAAGATTCAACCGAGAAAGTTGGGATAAAAAAAAGAATAAGATGAAGAAAAGACTAGCAAAAAATGAATAATGAAAAAGACTTCATCTTTGAATTCAAATAACTTCAGTGGTGTGATTCTGTCCAAATCTACAGCCATATTGCCACCCTCTGATTTCACATGACTTATTTTAATGGTTGGAAAGGATTCAACTGAGAAAGTTGGGATAAAAAGCAAGAATAAGATGAAGAAAAGACTAGCAAAAAATGAATAATGAAAAGACTTCATCTTTGAATTCAAATAACTTCAGTGGTGTGACTCTGTCCAAATCCACAGCCATATTGCCACCTCTCTGATTTCACATGACTTATTTTAATGGTTGGAAAGGATTCAACCGAGAAAGTTGGGATAAAAAGCAAGAATAAGATGAAGAAAAGACTAGCCAAAAATGAATAATGAAAAGACTTCATCTTTGAATTGAATTCAAATAACTTCAGTGGTGTGATTCTGTCCAAATCTACAGCCATATTGCCACCTCTCTGATTTCATGACTTATTTTAATGGTTGGAAAGGATTCAACCGAGAGATAAAAAGCAAGAATAAGGAAGAAAAAGCAAAAAATGAAAGATGAAAAAAAGACATTTGAATTAAAAAATGAATAATGTCCAAAAGACATTTCATCTTTGATTTCACATGACTTATTTTAATGGAAAGGACTTCAGTGGGATAAAAAGCAAGTGATTCTGTCAAAATGAATAATGAAAAGACTTCATATTGCCACCAGTGGTGTGATTCTCTACAGCCATTTCCACCTCTCTGATTTCACATGACTTATTTTTAATGGTTGGAAAGGATTCATAAGAGAAAGTTGGGATAAAAAAGCAAGAATAAGATGAAGAAAAGACATATAGCCAAAAATGAATAATGAAAAGACTTCATCTTTGAATTCAAATAACTTCAAAAGTGGTGTGATTCTGTCCAAATCTACAGCCATATTGCTGTCCCCTCTCTGATTTCACATGACTTATTTTAATGGTTGGAAAAGGATTCAACCGAGAAAGTTGGGATAAAAAGCAAGAATAAGATGAAGAAAAGACTAGCCAAAAATGAATAATGAAAAGACTTCATCTTTGAATTCAAATAACTTCAGTGGTGTGATTCTGTCCAAATCTACAGCCATATTGCCACCTCTCTGATTTCACATGACTTATTTTAATGGTTGGAAAGGATTCAACCGAGAAAGTTGGGATAAAAAGCAAGAATAAGATGAAGAAAAGACTAGCCTAAAAATGAATAATGAAAAGACTTCATCTTTGAATTCAAATAACTTCAGTGGTGTGATTCTGTCTACAGCCATATTGCCACCTCTCTGATTTCACATGACTTATTTTAATGGTTGGAAAGGATTCAACCGAGAAAGTTGGGGAAAAAAGCAAGAATAAGATTTCAAAAATGAATAATGAAAGACTTATTTTCAATGGTTCAGTGGTGTGATTCTGTCCAAATTCTAACCATATTGAAAGTTCTGATACTTAAATGCAAGAATCAAGAGAAAGTTGGGATAAAAAAGCAAGAATAAGATGAAGAAAAGCACTAAAAAAATGAATAATGAAAAGACTTCATCTTTGAATTCAAATAACTTCAGTGGTGTGATTCTGTCCAAATCTACAGCCATATTGCCACCTCTCTGATTTCACATGATTATTTTAATGGTTGGAAAGGATTCAACCGAGAAAGTTGGGATAAAAAGCAAGAATAAGATGAAGAAAAGACTAGCCAAAATGAATAATGAAAAAGACTTCATCTTTGAATTCAAATAACTTCAGTGGTGTGATTCTGTCCAAATCTACAGCCATATTGCCACCTCTCTGATTTCACATGACTTATTTTAATGGTTGGAAAGGATTCAACCGAGAAAGTTGGGATAAAAAAAAAGCAAGAATAAGATGAAGAAAAGACTAGCCAAAAAATGAATAATGAAAAGAGACATCTTTGAATTCAAATAACTTCAGTGGTGTGATTCTGTCCAAATCTACAGCCATATTGCCACCTCTCTGATTTCAAATGACTTATTTTAATGGTTGGAAAGGATTCAACCGAGAAAGCTGGGATAAAAAGCAAGAATAAGATGAAGAAAAGACTAGCCAAAATGAATAATGAAAAGACTTCATCTTTGAATTCAAATAACTTCAGTGGTGTGATTCTGTCAAATCTACAGCCATATTACCCACCTCTCTGATTCACACATTTTAACTTATTTTAATGGATAAAAAGCAATAAGATGAAGAAAAAAGGAATAATGAAAAACCGAGAAAGTTGGGATCCAAAAAGCCAAGAATAAGATGAAGAAAAAAGACTGGGATAAAAGACAAAAATGAATAATGAAAAGACTTCACTTTGAATTCAAAAAACTTCAGTGGATGATTCTGTCCAAATCTACAGCCATATTGCCACCTCTCTGATTTCACATGACTTATTTTAATGGTTGGAAAGGATTCAACTCTGAGAAAGTTGGGATAAAAGCAAGAATAAGATGAAGAAAAGACTAGCCAAAAATGAATAATGAAAAGACTTTGAATTCAAATCTTGGAATGTCCAAAATAACTCTCTCTGATTTCATGACATTTTAATGGTTGGTGATTCAACCGAGAAAGTTGGGATAAAAAGCAAGAATACAGATGAAGAAAACAGCTAAAAATGAATAATGTTTCTTTGAATTCCAAACTTCTCTGATTCCAAATCACATATTGCCACTCTATTTTACTTATTTTAATGAAAAAGGATTCAACCGAGAAAGTTGGGATAAAAGCAAGAATAAAGATGAAGAAAAGACTAGCCAAAATGAATAATGAAAAGACATCATTTGAATTCAAATAACTTCAGTGGTGTGATTCTGTCCAAATCTACAGCCATATTGCCATTCTCTGATTTCACATGACTTATTTTAACAAATATTGGAAAGGATTCAACCGAGAAAGTTGGATAAAAAAGCAAGAATAAGATGAAGAAAAGACTAGCCAAAAATGAATAATGAAAAGATCACATTTGAATTCAAATAACTTCAGTGGTGTGATTCTGTCCAAATCTACAGCCATATTGCCAACCCTCTGATTTCACATTTTATTTTAATGGTTGTGGATTCAACTGAGAAAGTTGGGATAAAAGCAAATAAGATGAAGAAAAGACTAGCAAAAAATGAATAATGAAAAGACATCATATTTGAATTCAAATAACTTCAGTGGTGTGATTCTGTCCAAATCTACCATATTGTGTCTCTGATTTCACATGACTTATTTTAATGGTTGTGTGGATTCAACCGAGAAAGTTGGAAAAAGCAAGAATAAGATGAAGAAAAGACTAGCCAAAAATGAATAATGAAAGACTTCATCTTGAATTCAAATAACTTCAGTGGTGTGATTCTGTCCAAATCTACAGCCATATTGCCACCTCTCTGATTTCACATGACTTATTTTAATGGTTGAAAGGATGTGTGTGAGAAAGTTGGGATAAAAAGCAAGAATAAGATGAAGAAAAGACTAGCCAAAAATGAATAATGAAAAGACTTCATATTTGAATTCAAATAACTTCAGTGGTGTGATTCTGTCCAAATCTACAAGCCATATTGCCACCTCTCTGATTTCACATGACTTATTTTAATGGTTGGAAAGGATTTTTGAGAAAGTTGGGAAAAAAAAGAATAAGATGAAGAAAAGACTAGCAAAATGAATAATGAAAAAGACTTCATTTTTGAATTAAATAATCAGTGGTGTGATTCTGTCCAAATTACAGCCATATTGCCAATCTCTGATTTCACATGATTTATTTTAATGGTTGGAAAGATTCAACTGAGAAAGTTGGGATAAAAAAATAAGAATAACATGAAGAAAAGACTATACAAAAATGAATAATGAAAAGATTTCATTTTTGAATTCAAATAACTTCAGTGGTGTGGATTCTGTCCTTTCCTACAGCCATATTGCCACCTCTGATTTCACATGATTTACTTATTTTAATGGTTGGAAAGGATTCAACTGAGAAAGTTTAGATAAAAAGCAAGAATAAGATGAAGAAAAGACTAATAAAAATGAATAATGAAAAGACTTCATATTTGAATTCAAATAACTTCAGTGGTGTGATTCTGTCCAAATCTACAGCCATAATTGATTGACACCTCTGATTTCACATGACTTATTTTAATGGTTGGAAAGGATTCAACTGAGAAAGTTGGGATAAAAGCAAGAATAAGATGAAGAAAAAGACTCAGCCAAAAATGAATAATGACTTATTTTGAATTCAAATAACTTAGTGGTGTGACTCTGTCCAAATCTTTAGCCATATTGCCACCTCTGATTTCACATGACTTATTTTAATGGTTGAAAGGATTCAACTGAGAAAGTTGGATAAAAAAAGCAAGAATAAGATGAAGAAAAGACTAGCCAAAATGAATAATGAAAAGACTTCATCTTTGAATTCAAATAACTTCAGTGGTTTGATTCTGTCCAAATCTACAGCCATATTGCCACCCTCTCTGATTTCACATGACTTATTTTAATGGTTGGAAAGGATTCAAATGAGAAAGTTGAATAATAAAGGATTAAAAAGCAAGAATAAGATGAAGAAAAGACTAGCCAAAAATGAATAATGAAAAGATCTTCATATTTGAATTCAAATAACTTAGTGGTGTGATTCTGTCCAAATTACAGCCATATTGTCACCTCTCTGATTTCACATGACTTATTTTAATGGTTGAAAGGATTCAATTGAGAGTTTTAGAGATGAAGAAAAGATTAGCCAAAATGAATAAAAAGACAATCTTTGAATGGTGTGATTCTGATGATATTGTCACCTTCATTTCACAAAGATGGTTGGAAAGGATTCAACCGAGAAAATGAATAGATGAAAAAGAGCCAAAAATGAATTGAAAAGACATCATTTGAATTCAAATAACTTCAGTGGTGTGATTCTGTCCAAATCTACAGCCATATTGCCACCCTCTCTGATTTCACATGACTTATTTTAATGGTTGAAAGGATTCAACCGAGAAAGTTGACAAAAAAGCAAGAATAAGATGAAGAAAAGACTAGCCAAAATGAATAATGAAAAGATCATATTTGAATTAAAATAATTTCAGTGGTGTGATTCTGTCCAAATTACAGCCATATTGCCACCTCTCTGATTTCACATGACTTATTTTAATGGTTGGAAAGGATTCAACTGAGAAAGTTGGGATAAAAAAGCAAGAATAAGATGAAGAAAAGACTAGCCAAAAATGAATGAATGAAAAGACTTCATCTTTGAATTCAAATAACTTCAGTGGTTTGATTCTGTCCAAATCTACAGCCATATTCACACCCACCTCTGATTTCACATGACTTATTTTAATGGTTGGAAAGGATTCAACTGAGAAAGTTGGGATAAAAAGCAAGAATAAGATGAAGAAAAGACTAGCCAAAAATGAATAATGAAAAGACATTATCTTTTGAATTCAAATAACTTCAGTGGTGTGATCTGTCCAAATACAGCCATATTGCCACCCTCTGATTTCACATGACTTATTTTAATGGTTGGAAAGGATTCAACTGAGAAAGTTGGGATAAAAAGCAAGAATAAGATGAAGAAAAGACTAGATAAAAAATGAATAATGAAAAGACTTCATCTTTGAATTCAAATAACTTCAGTGGTGTGACTCTGTCCAAATCTACAGCCATATTGCCACCTCTCTGATTTCACATGACTTATTTTAATGGTTGGAAAGGATTCAACTGAGAAAGTTGGGATAAAAAAGCAAGAATAAGATGAAGAAAAGACAAAATAAAAATGAATAATGAAAAGACTTCATTTTTGAATTGGAAATAACTTCATCAGTGGTGCAAGAATAAGATGTCCAAATCAAAAATGAATTGAAAGACCATATTGCCAAATAACCCTCTGATTTCAAATCTACATGACTTATTTTTTAATGGTTGGAAAGGATTCCAACTGAGAAAGTTGGGAAAAAGCAAGAATAAGATGAAGAAAGACTAGCCAAAATGAATAATGAAAAGACTTCACATTTGAATTCAAATAACTTCAATGTGGTGTGATTCTGTCCAAATCTAACCACATTGCCACCTCTCTGATTTCACATGACTTATTTTAATGGTTGGAAAAGGATTCAACCGAGAGTTGGGATAAAAGCAAGAAAAGATGAAGAAAGATAGCCAAAATGAATAATGAAAAAGATCATCATTTTGAATTCAAAAACTTCAGTGGTGTGAATATGAAGAAAAGACTAGCCTCTGATTTCATTTGAAGTTTTAATGGTGAAAAGAAATCTGAGAAAGTTGGGATGGATGAAAAGATTTCATCTTGAATTAAAATAACCAGTGGTGTGATTCTGTCCAAATTACAGCCATAAACCTCTGATTTCACATGATTTATTTTAATGGTTGGAAAAGATTCAACTGAGAAAGTTGGGATAAAAAGCAAGAATAAGATGAAGAAAAGACTATTAAAAATGAATAATGAAAAGACTTCATCTTTGAATTCAAACAACTTCAGTGGTGTGATTCTGTCCAAATCTACAGCCATATTGCCACCTCTGATTTCATATGACTTATTTTAATGGTTGGAAAGGATTCAACTGAGAAAGTTGGGATAAAAAGCAAGAATAAGATGAAGAAAAGACTAGCCAAAATGAATAATGAAAAGACTTCATCTTTGAATTCAAATAACTTCAGTGGTGTGATTCTGTCCAAATCTACAGCCATATTGCCACCTCTCTGATTTCACATGACTTATTTTAATGGTTGGAAAGGATTCAACGAGAAAGTTGGGATAAAAAGCAAGAATAAGATGAAGAAAAGACTAGCCAAAAATGAATAATGAAAAGACTTCATCTTTGAATTCAAATAACTTCAGTGGTGTGATTCTGTCCAAATCTGAACACATCTCTGATTTCACATGATTATTTTAATGGTGGAAAGGATTCAAAACTGAGAAAGTTGGGATAAAAAGCAAGAATAAGATGAAGAAAAACTAGCCAAAAATGAATAATGAAAAGACTTCATCTTTGAATTCAAATAACTTCAGTGGTGTGATTCTGTCCAAATCTACAGCCATATTGCCACCCTCTCTGATTTCACATGACTTATTTTAATGGTTGGAAAGGATTCAACTGAGAAAGTTGGGGGTGCAAGAAAAAGCAAGAATAAGATGAAGAAAATGAAAAGCCAAAATGAATAATGAAAGACTTATTTTCATCTTTGAATGATAAAAAAAAATAAATGAAGAAAAGATCAAAATGGTTGATTCTGTCCAAATCTACAGCCATATTGCCACCTCTCTGATTTCACATGACTTATTTTAATGGTTGGAAAGGATTCAACTGAGAAAGTTGGGATAAAAAGCAAGAATAAGATGAAGAAAAGACTAGCCAAAAAATGAATAATGAAAAGACTTCATCTTTGAATTCAAATAACTTCAGTGGTGTGATTCTGTCCAAATACAAATATATTCAAATACCCTCTCTGATTTCATGACTTATTTTAATGGTTGGAAAGGATTCAACCGGAGAAAGTTGGGAAAAAGCAAGAATAAGATGAAGAAAAGACTAGCCAAAATGAATAATGAAAAGACATCATATTTGAATTCAAATAACTTCCAGTGGTGTGATTCTGTCCAAATCTACAGCCATATTGCCACCTCTCTGATTTCACATGACTTATTTTAATGGTTGGAAAGGATTCAACCGAGAAAGTTGGGATAAAAAAAGCAAGAATAAGATGAAGAAAAGACTAGCCAAAAATGAATAATGAAAAGACTTCATCTTTGAATTCAAATAACTTCAGTGGTGTGAATCTGTCCAAATCTACAGCCATATTACACCTCTCTGATTTCACATGACTTATTTTAATGGTTGGAAAGGATTCAACCGAGAAAGTTGGGATAAAAAGCAAGAATAAATGAAGAAAAGACTAGCCAAAAATGAATGAAAAGACATCTTGAATTCAAAAAATGAATAATGTCAAATTTCTCTGAACATGACTTATTTTTCATCAACTAAAAGCAAGAATAAGATGAAGAAAGATTCAAAAATGAAAATGAAAACATCTTTTGAATTCAAATAAGTGGTGTGATTCTGTCCAAATCTACAGCCATATTGCCACCTCTCTGATTTCACATGACTTATTTTAATGGTTGGAAAAGGATTCAACTGAGAAAGTTGGGATAAAAAGCAAGAATAAGATGAAGAAAAGACTAGCCAAAAATGAATAATGAAAAGACATTTCATTTGAATTAAAATAACTTCAGTGGTTTGATTTGTCAAATTCACAGCCATATTGCCACCTCTTCTGATTTCACATGACTTATTTTAATGGTTGGAAAGGATTCAACTGAGAAAGTTGGGATCAGAAATAAGATGATGAAAAGGCCAAAATGAATAATGAAAGACTTCATCTGAATTAAATCCAAATCTGTCCAAATCTACAGCCATATTGCCACCTCTCTGATTTCACATGACTTATTTTAATGGTTGGAAAGGATTCAACTGAGAAAGTTGGGAAAAAGCAAGGATGAAGAAAAGACTAGCCAAAATGAATAATGAAAAGACTTCATATTTGAATTCAAATAACTTCAGTGTTTTGATTCTGTCCAAATCTACAGCCATATTGCCACCTCTGATTTTCACATGACTTATTTTAATGGTTGGAAAGGATTCAATTGAGAAAGTTGGGATAAAAAAGCAAGAATAAGATGAAGAAAAGACTAGCCAAAATGAATAATGAAAAAGACTTCATCTTTGAATTCAAATAACTTCAGTGGTGTGGAATCTGTCCAAATCTACAGCCATATTGCCACCTCTCTGATTTCCATGACTTATTTTAATGGTTGAAAAGGATTCAACCGAGAAAGTTGGGATAAAAAGCAAGAATAAGATGAAGAAAAGACTAGCAAAAATGAATAATGAAAAGACTTCATCTTTGAATTCAAATAACTTCAATGGTTTGATTCTGTCCAAATCTACAGCCATATTGCCACCTCTCTGATTTCACATGACTTATTTTAATGGTTGGAAAGGATTCAACCGAGAAAGTTGGGATAAAAAGCAAGAATAAGATGAAGAAAAGACTAGAAAAATGAATAATGAAAAGACTTCAAATTTGAATTCAAATAACTTCATGATTCTGTCCAAATTCACAATATATTCATCTGATTTCACATGATTCTATTTTAATGGTTTGAAAGGATTCAACCGAGAAAGTTTAAAAGCAAGAATAAGATGAAGAAAAGACTAGCCAAAAATGAATAATGAAAAGACATATTTGAATTCAAACAACTTCAGTGGTGATTCTGTCCAAATCTACAGCCATATTGCCACCTCTCTGATTTCACATGACTTATTTTAATGGTTGGAAAGGATTCAACTGAGAAAGTTGGGATAAAAAGCAAGAATAAGATGAAGAAAAGACTAGCCAAAATGAATAATGAAAAGACTTCATCTTTGAATTCAAATAACTTCAGTGGTGTGATTCTGTCAAATCTACAGCCATATTGCCACCTCTCTGATTTCACATGACTTATTTTAATGGTTGGAAAGGATTCAACCGAGAAAGTTGGGATAAAAAAGCAAGAATAAGATGAAGAAAGAGCCAAAAATGAATAAAAAATGAATAATGAAAAGACTTCATCTTTGAATTCAAATAACTTCAGTGGTGTGATTCTGTCCAAATCTACAGCCATATTGCCACCTCTCTGATTTCACATGACTTATTTTAATGGTTGGAAAGGATTCAACTGAGAAAGTTGGGATAAAAAGCAAGAATAAGATGAAGAAAAGACTAGCCAAAAATGAATAATGAAAAGACTTCATCTTTGAATTCAAATAACTTCAGTGGTGTGATTCTGTCCAAATCTACAGCCATATTGCCACCTCTCTGATTTCACATGACTTATTTTAATGGTTGGAAAGGATTCAACCGAGAAAGTTGGGATAAAAAAGCAAGAATAAGATGAAGAAAAGACTAGCCAAAAATGAATAATGAAAAGACTTCATCTTTGAATTCAAATAACTTCAGTGGTGTGATTCTGTCCAAATCTGATTTCATGACTTATTTTAATGGTTGGAAAGGATTCAACCGAGAAAGTTGGGCTATAGCCAAAATGAAGAATGAAAAAGACTTCATCTTTGAATTTCTTTCAATGGTGTGATTCTGACCTATTGATTTCACATGACTTATTTAATGGTTGGAAAGGATTCAACCGAGAAAGTTGGGATAAAAAAGCAAGAATAAGATGAATGAAAAGACAAATGAATAATTTGCCAAAATGAATAATGTCACCTCTCTGAAAGACATCATCTTTGATAAAATTCAAATGAAGAAAACTTCAAAAAGAATAATGAAAAGATTTCATCTTGAATTGTGATTCTGGTCCAAATCTACAGCCATATTGTCACCTCTCTGATTTCACATGACTTATTTTAATGGTTGGAAAAGGATTCAAACGAGAAAGGTTGGGATAAAAAGCAAGAATAAGATGAAGAAAAGACTATGCAAAATGAATAATGAAAAGACTTCATCTTTGAATTCAAATAACTTCAGTGGTTTGATCTGTCCAAAATGCCATATTGCCACCTCTGATTTCACATGACTTATTTTAATGGTTGGAAAGATTCAACTGAGAAAGTTGGGATAAAAAGCAAGAATAAGATGAAGAAAAGACTAGCCAAAAATGAATAATGAAAAGACTTCATCTTTGAATTCAAATAACTTCAGTGGTGTGGATTCTGTCCAAATCTACAGCCATTGCCACCTCTCTGATTTCACATGACTTATTTTAATGGTTGGAAAGGATTCAACTGAGAAAGTTGGGATAAAAAGCAAGAATAAGATGAAGAAAAAGACTAGCCAAAATGAATATTGAAAAAATGAATAATGAAAAGACTTCATCTTTGAATTCAAATAACTAAGATCAGTGGTGTGATTCTGTCCAAATCTACAGCCATATTGCCACCTCTCTGATTTCACATGACTTATTTTAATGGTTGGAAAGGATTCAACCGAGAAAGTTGGGATAAAAAAGCAAGAATAAGATGAAGAAAAGACTAGCCAAAATGAATAATGAAAAGACATCATCTTTGAATTCAAATAACTTCAGTGGTGTGATTCTGTCCAAATCTACAGCCATATTGCCACCTCTCTGATTTCATGACTTATTTTAAAATAAAAAAAAGGATTCAACCGAGAAAGTTGGGATAAAAGCAAGAATAAGATGAGAGAAAAGACTAGCCAAAATGAATAATGAAAAGACATCATCTTTGAATTCAAATAACTTCAGTGGTTTGATTCTGTCCAAATCTACAGCCATATTGCCACCTCTGATTTCACATGACTTATTTTAATGGTTGGAAAGGATTCAACTGAGAAAGTTGGGATAAAAAGCAAGAAGAAGATGAAGAAAAGACCTCAAAAATGAATAATGAAAAGACATCATCTTTTGAATTCAAATAACTCAGTGGTGTGATTCTGTCCAAATCTACAGCCATATTGCCACCTCCCTCTGATTTCATTTTATTTTAATGGTTGGAAAGGATTCAACCGAGAAAGTTGGGATAAAAAAAGCAAGAATAAGATGAAGAAAAGACTCAGCAAAAAATGAATAATGAAAAGACATCATCTTTGAATTCAAATAACTTCAGTGGTGATTCTGTCCAAATCTACAGCCATATTGCCACCTCTCTGATTTCACATGACTTATTTTAATGGTTGGAAAGGATTCAACTGAGAAAGTTGGGATAAAAAAAGCAAGAATAAGATGAAGAAAAGACTAGCCAAAATGAATAATGAAAAGACATTCATCTTTGAATTCAAATAACTTCTTATTTTAATGGTGTGATTCTGTCCAAAAAAATGAATAAGAATTACCACCTCTGATTTCACATGACTTATTTTAATGGTTGGAAAGGATTCAACTGAGAAAGTTAGGATAAAAAAGCAAGAATAAGATGAAGAAAAGACTAGCCAAAATGAATAATGAAAAGACTTCATCTTTGAATTCAAATAACTTCAGTGGTGTGATTTCTGTCCAAATCTACAGCCATATTGCCACCTCTCTGATTTCACATGACTTATTTTAATGGTTGGAAAGGATTCAACCGAGAAAGTTGGGATAAAAAAAGAATAAGATGAAGAAAAGAGCAAAAATGAATAATGAAAAGACTTCATCTTTGAATTCAAAAACTTCAATGGTGTGATTCTGTCCAAATACAGCCATGACTTATTTTAATGATTGAAAGGATTCAACCGAGAAGTTGGGATAAAAAGCAAGAATAAAGATGAAGAAAAGACTAGCCAAAAATGAATAATGAAAAGACATCATCTTTGGAATTCAAATAACTTCAGTGGTGTGATTCTGTCCAAATCTACAGCCATATTGCCACCTCTCTGATTTCACATGACTTATTTTAATGGTTGGAAAGGATTCAACCGAGAAAGTTGGATAAAAAAGCAGAATAAGATGAAGAAAAGACTAGCCAAAATGAATAATGAAAAGACTTCATCTTTGAATTCAAATAACTTCAGTGGTGTGATTCTGTCCAAATCTACAGCCATATTACCCACACCTCTGATTTCACATGACTTATTTTAATGGTTGGAAAGGATTCAACTGGAGAAATTGGGATAAAAAGCAAGAATAAGATGAAGAAAAGACATCATAGCCAAAAAATGAATAATGAAAAGACTGATTTCATCTTTGAATTCAAATAACTTCAGAGATGTGCAAAATGAATAATGAAAAAGACTTTGTCCAAATAACTTCAATGGTGTGATTCATCCAAATTACAGCCATATTGCCACCCTCTGATTTCACATGACTTATTTTAATGGTTGGAAAGGATTCAACTGAGAAAGTTGGGATAAAAAGCAAGAATAAGATGAAGAAAAGACTAGCCAAAAATGAATAATGAAAAGACATCATCTTTGAATTCAAATTTCAGTGGTGTGATTCTGTCCAAATCTACAGCCATATTGCCACCTCTGCCATGACTTATTTTAATGGTTGAAAGGATTCAACCGAGAAAGTTAGATAAAAAGCAAGAATAAGATGAAGAAAAGACAAGCCAAAAATGAATAATTTCATTCTTTGAATTCAAATAACTTCAAGTTGTGATTCTGTCCAAATGGTTGCCACCTCTCTGATTTCACATGACTTATTTTAATGGTTGGAAAGGATTCAACCGAGAAAGTTGGGATAAAAAGCAAGAATAAGATGAAGAAAAGACTAGCCAAAATGAATAATGAAAAGACTTCATCTTTGAACAAAAATAACTTCAGTGGTGTGATTCTGTCCAAATCTACAGCCATATTGCCACCTCTCTGATTTCACATGACTTATTTTAATGGTTGGAAAGGATTCAACCGAGAAAGTTGGATAAAAAGCAAGAATAAGATGAAGAAAAGACTAGCCAAAAATGAATAATGAAAAGACTTCATCTTTGAATTCAAATAACTTCAGTGGTGTGATTCTGTCCAAAAAGCCATATGACCACCTCTCTGATTTCACATGACTTATTTTAATGGTTGGAAAGGATTCAACCGAGAAAGTTGGGATAAAAGCAAGAATAAGATGAAGAAAAGACTAGGCAAAAATGAATAATGAAAAATCTTTGAATTCAAATAACTTCAGTGGTGTGATTCTGTCAAATCTACAGCCATATTGCCACCTCTCTGATTTCACATGACTTATTTTAATGGTTGGAAAAGGATTCAACTGAGAAAGTTGGGATAAAAAGCAAGAATAAGATGAAGAAAAGAAGCCAAAAATGAATAATGAAAAAAGAATTCAAATAACTTTGAATTCAAACAATTGTCACCTCTCTTCAGTGGTTGGAAGGATTCAACTGAGATTCTGATCCAAATCTATTCAGGCCATATTGATTCACCTCTCTGATTTTTGACTTATTTTAATGGTTGGAAAGGATTCAACTGAGAAAGTTGGGATAAAAAGCAAGAATAAGATGAAGAAAAGACTAGCCAAAATGAATAATGAAAAGACTTCATCTTTGAATTCAAATAACTGATTTCAGTGGTGTGATTCTGTCCAAATCTACAGCCATATTGTCCAAATCCACCTCTCTGATTTCACATGACTTATTTTAATGGTTGGAAAAGGATTCAACTGAGAAAGTTGGGATAAAAAGCAAGAATAAGATGAAGAAAAGACTAGCATAAAAATGAATAATGAAAAAGACTTCATCTTTGAATTCAAATAACTTCAGTGGTGTGATTCTGTCCAAATCTACAGCCATATTGCCCTCTCTGATTTCACATGACTTATTTTAATGGTTGGAAAAGGATTCAAACCGAGAAAGTTGGGATAAAAAAGCAAGAATAAGATGACGAGCCAAAAAATGAATAATGAAAAAGACATCATCTTTGAATTCAAATAACTTCAGTGGTGTGATTCTGTCCAAATTTACAGCCATATTGCCACCTGATTTGATTTCACATGACTTATTTTAATGGTTGGAAAGGATTCAACCGAGAAAGTTGGGATAAAAAGCAAGAATAAGATGAAGAAAAGACTAGCCAAAAAATGAATAATGAAAGACTTCATCTTTGAATTCAAATAACTTCAGTGGTGTGATTCTGTCCAAAATCACAGCCATATTGTCAAATCTCTGATTTCACATGACTTATTTTATGGTTTAATCAACCGAGAAAGTTGGGATAAAAAGCAAGAATAAGATATCAAAATGAATAATGAAATTCTTTGAATTTGGGATTCTGTCCAAAAATATTGTCACCTCTCTGATTTCACAGACTTATTTTAATGGTTGAAAGATTCAACCGAGAAAGTTGGGATAAAAAGCAAGAATAAGATGAGCCAAAATGAATAATGAAAAAGGTTCATCTTTGAATTCAAATAACTTCAGTGGTGTGATTCTGTCCAAATCTTCAGCCATATTGCCACCTCTCTGATTTCACATGACTTATTTTAATGGTTGGAAAGGATTCAACTGAGAAAGTTGATAAAAAGCAAGAATAAGATGAAGAAAAGACTAGCCAAAATGAATAATGAAAAGACATCATCTTTGAATTCAAATAACTTCAGTGGTATATTCTGTCCAAATCTACAGGATGCCACCTCTGGGATCTGATTTCACATGACTTATTTTAATGGTTGGAAAGATTCAAATTCAAATAGAAAGTTGGGATAAAAAAAGCATAAGAATAAGATGAAGAAAAGATCAAAAATGAATAATGAAAAGAATCATTTTGAATTCAAATAACTTAGTTCTACATATTATTTACAGCCATATTGCCACCTCTGATTTCACATGACTTATTTTAATGGTTGGAAAGGATTCAACTGAGAAAGTTGGGATAAAAAGCAAGAATAAGATGAAGAAAAGACAGCCAAAATGAAAATGAAAAATCAATGAAATAAATAACTTCATGTGATTGTCCAAATCTACAGCCAACCTCTGATTTCACATGTTATTTTAATGGTTGGAAAGGATTCAAGGAGGTTTTGATAAAAAAGCAAGAATAAGATGAAGAAAAGACTAGCCAAAAAATGAATTGAAAATTTTGAATTATTAACTTCAGTGGTGTGATTCTGTCCAAATCTACATTGCCACCTAAAATCCTTATTTTAATGGTTGGAAAGGATATATATAGTTGGGATAAAAAGCAAGAATAAGATGAAGAAAAGACTAGCCAAAATGAAAATGAAATAATGAAAATAACTTCATCTTTGAATTACAGCCATAAAAAACTTCAGTGGTAATGGTTGGAAAGGATTTTGTCCAAACTGAAAAGACCAGCCAAAAAATGAATTCGTTCATCTGATTTCACATGACTTATTTTTTAATGGTTGGAAAGGATTCAACTGAGAAAGTTGGGATAGAAAAAGATGAAAAAATAAGATGAAGAAAAAGACTTTAGCCAAAAATGAATGAATGAAATCTGAACCTTATTTTTTCTTTGAATTCAAATATGATCAAGAATAATGGTGACTGAAAAAAATCCAAATCTACAGCCATTTTTGAAATCTGATTTCACATGATCTGATTTATTTTAATGGTGGAAAGGATTCAACCGAGAAAGTTTAAAAGCAAGAATAAGATGAAGAAAAGATAGCCAAAATGAATAATGAAAAGATTTCTCTTTGAATTCAAATAACTTCAGTGGTGTGAGTCCAAATCTACAGCCAATGACCCTCTCTGAAAATGACTTATTTTAATGGTTGGAAAAATTGAATGAGAAATGGGATAAAAAGCAAGAATAAGATGAAGAAAAGACAAAGCCAAAATGAATAATGAAAATTCATCTTTGAATTAAATAATTCAGTGGTGTGATTCTGTCCAAATCTACAGCCATATTCACCTCTCTGATTTCACATGACTTATTTTAACAGTTGAAAGGATTCAACTGAGAAAGTTGGGAAAAAAGCAAGAATAAGATGAAGAAAAGTTAGCCAAAATGAATAATGAAAAGACTTCATCTTTGAATTCAAATATTTTCAGTGGTGTGATTCTGTCCAAATCACAGCCAATTGCCACCTCTCTGATTTCACATGACTTATTTTAATGGTTGGAAAGGATTCAAATGAGAAAGTTGGGATAAAAAAGCAAGAATAAGATGAAGAAAAGACTAAAAAATGAATAATGAAAAGACTTCATCTTTGAATTCAAATAACTTCAGTGGTGTGATTCTGTCCAAATCTACAGCCATATTCCACCTCTCTGATTTCACATGACTTATTTTAATGGTTGGAAAGGATTCAACTGAGAAAGTTGGGATAAAAGCAAGAATAAGATGAAGAAAAGACTAGCCAAAAAATGAATAATGAGGTTGAGTCATGTTTGAATTCAAATAACTTCAGTGGTTTGATTAAAAAAAATCTATACATATTGTCACCTCTAGTCCACCTCTCTGATTCATGACTTATTTTAATGGTTGGAAAGGATTCAATTTTAATAAAAAGGAATAAAAGATGAAGAAGAAATTCAAAAATGAATAAGAAAAAATCTTTGAATCAAATAAAGCAAGTCCAAATAAGATGAAGAAAAGACTTTTTTTTAATGGTTGGAAAATCAATAATCTTGGGATAACTTCATCTTTGAATTCATCTTTGAATAACTTCAGTGGTGTGATTCTGTCCAAATCTACAGCCATATTGCCACCTCTCTGATTTCACATGACTTATTTTAATGGTTGGAAAGGATTCAACTGAGAAAGTTTGGATAAAAAGCAAGAATAAGATGAAAAAAAGACTAGTCAAAATGAATAATGAAAAGACATCATCTTTGAATTCAAATAATTCAGTGGTTGTGATTCGTGTCCAAATCTACAGCCATATTGGTACCTCTCTGATTTCACATGACTTATTTTAATGGTTCTGAAAAGGATTCAACTCCGAGAAAGTTGGGATAAAAAGCAAGAATAAGATAAAAAAATAGCCAAAAATGAATAATGAAAAAGACATCATCTTTGAATTCAAATAAAAAAGTGGTTTTGATTCTGTCTCTGAAATAATAAAAGCCATGTAGCCCTCTCTTTGAATTCAAATAATAAGGTGGTGTGTGATTCCAAAAGATTCATATTGAATGATTTTACTTATTTAATGGTTGGAACTGGATTCAACTGAGAAAGTTGGGAAAAAAGCAAGAATAAGATGAAGAAAAGATAGCCAAAAAATGAATAAAAAAAAAATCTTTCAAATAATCAGTGGTGTGTGATTTGTCCAAATTCAAATTGCCACCTCTCGATTTCATGACTTATTTTAATGGTGTGAATCTGTCAAAAGAATAAGATACAGCCAAAAAATGAATTGCCATCCTAACTCTGATTTCCACCTCTCTGACTTATTTTAATGGTTGGAAAGGATTCAAACTGAGAAAGTTGGGATAAAAAAAAGAATAAGATGAAGAAAAGACTCCAAAATGAATAATGAAAAGACTCATCTTTGAATTCAAATAACTCCAATGGTTTGATTCTGTCCAAATCTACAGCCATATTGCCACCTTTCTGATTTCACATGACTTATTTTAATGGTTGGAAAGGATTCAACTGAGAAAGTTGGGATAAAAAGCAAGAATAAGATGAAGAAAGACTAGCCAAAAATGAATAATGAAAAGACTTCATCTTTGAATTCAAATCTACTGCCTATAACCTCTGATTCAGTGGTGAAAGGATTGAAAGTTGGGATCAAGAATAAGATGAAGAAAAGTCCCAAAATGAAATCTACAGCTTTCATGGTAATGATTGTCCAAACCTACAGCCATGGATTTGATTTCACATGACTTATTTTAATGGTTGGAAAGGATTCAACCGAGAAAGTTGGGATAAAAAGCAAGAATAAGATGAAGAAAAGACTAGCCAAAAAATGAATAATGAAAAGACTTCATCTTCCAATTCAAATAACTTCAGTGGTTTGATTCTGTCCAAATCTACAGCCATATTGCCCACCTCTCTGATTTCACATGACTTATTTTAATGGTTGGAAAGGATTCAATCGAGAAAGTTGGGATAAAAAGCAAGAAGAAGATGAAGAAAAAAGACTAGCCAAAAATGAATAATGAAAAAGACTTCATCTTTGAATTTAAATAACTTCAATGGTGTGATTCTGTCCAAATCTACAGCCATATTGCCACCTCTCTGATTTCACATATTTTAATGGTTGGAAAAGGTTTTATTTTAATGGTTGGAAAGGATTTGAGAAAGTTGACTTATTTTAATGGATAAAAAGCAAGAATAAGATGAAAAAAGACTAGCCAAAAAATGAATAATGAAAAGACTTCATCTTTGAATTCAAATAACTTCAGTGGTGTGATTCTGTCCAAATCTACAGCCATATTGCCACCTCTCTGATTTCCACATGACTTATTTTTAATGGTTGGAAAGGATTCAACCGAGAGAAGTTGGGATAAAAAGCAAAAGAATAAGATGAAGAAAAAGACTAGCCAAAAATGAATAATGAAAGACTTCATCTTTGAATTCAAATAACTTCAGTGGTGTGATTCTGTCAAAATCTACAGCCATATTGCCACCCTCTGATTTCACATGACTTATTTTAATGGTTGGAAAGGATTCAACTGAGAAAAGTTGGGATAAAAATAAAAGCAAGAAAAGATGAAGAAAAAGACTAGCCAAAAAATGAATAATGAAAAGACTTCATCTTTGAATTGAAAATGAAATAACTTCAATGACTTATTTTAATGGTTGATTTGGGATCAACAACAAATCAAAAAATGAATAATACAGCTTCATATTGAATACCCTCTCTGATTTCACATGACTTATTTTAATGGTTGGAAAAGGATTCAACTGAGAAAGTTGGGATAAAAAAGCAAAGAATAAGATGAAGAAAAGACTAGCCAAAAATGAATAATGAAAAGACTTCATCTTAATGATTCAAATAACTTCAATGGTGTGATTCTGTCCAAATCTACAGAAATATTGAAACCTCTCTGATTTCAAATGACTTATTTTAATGGTTGGAAAAGATTGAAACTGAGAAAGTTGGGATAAAAAAAGCAAGAATAAGATGAAGAAAAGACTAGCCAAAAATGAATAATGAAAAGACTTCATCTTTGAATTCAAATAACTTCAGTGGTGTGATTCTGTCCAAATCTACAGCCATATTGTCACCCTCTGATTTCACATGACTTATTTTAATGGTTGGAAAAGGATTCAACCAAGAAAGTTGGGATAAAAAGCAAGAATAAGATGAATTAAAAAGACTAGCCAAAAATGAATAATGAAAAGAACTTCATCTTTGAATTCAAATAACTTAAGTGGTGTGATTCTGTCCAAATCTACAGCCATATTGTCACCTCTCTGATTTCACATGACTTATTTTAATGGTTGGAAAGGATTCAACCGAGAAAAGTTGGGATAAAAAAGCAAGAATAAGATGAAGAAAAGATTAGCCAAAAAATGAATAATGAAAAGACTTCATCTTTGAATTCAAATAACTTCAGTGGTGTGATTCTGTCCAAATCTACAGCCATATTGCCACCTCTCTGATTTAACATGACTTATTTTTAATGGTTGGAAAGGATTCAACCGAGAAAGTTGGGATAAAAAGCAAGAATAAGATGAAGAAAAGACTAGCCAAAAATGAATAATGAAAAGACATCATCTTTTAATTCAAATAATTCAAATTCTGTCCAAAACTTCAGCCATATTGTCTCTCTGATTCTGTCCAAATCTATCTTTTGAATTCAAATAACTTCAGTGGTGGTGTGATTCCCAGCCATGATTTCTGTTACGACTTATTTTAATGCCACCTCTCTGAAAGAAAACATGACTTATTTTAATGGTTGGAAAAGGATTCAACCAAGAAAGTTGGGATCTAAAAAGCAGAATAAGATGAAAAGAAAAGACTAGCCAAAAAAATGAATAATGAAAAAGACATCATCTTTGAATTCAAATAACTTCAGTGGTGTGATTCTGTCCAAATCTACAGCCATATTGCCACCCTCTGATTTCACATGACTTATTTTAATGGTTGGAAAGGATTCAACCTGAGAAAGTTGGGATAAAAAGCAAGAATAAGATGAAGAAAAGACTAGCCAAAAATGAATAATGAAAAGACTTCATCTTTGAATTCAAATAACTTCAGTGGTGTGATTCTGTCCAAATCTACAGCCATATTGCCACCTCTCTGATTTCACATGACTTATTTTAATGGTTGGAAAGGATTCAACCGAGAAAGTTGGGATAAAAAAGCAAGAATAAGATGAAGAAAAGACTAGCCAAAAATGAATAATGAAAAGACATCATCTTTGAATTCAAATAACTTCATGACTCTGTCCAAATCTACAACCATATTGCCATCTGATTTCACATGACTTATTTTAATGGTTGGAAAGGATTCAACCGAGAAAGTTGGGATAAAAAGCAAGAATAAGATGAAGAAAAGACTAGCCAAAAAAAATGAATAATGAAAAGACATCATTTGAATTCAAATAACTTCAGTGGTGTGATTCTGTCAAATCTACAGCCATATTGCCACCTCTCTGATTTCACATGACTTATTTTAATGGTTGGAAAAAGGATTCAACCGAGAAAGTTGGGATAAAAAGCAAGAATAAGATGAAGAAAAGACTAGCCAAAAAATAATGAAAATCATCTTTGAATTCAAATAACTAGTGGTGTGACAAATCTACAGCCATGGTCACCTCTCTGATTTCACAATTATTTTAATGGTTGGAAGTTGATTGAGTTGGGATCAAGAATAAGATGACTAGCCAAAAATGAATAATGAAAAGACTTCATCTTTGAATTCAAATAACTTCAGTGGTGTGATTCTCCAAATCTGCCATTTGCCACCTCTCTGACTTATTTTCATGACTTATTTTAATGGTTGGAAAAGGATTCAACCAAGAAAGTTGGGATAAAAAAGCAAGAATAAGATGAAGAAAAGACTAGCCAAAATGAATAATGAAAAAGACTTCATCTTTGAATTCAAATAACTTCAGTGGTGTGATTCTGTCCAAATCTACAGCCATATTACCCACCTCTCTGATTTCAAATCATGACTTATTTTAATGGTTGGAAAGGATTCAACCGAGAAAGTTGGGATAAAAAAGCAAGAATAAGATGAAGAAAAAAAAGCCAAAAATGAATAATGAAAAGACTTCATCAAAATGAATAATTCTGTCCAAAAAGCCATATTGCCACCTCTGATTTCATGACTTATTTTAATGGTTTGGAAAATTCAACCGAGAAAGTTGGGATGCAAGAATAAGATGAAGAAAAGACTAGCCAAAAAAATGAATAATGAAAAGACTTCATCAATTTAAATAACTTTGGTGTGATTCTGTCAAATCTCCATATGCCACCTCTCTGATTTCATGACTTATTTTAATGGTTGAAAAGGATTCAACCGAGAAAGTTGGGATAAAAAGCAAGAATAAGATGAAGAAAAGACTAGCCAAAAATGAATAATGAAAAGACTTCATCTTTGAATTCAAATAACTTCAGTGGTGTGATTCTGTCCAAATCTACAGCCATATTGCCACCTCTCTGATTTCACATGACTTATTTTAATGGTTGGAAAGGATTCAACCGAGAAAGTTGGGATAAAAAGCAAGAATAAGATGAAGAAAAGACTAGCCAAAAATGAATAATGAAAAGACTTCATCTTTGAATTCAAATAACTTCAGTGGTGTGATTCTGTCCAAATCTACAGCCATATTGCCACCTCTCTGATTTTCCATGACTTATTTTAATGGTTGGAAAGGATTCAACCGAGAAAGTTGGGATAAAAAGCAAGAATAAGATGAAAAAAAAGACTAGCCAAAAATGAATAATGAAAAGACTTCATCTTTGAATTCAAATAACTTCAAGTGGTGTGATTCAAAAAATCTACAGCCATATTGCCACCTCTCTGATTTCACATGACTTATTTTAATGGTTGGAAAGGATTCAACCGAGAAAGTTGGGATAAAAAGCAAGAATAAGATGAAGAAAAGACTAGCCAAAAATGAATAATGAAAAAGACTTCATCTTTGAATTCAAATAACTTCATTCTGTCAAATCTACAGCCATAACCATTCTGATTTCACATGACTTATTTTAATGGTTGGAAAAATTCGAGAAAGTTGGGATAAAACAAGAATAAGATGAAAAAAAGACCATATCTTTGAATTCAACTTCAATGGTGTGATTCTGTCCAAATCTGATTTTCTGACATGACTTATTTTAATGGTTGGAAAGGATTCAACCGAGAAAGTTGGGATAAAAAGCAAGAATAAGATGAAGAAAAGACTAGCCAAAAATGAATAATGAAAAAGACTTCATCTTTGAATTCAAATAACTTCAGTGGTGTGATTCTGTCCAAATCTACAGCCATATTGATTTCCCCTGATTTCACATGACTTATTTTAATGGTTGGAAAGGATTCAACCGAGAAAGTTGGGATAAAAAGCAAGAATAAGATGAAGAAAAGACTAGCCAAAAAATGAATAATGAAAAAGACTTCATCTTTGAATTCAAATAACTTCAATGGTGTGATTCTGTCCAAATCTACAGCCATATTGCCACCTCTCTGATTTCACATGACTTATTTTAATGGTTGGAAAGGATTCAACCGAGAAAGTTGGGATAAAAAGCAAAGAATAAGATGAAGAAAAGACTAGCCAAAAATGAATAATGAAAAGACTTCATCTTTGAATTCAAATAACTTCAGTGGTGTGATTCTGTCCAAATCTACAGCCATATTGCCACCTCTCTGATTTCACATGACTTATTTTAATGGTTGGAAAGGATTCAACCGAGAAAGTTGGGATAAAAAGCAAGAATAAGATGAAGAATAAAAAGACTAGCAAAAAAATGAATAATGAAAAGACTTCATCTTTGAATTCAAATAACTTCAGTGGTGTGATTCTGTCCAAATCTACAGCCATATTGTCACCTCTCTGATTTTCCATGACTTATTTTAATGGTTGGAAAGGATTCAACCGAGAAAGTTGGGATAAAAAGCAAGAATAAGATGAAGAAAAGACTAGCCAAAAATGAATAATGAAAAGACTTCATCTTTGAATTCAAATAACTTCAGTGGTGTGATTCTGTCCAAATCTACAGCCATATTGCCACCTCTCTGATTTCACATGACTTATTTTAATGGTTGGAAAGGATTCAACCGAGAAAGTTGGGATAAAAAGCAAGAATAAGATGAAGAAAAGACTAGCCAAAATGAATAATGAAAAGACTTCATCTTTGAATTCAAATAACTTCAGTGGTGTGATTCTGTCCAAATCTACAGCCATATTGTCACCTCTCTGATTTCACATGACTTATTTTAATGGTTGGAAAGGATTCAACTGAGAAAGTTGGGATAAAAAGCAAGAATAAGATGAAGAAAAAGACTAGCCAAAATGAATAATGAAAAGACTTCATCTTTGAATTCAAATAACTTCAGTGGTGTGATTCTGTCCAAATCTACAGCCATATTGTCACCTCTCTGATTTCACATGACTTATTTTTAATGGTTGGAAAGGATTCAACCGAGAAAGTTGGGATAAAAAGCAAGAATAAGATGAAGAAAAGACTAGCCAAAAATGAATAATGAAAAAGACTTCATCTTTGAATTCAAATAACTTCAGTGGTGTGATTCTGTCCAAATCTACAGCCATATTGTCACCTCTCTGATTTCACATGACTTATTTTAATGGTTGGAAAGGATTCAACCGAGAAAGTTGGGATAAAAAGCAAGAATAAGATGAAGAAAAGACTAGCCAAAAATGAATAATGAAAAGACTTCATCTTTGAATTCAAATAACTTCAGTGGTGTGATTCTGTCCAAATCTACAGCCATATTGTCACCTCTCTGATTTCACATGACTTATTTTAATGGTTGGAAAGGATTCAACCGAGAAAGTTGGGATAAAAAGCAAGAATAAGATGAAGAAAAGACTAGCCAAAAATGAATAATGAAAAGACTTCATCTTTGAATTCAAATAACTTCAGTGGTGTGATTCTGTCAAATCTACAGCCATAAAATTGCCACCTCTCTGATTTCTCATTTTAATGGTTGGAAAAGATTCAACCGAGAAAGTTGGGATAAAAAGCTAGAATAAGATGAAGAAAAGATTAGCCAAAAATGAATAATGAAAAGACTTCATCTTTGAATTCAAATAACTTCAGTGGTGTGATTCTGTCCAAATCTACAGCCATATTGTCACCTCTCTGATTTCACATGACTTATTTTAATGGTTTGGAAAGGATTCAACCAAAAAATGAGAAAGTTGGGATAAAAAGCAAGAATAAGATGAAGAAAAAGACTAGCCAAAAATGAATAATGAAAAGACTTCATCTTTGAATTCAAATAACTTCAGTGGTGTGATTCTGTCCAAATCTACAGCCATATTGTCACCTCTCTGATTTCACATGACTTATTTTAATGGTTGGAAAGGATTCAACCGAGAAAGTTGGGATAAAAAGCAAGAATAAGATGAAGAAAAGACTAGCCAAAAATGAATAATGAAAAGACTTCATCTTTGAATTCAAATAACTTCAGTGGTGTGACTCTGTCCAAATCTACAGCCATATTGTCACCTCTCTGATTTCACATGACTTATTTTAATGGTTGGAAAGGATTCAGATGAGAAAGTTGGGATAAAAAAAAGCAAGAATAAGATGAAGAAAAAGACTAGCCAAAAATGAATAATGAAAAGACTTCATCTTTGAATTCAAATAACTTCAGTGGTGTGACTCTGTCCAAATCTACAGCCATATTGTCACCTCTCTGATTTCACATGACTTATTTTAATGGTTGGAAAGGATTCAAAGAAATTGGGATAAAAAACAAGAATAAGATGAAGAAAAAGTTGAATAATGGATCATCTTTGAAAAAAAGCAAGAATAAGATGAAGACTTATTTTAAAAAGATTCAGCCAGAAAATGAATAATGAAAAAGACTAGCCAAAAATGAATAATTTGAATTCAAATAACTTCAGTGGTGTGACTCTGTCCAAATCTACAGCCATATTGTCACCTCTCTGATTTCACATGACTTATTTTAATGGTTGGAAAGGATTCAACTGAGAAAGTTGGGATCAAAAAGCAAGAATAAGATGAAGAAAAGACTAGCCAAAAATGAATAATGAAAAAGACTTCATCTTTGAATTCAAATAACTTCAGTGGTGTGACTCTGTCCAAATCTACAGCCATATTGCCACCTCTCTGATTTCACATGACTTATTTTAATGGTTGGAAAGGATTCAACTGAGAAAGTTGGGATAAAAAGCAAGAATAAGATGAAGAAAAGACTAGCCAAAAATGAATAATGAAAAGACTTCATCTTTGAATTCAAATAACTTCAGTGGTGTGATTCTGTCCAAATCTACAGCCATATTGTCACCTCTCTGATTTCACTTATTTTAATGGTTGACTTATTTTAATGGACTTCATCTTTGGAAAGTGGTGTGGATTCAACTGAGACTTAAAGTTGGGATAAAAAGCAAGAATAAGATGAAGAAAAGACTAGCCAAAAATGAATAATGAAAAGACTTCATCTTTGAATTCAAATAACTTCAGTGGTGTGATTCTGTCCAAATCTACAGCCATATTGTCACCTCTCTGATTTCCACATGACTTATTTTAATGGTTGGAAAGGATTCAACCGAGAAAGTTGGGATAAAAGCAAGAATAAGATGAAGAAAAGACTAGCCAAAATGAATAATGTCCAAAAAGACTTCATCTTTTTGAATTCAACAAGAGAAAGTTGGGATAAAAACAAGAATAAGATTCAAAATGAATAATGAAAAGACTTCATCTTTGAATTCAAATAACTTCAGTGTGACTCTGTCCAAATCTACAGCCATATTGTCACCTCTCTGATTTCACATGACTTATTTTAATGGTTGGAAAGGATTCAACCAAAATGAATAATGAAAGTTGGGATAAAAAAGCAAGAATAAGATGAAGAAAAGACTAGCCAAAATGAATAATGAAAAAGACTTCATCTTTGAATTCAAATAACTTCAGTGGTGTGATTCTGTCCAAATCTACAGCCATATTGTCACCTCTCTGATTTCACATGACTTATTTTAATGGTTGGAAAGGATTCAACCGAGAAAGTTGGGATAAAAAGCAAGAATAAGATGAAGAAAAGACTCGCTAAAAATGAATAATGAAAAGACATCATCTTTGAATTCAAATAACTTCAGTGGTGTGATTCTGTCCAAATCTACAGCCATATTGCCACCTCTCTGATTTCACATGACTTATTTTAATGGTTGGAAAGGATTCAACCGAAAGTTGGGATAAAAAAGCAAGAATAAGATGAAGAAAAGTAGCAAAAATGAATAATGAAAACTTCAGTGTGATCATCTTTGAATTAAATGTCTGTGGTGTGATTCTGTCCAAATAAGATGACCCTCTCTGATTTCACATGACTTATTTTTAAAAAGGATTCAACCGAGAAAGTTGGGATAAAAAAGCAAGAAAAATGAAAAATGCAAAAATGAATAATGAAAAGACATCATCTTTGAATTCAAATAACTTCAGTGGTGTGATTCTGTCCAAATCTACAGCCATATTGTCACCTCTCTGATTTCACATGACTTATTTTAATGGTTGGAAAGGATTCAATTGAGAAAGTTGGGATAAAAAGCAAGAATAAGATGAAGAAAAAGACTAGCCAAAAAAATGAATAATGAAAAGACATCATCTTTGAATTCAAATAACTTCAGTGGTGTGATTCTGTCCAAATCTACAGCCATATTGCCACCTCTCTGATTTCACATGACTTATTTTTTAATGGTTGGAAAGGATTCAACCGAGAAAGTTGGGATAAAAAAGCAAGAATAAGATGAAGAAAAGACTAGCCAAAAATGAATAATGAAAAGACTTCATCTTTGAATTCAAATAACTTCAGTGGTGTGATTCTGTCCAAATCTACAGCCATATTGCCACCTCTCTGATTTCACATGACTTATTTTAATGGTTGGAAAGGATTCAACTAGTTTAAAATGGAGAAAGTTGGGCGGGAAAAAAGCAAGAATAAGATGAAGAAAAAGACTAGCCAAAATGAATAATGAAAAGACTTCATCTTTGAATTCAAATAACTTCAGTGGTGTGATTCTGTCCAAATCTACAGCCATATTGTCACCTCTCTGATTTCACATGACTTATTTTAATGGTTGGAAAGGATTCAACTGAGAAAGTTGGGATAAAAAAGCAAGAATAAGATGAAGAAAAGACTAGCCAAAATGAATAATGAAAAGACTTCATCTTTGAATTCAAATAACTTCAGTGGTGTGATTCTGTCCAAATCTACAGCCATATTGCCACCTCTCTGATTTCACATGACTTATTTTAATGGTTGGAAAGGATTCAACCGAGAAAGTTGGGATAAAAAAGCAAGAATAAGATGAAGAAAAGACTAGCCAAAAAAATGAATAATGAAAAGACTTCATCTTTGAATTCAAATAACTTCAGTGGTGTGATTCTGTCCAAATCTACAGCCATATTGTCACCTCTCTGATTTCACATGACTTATTTTAATGGTTGGAAAGGATTCAACCGAGAAAGTTGGGATAAAAAAAGAATAAGATGAAGAAAAGACTAGCCAAAATGAATAATGAAAAGACTTCATCTTTGAATTCAAATAACTTCAAGATTCTGTCCAAATCTGAACCCTCTGAAAATGACTTATTTTAATGGTTGGAAAGGATTCAACCGAGAAAGTTGGGATAAAAAGCAAGAATAAGATGAAGAAAAGACTAGCCAAAAATGAATAATGAAAGACTTCATCTTTGAATTCAAATAACTTCAGTGGTGTGATTCTGTCCAAATCTACAGCCATATTGCCACCTCTCTGATTTCACATGACTTATTTTAATGGTTGGAAAGGATTCAACCGAGAAAGTTGGGATAAAAAGCAAGAATAAGATGAAGAAAAGACTAGCAAAAAATGAGCCAAAAATGAATAATGAAAAAGACTTCCTCTCTTTGAATTCAAATAAGGATTTGAGAAAGTGCAAGAATAAGATTCTGTCCAAATCAAATACAGCCATATTGCCACCTCTCTGATTTCACATGACTTATTTTAATGGTTGGAAAGGATTCAACCGAGAAAGTTGGGATAAAAAAGCAAGAATAAGATGAAGAAAAGACTAGCCAAAAATGAATAATGAAAAGACTTAAAAAATGAATAATCTTTGAATTCAAATAACTTCAATGGTGTGATTCTGTCCAAATCTACAGCCATATTGCCACCTCTCTGATTTCACATGACTTATTTTAATGGTTGGAAAGGATTCAACCGAGAAAGTTGGGATAAAAAGCAAGAATAAGATGAAGAAAAAGACTAGCCAAAAATGAATAATGAAAAAGACTTCATCTTTGAATTCAAATAACTTCAGTGGTGTGATTCTGTCCAAATCTACAGCCATATTGCCACCTCTCTGATTTCACATGACTTATTTTAATGGTTGGAAAGGATTCAACTGAGAAAGTTGGGATAAAAAGCAAGAATAAGATGAAGAAAAGACTAGCCAAAAATGAATAATGAAAAGACTTCATCTTTGAATTCAAATAACTTCAGTGGTGTGATTCTGTCCAAATCTACAGCCATATTGCCACCTCTCTGATTTCACATGACTTATTTTAATGGTTGGAAAGGATTCAACCGAGAAAGTTGGGATAAAAAGCAAGAATAAGATGAAGAAAAGACTAGCCAAAATGAATAATGAAAAGACATCATCTTTGAATTCAAATAACTTCAGTGGTGTGATTCTGTCCAAATCTACAGCCATATTGCCACCTCTCTGATTTCACATGACTTATTTTAATGGTTGGAAAGGATTCAACCGAGAAAGTTGGGATAAAAAGCAAGAATAAGATGAATAAAAAGACTAGCAAAAAAATGAATAATGAAAAAGACTTCATCTTTGAATTAAATAACTTCAATGGTGTGATTCTGTCCAAATCTACAGCCATATTGCCACCTCTCTGATTTCACATGACTTATTTTAATGGTTGGAAAGGATTCAACCGAGAAAGTTGGGATAAAAAGCAAGAATAAGATGAAGAAAAGACTAGCCAAAAATGAATAATGAAAAGACTTCATCTTTGAATTCAAATAACTTCAATGGTGTGATTCTGTCCAAATCTACAGCCATATTGCCACCTCTCTGATTTCACATGACTTATTTTAATGGTTGGAAAGGATTCAACCGAGAAAGTTGGGATAAAAAAGCAAGAATAAGATGAAGAAAAGACTAGCAAAAAATGAATAATGAAAAGACTTCATCTTTGAAAAAAATAACTTCAGTGGTGTGATTCTGTCCAAATCTACAGCCATATTGCCACCTCTCTGATTTCACATGACTTATTTTAATGGTTGGAAAGGATTCAACTGAGAAAGTTGGGATAAAAAGCAAGAATAAGATGAAGAAAAGACTAGCCAAAAATGAATAATGAAAAGACTTCATCTTTGAATTCAAATAACTTCAGTGGTGTGATTCTGTCCAAATCTACAGCCATATTGCCACCCTCTGATTTCACATGACTTATTTTAATGGTTGGAAAGGATTCAACTGAGAAAGTTGGGATAAAAAGCAAGAATAAGATGAAGAAAAGACTAGCCAAAAATGAATAATGAAAAGACTTCATCTTTGAATTCAAATAACTTCAATGGTGTGATTCTGTCCAAATCTACAGCCATATTGCCACCTCTCTGATTTCACATGACTTATTTTAATGGTTGGAAAGGATTCAACCGAGAAAGTTGGGATAAAAGCAAGAATAAGATGAAGAAAAGACTAGCCAAAAATGAATAATGAAAAGACTTCATCTTTGAATTCAAATAACTTCAGTGGTGTGATTCTGTCCAAATCTACAGCCATATTGCCACCTCTCTGATTTCACATGACTTATTTTAATGGTTGGAAAGGATTCAACCGAGAAAGTTGGGATAAAAAGCAAGAATAAGATGAAGAAAAGACTAGCCAAAAATGAATAATGAAAAGACTTCATCTTTGAATTCAAAATAACTTCAGTGGTGTGATTCTGTCCAAATCTACAGCCATATTGTCACCTCTCTGATTTCACATGACTTATTTTAATGGTTGGAAAGGATTCAACCGAGAAAGTTGGGAAAAAAGCAAGAATAAAGATGAAGAAAAGACTAGCCAAAAATGAATAATGAAAAGACTTCATCTTTGAATTCAAATAACTTCAGTGGTGTGATTCTGTCCAAATCTACAGCCATATTGCCACCTCTCTGATTTCACATGACTTATTTTAATGGTTGGAAAGGATTCAACTGAGAAAGTTGGGATAAAAAGCAAGAATAAGATGAAGAAAAAGACTAGCCAAAAATGAATAATGAAAAGACTTCATCTTTGAATTCAAATAACTTCAATGGTGTGATTCTGTCCAAATCTACAGCCATATTGTCACCTCTCTGATTTCACATGACTTATTTTAATGGTTGGAAAGGATTCAACCGAGAAAGTTGGGATAAAAAGCAAGAATAAGATGAAGAAAAGACTAGCCAAAAATGAATAATGAAAAGACTTCATCTTTGAATTCAAATAACTTCAATGGTGTGATTCTGTCCAAATCTACAGCCATATTGCCACCTCTCTGATTTCACATGACTTATTTTAATGGTTGGAAAGGATTCAACCGAGAAAGTTGGGATAAAAAGCAAGAATAAGATGAAGAAAAAGACTAGCCAAAAAATGAATAATGAAAAGACTTCATCTTTGAATTCAAATAACTTCAGTGGTGTGATTCTGTCCAAATCTACAGCCATATTGCCACCTTTCTGATTTCACATGACTTATTTTAATGGTTGGAAAGGATTCAACCGAGACAGTTGGGAGGAAAAGCAAGAATAAGATGAAGAAAAGACTAGCCAAAAATGAATAATGAAAAGACTTCATCTTTGAATTCAAATAACTTCAGTGGTGTGACTCTGTCCAAATCTACAGCCATATTGTCCCCTCTCTGATTTCACATGACTTATTTTAATGGTTGGAAAAGGATTCAACTGAGAAAGTTGGGAAAAAAGCAAGAATAAGATGAAGAAAGACTAGAAAAAAATGAATAATGAAAAGACTTCATATTTGAATTCAAATAACTTCAGTGGTTTGATTCTGTCCAAATCTACAGCCATATTGCCACCTTTCTGATTTCACATGACTTATTTTAATGGTTGGAAAGGATTCAACCGAGAAAGTTGGGATAAAAAGCAAGAATAAGATGAAAAAGACTAGCCAAAATGAATAATGAAAAAGACTTCATCTTTGAATTCAAATAACTTCAGTGGTGTGATTCTGTCCAAATCTACAGCCATATTGCCACCTCTCTGATTTCACATGACTTATTTTAATGGTTGGAAAGGATTCAACCGAGAAAGTTGGGATAAAAAGCAAGAATAAGATGAAGAAAGACTAGCCAAAATGAATAATGAAAAGACTTCATCTTTGAATTCAAATAACTTCAGTGGTGTGATTCTGTCCAAATCTACAGCCATATTGTCACCTCTCTGATTTCACATGACTTATTTTAATGGTTGGAAAGGATTCAACCGAGAAAGTTGGGATAAAAAAGCAAGAATAAGATGAAGAAAAGACTAGATGGAAAAAATGAATAAAAAAAAGACTTCATCTTTGAATTCAAATAACTTCAATGGTGTGATTCTGTCCGAATCTACAGCCATATTGTCACCTCTCTGATTTCACATGACTTATTTTAATGGTTGGAAAGGATTCAACCGAGAGGTTTAGGATAAAAAAGCAAGAATAAGATGAAGAAAAGACTAGCCAAAAATGAATAATGAAAAGACTTCATCTTTGAATTCAAATAACTTCAATGGTGTGATTCTGTCCAAATCTACAGCCATATTGCCACCTTCTGATTTCACATGACTTATTTTAATGGTTGGAAAGGATTCAACCGAGAAAGTTGGGATAAAAAGCAAGAATAAGATGAAGAAAAGACTAGCCAAAAAATGAATAATGAAAAGACTTCATCTTTGAATTCAAATAACTTCAATGGTGTGATTCTGTCCAAATCTACAGCCATATTCCCACCTCTCTGATTTCACATGACTTATTTTAATGGTTGGAAAGGATTCAAACTGAGAAAGTTGGGATAAAAAGCAAGAATAAGATGAAGAAAAGACTAGCCAAAAATGAATAATGAAAAGACTTCATCTTTGAATTCAAATAACTTCAATGGTGTGATTCTGTCCGAATCTACAGCCATATTGCCACCTTTCTGATTTCACATGACTTATTTTAATGGTTGGAAAGGATTCAACCGAGAAAGTTGGGATAAAAAGCAAGAATAAGATGAAGAAAAAGACTAGCCAAAATGAATAATGAATAATGAAAAAGACTTCATCTTTGAATTCAAATAACTTCAGTGGTGTGATTCTGTCCAAATCTACAGCCATATTGCCCACCTCTCTGATTTCACATGACTTATTTTAATGGTTGGAAAGGATTCAACAGAGAAAGTTGGGAAAAAAAAGCAAGAATAAGATGAAGAAAAGACTAGCCAAAAAATGAATATGAAAAAGACTTCATCTTTGAATTCAAATAACTTCAGTGGTGTGATTCTGTCCAAATCTACAGCCATATTGTCACCTTTCTGATTTCACATGACTTATTTTAATGGTTGGAAAAGGATTCAACCGAGAAAGTTGGGATAAAAGCAAGAATAAGATGAAGAAAAGACAGCCAAAAATGAATAATGAAAAGACTTCATCTTTGAATTCAAATAACTTCAATGGTGTGATTCTGTCCAAATCTACAGCCATATTGCCACCTTTCTGATTTCACATGACTTATTTTAATGGTTGGAAAGGATTCAACTGAGAAAGTTGGGAAAAAAAAAGCAAGAATAAGATGAAGAAAAGACTAGCCAAAAATGAATAATGAAAAGACTTCATCTTTGAATTCAAATAACTTCAGTGGTGTGATTCTGTCCAAATCTACAGCCATATTGTCACCTTTCTGATTTCACATGACTTATTTTAATGGTTGGAAAGGATTCAACCGAGAAAGTTGGGATAAAAAGCAAGAATAAGATGAAGAAAAGACTAGCCAAAAATGAATAATGAAAAGACATCATCTTTGAATTCAAATAACTCAATGGTGTGATTCTGTCAAATCTACAGCCATATTGCCACCTTTCTGATTTCACATGACTTATTTTAATGGTTGGAAAGGATTCAACCGAGACAGTTGGGATAAAAAGCAAGAATAAGATGAAGAAAAGACTAGCCAAAAATGAATAATGAAAAGACTTCATCTTTGAATTCAAATAACTCAATGGTGTGATTCTGTCCAAATCTACAGCCACATATTGCCACCTTTCTGATTTCACATGACTTATTTTAATGGTTGGAAAGGATTCAACCGAGAAAGTTGGGATAAAAAGCAAGAATAAGATGAAGAAAAGACTCGCTAAAAATGAATAATGAAAAGACTTCATCTTTGAATACAAATAACTTCAGTGGTGTGATTCTGTCCAAATCTACAGCCATATTGCCACCTTTCTGATTTCACATGACTTATTTTAATGGTTGGAAAGGATTCAACCGAGAAAGTTGGGATAAAAAGCAAGAATAAGATGATATCAGAAAAGACTAGCCAAAAATGAATAATGAAAAGACTTCATTTTGAAAAAAAAGTGGTGTGATTCTGTCCAAAACAAATTGACTCTGAAATGACTTATTTTAATGGTTGGAAAAAACAATTTAAAAATCAAAATATTAAACCTTCAAAAAATAGCCAAAAATCCCTAATGAAAATCTAGAAAACATTTCCGTCTGAAGATAATGGGTTGATTATATTGCTTGGGAAGGTACGCGGCGTTGGGATCTTTGCTCCTTTCTCAGACATTAAATAAGGCAGGTGAGTCGGCTTATTTTAATGGCTTTTGGAAACATATCCAGTGTATGCGGACGAGGATAAAAAGCAGATTGAGAATAAAATATCGTCTGAATGGACTAGCCAAAATGCCAATGAAAAGACGAATGGTGGCTTTGAATTGAACGAACCACTGAGGCGATTCTGAAAAATCTTTCCCACTTTATCACCTCTCAGAGGAAACAAAAAATATCTGAAAAAATGATACAAAGACGGGCGACAAATTGTTTAAGCTAAACAATAGGGACTTTTATGTGTACTGATAATCTTTTTTTTTTTGTTTCTTTCATTTTTGTTTTTGTTTGTTTTTTTTGCATCAGGAAGTTAGACATAGAAACAAGTAGTAAATTTTATCGAAACGAGCCTTTATTCATAAGGTTCTAGAAATATATACAATCACTAGAAGAAACGGCGCTTGTTCTAGAGTTATCGTTATGACTTCATCTGATTTTTTTAAAAGCTATTAACCCCAAAATAAGGGGAATGCCACACAGCCTTTCATAATGGTTTGAATTCAAATAACGGTAGCAAGTAAAAAGAGGCGTGATAGAGGAAAGGATGAAGAGAAGGACGGGGAAATAAATCAAGGGTTCTGGAGATGTCGATTAACATTGCATTGGAGATTATAGATATCAGGTAAGCAAATAAGAGGAAGGGAGTTCCACAGGCGGGAAGTGCAAGACATGAAGCTATTGGAGTAGAAGAGACGGCTACATTTAATCGTTTAGACAGTGAAAGTGATTGGGTCCGAGATGCTACAAAATATTAGCACGTTTAAATTCATGCAGTCTGGGAACTAATTTAATGGCTCGTCGAAAACATTTACCGTGAGAAAGTATTTTTAGAAAAGACAGAGGGAGGTAACGACACGTCTGTGAGAGAGCGACTGTAAACCAGACGCCAGATCAGGGCCAATCACATTACATATCCGTCTCTGGAAGCAAAGCCATACTTATAACCTTAGTTTCACTTGGGTCCAAAGCACTACTTAAATATTTTGGTCCCCTGATCTGTAAGGCAAGGCGACACCTAAATACCAGATTCTGTATTACCGTGGATGTGCGAGTGTTGCAATAGATGACGTCACGGAATGAGAACTCGCAAATCCGAGTTCAAATTCCAATCGGGTTCGTTGGATTTACCTACGCACAAATACTCTTGGATGATCATGAATCAAGAGGAGACATAATCGCCCAAGCGTGTCACAACCTTCGCTACTAACAAGATGAATTAAGCCGGCAAAAATGAATAATGGCTGATTCTCTCCCAGAATTCAAATTTCTTTATTGGTGCAATTCTTGTCAGAATCGAAAAAAATATTGATTTGTTATTATTCTTGACAGATTTTATTGATTAACCATTTTTTACGGCTTATCAACCCTTTTTCAGGTTATTTAGACATAGAAAATGTTTTAGATTGTAAGAATTTTTTTTTAAATAAAAATGATTAGCTGATACAAGTTTCACTAATTAACCCATACCTGGGGTACTGAAGAGCTGAATTTATATCTTTCCCAAGGATATTTGCTCGTAAGTAAATATAATTCGACTGGAATTCGAACCCGATTTCTCATTCTGAGCCGTTTCCACACAACCCCAGCTTTAATGCACCCTTCTGAACATCGATTGCGCCAAAGGTAGTTTTGACCAACACCGCAAATTGATACGAAACCAAAATAGCAACCTGAAAACTCAAATCATGTTCTTAAATAGCCTCGTCAGATAGAGACTTTCATACGGATGCCATGCATAGCAGCAAATACGTTCAGGAATATCTACACTATCAGCTGAATACTGCCGCTTTCTCAGATCAATTGTTAAAGCGTCCTGAGTAAGACAATAAATTACATCCGCGTCCTGAGTAAGACAATAAATTACATCCGCGTCCAGGGTAAGACAATAAACTACATCCGCGTCCTGGATAAGACAATAAACTACATCCGCGTCCTGGATAAGACGATGAACTGCATGCGCATCCTGGGTAAGACGATAAACTGCATCCGCGTCCTGAGTAAGACGATAAACTACATCCGCGTCCTGGGTAAGACAATAAACTGCATCCGCGTCCTGGGTAAGACGATAAACTGCATCTGCGTCCTGAGTAAGACGATAAACTACATCCAACAGCAAGGCCTCTATTCAGGAGGTTTTGAGGAGCGTGAAACCACCTCTTAATTGCTGGTGTTCCCAGATCCACACTGTCTCGGGCTGGTAGCACCTGTTATGGTACCAGCTATGAGCAAATAGTTAAGCCCCAAATTGGGGTCAAGACATTATGAAAGTGTAAAAATAGTCTTTAATACATTTTTGTAAAAATTCATTACCAGCAATACGTTTTTGAAGAAAAAAATATTACCAGCAATAAAAAATCTTGTCGGCATTAAATAACCTATTGAAACTGATATGCCGTAAAACTAACCAAACCAAATCAATTGTTAAAATTGTATTTGGGCGAGTGTAGATCCTCATGGCAATAATCATCCTACTTTGAACATTGTGGATCGGCGCTACACAATCGCAAACAAAGAACAGAACAAATAACAGAAACCACATCACTTGAGGACCACCACCAGCAGTAACAACTAAAATGGATAGCACATGGAACTCGAAGAGAAAATAATAACAAGATGTTGTCATTCCACACCACATCAAATAGTTGGTTCGGAAGGAAACTCTCATTAATACCAAAAAGAGCGATAACATGATCGCCTATATCCTGAAAGGACATGGCACATAAAAAGAAACATACAAGAATAGGATCAGGATTATTGGGGTGAGTGTGGATGCAGACCCCACACTATTAATATTCTTTTCATTTATTTTCTTCTTTCAATGTTGACATGAATTTTCTCTTTAGATTTTGTAACAGACACACAAAAATAAGATCATTATTATTAGGGTGAGTATGGATGCAGTCTTCACACTGCTTGGTCAATGAATGCCGGATGTTTCCTTATAGGGAAACGGCTAATATTACCATTACCATAACTATCTAGGCACTGACCAGACTCGCCATTGCTTAACTTAAGCTAATGAAGATCTAAAGAATGGTAATGTCACAAAGATTATTAAACAAAAAAAAATCCACTATTTTTTACAAACGGACCAGATTACTTAAGCGATCTTCTTTGTCTGCTCGGATATTTTACACTTCTTTTTTATGCCAGCTCACGGCTCTCTACAACTTCCTATTCTTTATGTCGTCTTGGGTATGACGATAAACTACATCCGCGTCTTGGGTGAGACTATAAACTACGTCCAACAGCAAGGCCTCTGATCTGGAGGTTTTGAGGAGCATGGAACCACCTCTTAATTGCTGGTGTTCACAGGTCCACCCTGACCCAGGGTGGTAGCACCTGTTAGGGTCCCAACTATGAGCAAATTAGTTAACACCCAAACTTGTGTAAAAATAGATTTTAGTACCAGAAATACTTTGTAATAAAAAAATTTATTGCCAGCAATAATTTTTGAAGGAAAAATTATTATCAGCAATACTTTTTAAAAAAAATACCATCAATACAAACAGTTATACATTTTTGAGGAAAAAATATGACCAGCTATAGATTTTTTAAGGAGGAATATTCCCAGAAATAGATTTTTGAAGAAAAACATATTACCAGCAATAAAAATTTTGTCGGCATTAAATAACCTGTTGTGGTTGATATGCCGTAAACCAAACCAAACTATTCTTTATGATCTATTTTATCGTAAATATCTATAACTATGTCTGCCATAGAGCATTTCTTCATTCCATATCAAATATATTGCGTCTTTGCATACGTATCGGTCACTGTTTAGTAATGAGATATTCCTTTGTTACGATAACGCGGACATCAGTAGAAATTATCATAAAAACAAAAGCAGCTTGCTTATATACTGCGTTTTAATTTATTCTTTCCCCTGTTAGCTTTACTTGGCTCTATTTATTTTTAATATTTTAAAGACCAGATCAGTTTTAGGTTAGGTGCGAGAGTAGAGTTTAAATAACGAAATTATCCATGCGGAAAATGGAAAATATAACGTCAATGAACTTAATAAGCCATTCTCGATAAGGGCTAGCGAACATTTAGTACAACCGGAGATTTTATTTTATTTAAATAAAGGGTGTTTATTATTTATTTACGACGAAAGACAAGGTGGGCCTTCTCACCAGATTTATCCAACCTCTATAACGAGGCAGTCTTAACTGATCTGAAGACCCTACCAGGATTTATTATCGTTGGGCGTAATCTTAACAATATAAGATACACATATGACACTGTGTTAATGGTTGACACATAGGACCTCGTTGACAAGGTAGTAAAAGAAAGCGTGAAGAAAGGACTATCCATCAAACACAAGAAGACATAAGGCATGGTTATTGACAAAACATGAGCTGAAGATTGGTAGCATCAACATCAAACATCCGGCAGCGAGCAGGTTTTGAAGAACGTGGAACCACCTCTTCAATGCTGTTGTATGACGATAAACTACATCCGGCAGCGAGCAGGTTTTGAAGAACTTGGAACCACATCTTCAATGCTGTTGTATGACGATAAACTACATCTGGCAGCGAGCAGGTTTTGAAGAACTTGGAACCACCTCTTCAATGCTGTTGTATGACGATAAACTACATCTGGCAGCGAGCAGGTTTTGAAGAACTAGGAACCATATCTTCAATGCTGTTGTATGACGATAAACTACATCCGGCAGCGAGCAGGTTTTGAAGAACTTGGAACCACCTCTTCAATGCTGTTGTATGACGATAAACTACATCCGGCAGCGAGCAGGTTTTGAAGAACTTGGAACCACCTCTTCAATGCTGTTGTATGACGATAAACTACATCCGGCAGCGAGCAGGTTTTGAAGAACTTGGAACCACCTCTTCAATGCTGTTGTATGACGATAAACTACATCCGGCAGCGAGCAGGTTTTGAAGAACTTGGAACCACCTCTTCAATGCTGTTGTATGACGATAAACTACATCCGGCAGCGAGCAGGTTTTGAAGAACTTGGAACCACCTCTTCAATGCTGTTGTATGACGATAAACTACATCCGGCAGCGAGCAGGTTTTGAAGAACTTGGAACCACCTCTTCAATGCTGTTGTATGACGATAAACTACATCCGGCAGCGAGCAGGTTTTGAAGAACTTGGAACCACCTCTTCAATGCTGTTGTATGACGATAAACTACATCTGGCAGCGAGCAGGTTTTGAAGAACTTGGAACCACCTCTTCAATGCTGTTGTATGACGATAAACTACATCCGGCAGCGAGCAGGTTTTGAAGAACTTGGAACCACCTCTTCAATGCTGTTGTATGACGATAAACTACATCCGGCAGCGAGCAGGTTTTGAAGAACTTGGAACCACCTCTTCAATGCTGTTGTTGACGATAAACTACATCCGGCAGCGAGCAGGTTTTGAAGAACTTGGAACCACCTCTTCAAGGCTGTTGTATGACGATAAACTACATCCGGCAGCGAGCAGGTTTTGAAGAACTTGGAACCACATCTTCAATGCTGTTGTATGACGATAAACAACATCCGGCAGCGAGCAGGTTTTGAAGAACTTGGAACCACCTCTTCAATGCTGTTGTATGACGATAAACTACATCCGGCAGCGAGCAGGTTTTGAAGAACTTGGAACCACCTCTTCAATGCTGTTGTATGACGATAAACTACATCCGGCAGCGAGCAGGTTTTGAAGAACTTGGAACCACCTCTTCAATGCTGTTGTATGACGATAAACTACATCCGGCAGCGAGCAGGTTTTGAAGAACTTGGAACCACCTCTTCAATGCTGTTTGATGACGATAAACTACATCCGGCAGCGAGCACATTTTTTGAAGAACTTGGAACCACCTCTTGTTTTGCTGTTGTTAAACGATAAACTACATCCGGCAGCGAGCAGGTTTTGAAGAACTTGGAACCACCTCTTCAATGCTGTTGTATGACGATAAACTACATCCGGCAGCGAGCAGGTTTTGAAGAACTTGGAACCACATCTTCAATGCTGTTGTATGACGATAAACTAAACATCCGGCAGCGAGCAGGTTTTGAAGAACTTGGAACCACCTCTTCAATGCTGTTGTATGACGATAAACTACATCCGGCAGCGAGCAGGTTTTGAAGAACTTGGAACCACCTCTTCAATGCTGTTGTATGACGATAAACTACATCCGGCAGCGAGCAGGTTTTGAAGAACTTGGAACCACCTCTTCAATGCTGTTGTATGACGATAAACTACATCCGGCAGCGAGCAGGTTTTGAATAACTTGGAACCACATCTTCAATGATGTTGTATGACGATAAACTACATCCGGCAGCGAGCAGGTTTTGAAGAACTTGGAACCACATCTTCAATGCTGTTGTATGACGATTCTTTACATCCGGCAGCGAGCAGGTTTTGAAGAACTTGGAACCACCTCTTCAATGCTGTTGTATGACGATAAACTACATCCGAAGGTGAACCAATAGCAGGTTTTGAAGAACTTGGAACCACCTCTTCAATGCTGTTGTATGACGATAAACTACATCCGGCAGCGAGCAGGTTTTGAAGAACTTGGAACCACCTCTTCAATGCTGTTGTATGACGATAAACTACATCCGGCAGCGAGCAGGTTTTGAAGAACTTGGAACCACATCTTCAATGCTGTTGTATGACGATAAACAACATCCGGCAGCAAGCAGGTTTTGAAGAACTTGGAACCACCTCTTCAATGCTGTTGTATGACGATAAACATCAATCCGGCAGCGAGCATTTTTGAAGAACTTGGAACCACCTCTTCAATGCTGTTTTATGACGATAAACTACATCCGGCAGCGAGCAGGTTTTGAAGAACTTGGAACCACCTCTTCAATGCTGTTGTATGACCATAAACTTACATCTGGCAGCGAGCAGGTTTTGAAGAACTTGGAACCACCTCTTCAATGCTGTTGTATGACGATAAACTACATCTGGACAGCGAGCAGGTTTTGAAAAGCGTCTTTTGAACCACCCTCTTCAATGCTGTTGTATGACGATAAACTACATCCGGCAGCGAGCAGGTTTTGAAGAACTTGGAAGAACCTCTTCAATGCTGTTGTATGACGATAAACTACATCCGGCAGCGAGCAGGTTTTGAAGAACTTGGAACCACATCTTCAATGCTGTTGTATGACGATAAACAACATCCGGCAGCGAGCAGGTTTTGAAGAACTTGGAACCACCTCTTCAATGCTGTTGTATGACGATAAACTACATCCGGCAGCGAGCCTTTTTGAAGAACTTGGAACCACATCTTCAATGTTGTTGTATGACGATAAACTACATCTGAAATAAAGCGATGCAGGTTTTGAAGAACTTGGAACCACCTCTTCAATGCTGTTGTATGACGATAAACTACATCTGGCAGCGAGCAGGTTTTGAAGAACTTGGAACCACATCTTCAATGCTGTTGTATGACGATAAACTACATCCGGCAGCGAGCAGGTTTTGAAGAACTTGGAACCACCTCTTTAATGCTGTTGTATGACGATAAACATTACATCCGGCAGCGAGCAGGTTTTGAAGAACTTGGAACCACCTCTTCAATGCTGTTGTATGACGATAAACTACATCCGGCAGCGAGCAGTTTTGAAGAACTTGGAACCACCTCTTCAATGCTGTTGTATGACGATAAACTACATCCGGCAGCGAGCAGGTTTTGAAGAACTTGGAACCACCTCTTCAATGCTGTTGTATGACGATAAACTACATCCGGCAGCGAGCAGTTTTTGAAGAACTTGGAACCACCTCATCAATGCTGTTGTATGACGATAAACTACATCCGGCAGCGAGCAGGTTTTGAAGAACTTGGAACCACATCTTCAATGCTGTTGTATGACGATAAACTACATCCGGCAGCGAGCAGGTTTTGAAGAACTTGGAACCACCTCTTCAATGCTGTTGTATGACGATAAACTACATCCGGCAGCGAGCAGGTTTTGAAGAACTTGGAACCACATCTTCAATGCTGTTGTATGACGATAAACTACATCCGGCAGCGAGCAGGTTTTGAAGAACTTGGAACCACATCTTCAATGCTGTTGTATGACGATAAACTACATCCGGCAGCGAGCAGGTTTTGAAGAACTTGGAACCACATCTTCAATGCTGTTGTATGACGATAAACTACATCCGGCAGCGAGCAGGTTTTGAAGAACTTGGAACCACCTCATCAATGCTGTTGTATGACGATAAACTACATCCGGCAGCGAGCAGGTTTTGAAGAACTTGGAACCACATCTTCAATGCTGTTGTATGACGATAAACTACATCCGGCAGCGAGCAGTTTTGAAGAACTTGGAACCACCTCATCAATGCTGTTGTATGACGATAAACTACATCCGGCAGCGAGCAGGTTTTGAAGAACTTGGAACCACATCTTCAATGCTGTTGTATGACGATAAACTACATCCGGCAGCGAGCAGTTTTTGAAGAACTTGGAACCACCTCATCAATGCTGTTGTATGACGATAAACTACATCCGGCAGCGAGCAGGTTTTGAAGAACTTGGAACCACATCTTCAATGCTGTTGTATGACGATAAACTACATCCGGCAGCGAGCAGTTTTTGAAGAACTTGGAACCACCTCATCAATGCTGTTGTATGACGATAAACTACATCCGGCAGCGAGCAGGTTTTGAAGAACTTGGAACCACATCTTCAATGCTGTTGTATGACGATAAACTACATCCGGCAGCGAGCAGTTTTTGAAGAACTTGGAACCACCTCATCAATGCTGTTGTATGACGATAAACTACATCCGGCAGCGAGCAGGTTTTTGAAGAACTTGGAACCACATCTTCAATGCTGTTGTATGACGATAAACTACATCCGGCAGCGAGCAGTTTTTGAAGAACTTGGAACCACCTCTTCAATCCTGTTGTATGACGATAAACTACATCCGGCAGCGAGCAGGTTTTGAAGAACTTGGAACCACATCTTCAATGCTGTTGTATGACGATAAACTACATCCGGCAGCGAGCAGGTTTTGAAGAACTTGGAACCACATCTTCAATGCTGTTGTATGACGATAAACTACATCCGGCAGCGAGCAGGTTTTGAAGAACTTGGAACCACATCTTCAATGCTGTTGTATGACGATAAACTACATCCGGCAGCGAGCAGGTTTTGAAGAACTTGGAACCACCTCATCAATGCTGTTGTATGACGATAAACTACATCCGGCAGCGAGCAGGTTTTGAAGAACTTGGAACCACATCTTCAATGCTGTTGTATGACGATAAACTACATCCGGCAGCGAGCAGTTTTTGAAGAACTTGGAACCACCTCATCAATGCTGTTGTATGACGATAAACTACATCCGGCAGCGAGCAGGTTTTGAAGAACTTGGAACCACATCTTCAATGCTGTTGTATGACGATAAACACATCCGGCAGCGAGTTATTTTTTGAAGAACTTGGAACCACCTCATCAATGCTGTTGTATGTATGACGATAAACTACATCCGGCAGCGAGCAGGTTTTGAAGAACTTGGAACCACATCTTCAATGCTGTTGTATGACGATAAACTACATCCGGCAGCGAGCAGTTTTTGAAGAACTTGGAACCACCTCATCAATGCTGTTGTATGACGATAAACTACATCTGGCAGCGAGCAGGTTTTGAAGAACTTGGAACCACATCTTCAATGCTGTTGTATGACGATAAACTACATCCGGCAGCGAGCAGGTTTTGAAGAACTTGGAACCACCTCTTCAATGCTGTTGTATGACGATAAACTACATCCGGCAGCGAGCAGGTTTTGAAGAACTTGGAACCACATCTTCAATGCTGTTGTATGACGATAAACTACATCCGGCAGCGAGCAGGTTTTGAAGAACTTGGAACCACATCTTCAATGCTGTTGTATGACGATAAACTACATCCGGCAAAAGAGCAGGTTTTGAAGAACTTGGAACCACATCTTCAATGCTGTTGTATGACGATAAACTACATCCGGCAGCGAGCAGGTTTTGAAGAACTTGGAACCACCTCATCAATGCTGTTGTATGACGATAAACTACATCCGGCAGCGAGCAGGTTTTGAAGAACTTGGAACCATCTTCAATGCTGTTGTATGACGATAAACTACATCCGGCAGCGAGCAGTTTTTGAAGAACTTGGAACCACCTCTTCAATGCTGTTGTATGACGATAAACTACATCCGGCAGCGAGCAGGTTTTGAAGAACTTGGAACCACATCTTCAATGCTGTTGTATGACGATAAACTACATCCGGCAGCGAGCAGTTCTTTGAAGAACTTGGAACCACCTCATCAATGCTGTTGTATGACGATAAACTACATCCGGCAGCGAGCAGGTTTTGAAGAACTTGGAACCACATCTTCAATGCTGTTGTATGACGATAAACTACATCCGGCAGCGAGCAGGTTTTGAAGAACTTTGGAACCACCTCTTCAATGCTGTTGTATGACGATAAAACTACATCCGGCAGCGAGCAAAATTTTTTGAAGAACATAGGAACCACCTCTTTAATGCTGTTGTATGACGATAAACTACATCTGGCAGCGAGCAGGTTTTGAAGAACTTGGAACCACCTCTTCAATGCTGTTGTATGACGATAAACTACATCCGGCAGCGAGCAGGTTTTGAAGAACTTGGAACCACCGCTTCAATGCTGTTGTATGACGATAAACTACATCCGGCACGAGCAGGTTTTGAAGAACTTGGAACCTCCTCTTCAATGCTGTTGTCCCCAGGTCCACCCTTAGCCGGGTTGGTAGCACCTGTTAGGGCCCCAGCTATGGGCAAATAGTGAACACCCTAGCTCTCAGTTATGTGCCATGCATGATACACGCTTAGGCGATCATGTATCTTTCGATACATGGCTGACTAGGCAGATTTTTTCCCGCATTAGGTTGCCATTTCTTTCAGAAGTAGATCAGTTGCCATCCAAGGCTATAGAACCCGGTCTGTCCTGCTATTTAGCCATAGCTTGGGGAGAAGAAGAGGATTCATACCTTTCCCAAGGATATTAGCACGTAAATGAATGTAATGGATTCGACTGGAATTCGAACACGGCTCGCCGATTTTTCAATCCGAGCCGCTATCCATTGCTTCACCCTGAAAGTATAAATACAATTTTATAGTAAAAATACCAGCAATACATTTTTATATAAAAAAATTAGCAACGATTTATATTTATAGTAAAATTACCAACAATACATTTTTAAAACAGAAATATCAACAATAAATTTTATAGCAAAATGACCAACACTATATTTTATCTGTAGTTGAAGCTATAAAACTGTGTTCAAAATAGTTAGATTTCAGCATTAAATAACCCATAAATGTATTGATATGCCGCGAAAAAAAATCAAATCGGCAACATGAAAGTCTCTTTCAGAATATTAATTCATATAATATCCTAGAATTTCTTAAAGAAATCAAACTGTATTTCAAAATATAACTTCAGCAAAACTACAACATAAAACACACATATCACCACCTATAGTAATTATGTCCACACAAACATGTATATGAACAAAAGGTGAGCATCATCTACCATGCATTGAATGTGAAAGCAGAATAACATCTATATAATAAATGTGAATGTCACACTTTTTCAATTAAAGGGACACAACTCTCTAACTTCTAAATATCTCTTCTTCTATATAATAAATGCTAATGTCAGTGTGTCACTGGGTTATGTTGCCCAACATATCATACCATTGTGGATTCAGGTCGATTCCGTGATCAAATTAAAAACATTCTGAGTCTTACCCAGACCCGCTATCCTGTAAATCTGGATTCACAAGTCTTCATAACTACGATTGTTTTCGGTGATTTTTACGGGATTTTTTTGCGATGAATTTTTATAACTTGGAAATAAACTTGGGAATAATCGAAATGAATTGCGAAATTCAGCGAAAGTCACCCATGAAATAAAAATAAGTGTTTGCACGGAAAGTAAGAACCTACGTGCATCAAACTGTCTTTAAACTAAATGACAACAGAAGAATTATTGTTGAACTTTTAAAAGGTAAGCTAAAATATTAATCCAATGCAGCGATCAGTATTGAGTTATTTTGTAGTCTATTGTTGCCTATCGCATCTACTCCTCCCTAAACATTGTGATGAAGACCTGCTGTAACCTAAAAATGGTTATTGAATGAGGAATAACCAAAAGGGAAGTTGAAAATGAATGTATATAACACAATCTGTCTGTTCATTATCTACCTATCAACCTGTTTATCTCAATATATTTATCATTATATATATATATATATATATATATATATATATATATATATATATATATTAATAACCCAAAAGGGTTACTGAAATGGAATAACCAAAACAGAGGTTGGAAATGAAATGGTAATTTTATAATATCAACAAAATACAATACTCGCCAGAATCGTTGAAGTAGGTAAACCACTTCTAGTGATGGACTACTTAGACAGCATATAACCCCCACTTACAATAATGTCCAACGTAATTTTGATGATTGGAATATACTCATTAGTGTTCATCCCAGAACGGTATATAACACTATCTCAGTCTGTCCATTATCTATATCTATCTATATATATATATATATATATATATATATATATATATATATATATATATATATATATTCTATTTTCCATCTATCTATCTATCCCTGTCTTTTTATTATCTATCTATCTATCTATCCGTGTCCTGGGTAAGGCGGTAAACTACATCCGCGTCCTGGGTAAGACAATAAACTACATCCGCGTCTTGAGCAAGACGATAAAACGATGAACTACGTCCAACAGTACGGCCTCTGATCAGATTTTGACAAGCGTGCAACCACCTCTTAATTGCTGGTGTTTCCAGGTCCACCCTGACCCGGAGGGGTAGCACCAGTTATGGGCAAATAGTTAACCCCTAAAAGGGGTCAAAACCCTATGAAATTATAAAAATGTTTTATTACCAGCAATGCATTTTGGAAAAATTATTTTTGAAAAAAAAATATTACCAGCAATAAAAAATCTGTAATGGAATTAGTAAGCTTGTTAATAGATGGAAGGAAGTCATAGATAATCAGGGAAAATACATTGTTGATTGAATCTGTAATTAAATGTAACATTTGGTCACTTGTTTTCTTTATTCAAAATTCAGACAGAACTTATGGGATGACCTGATATTTAACGATCTGTATTTTAAACTTATGAGCTGACACGAAAACAAAAGGTGCGATTAAATAGTGAAATATATAAGCTAAGTATTAACCCATTACCTGCCATGAATCCCATTTGGGGATCTGTTAAAATTAAACTCACTACATGTTATTCCTTGTATTTCCATTGAATTGCATTTGCAGAGGTATATTTTACAACACTTCGCCTTTAAAGTTTTTATTATTAGGCGTAAGAAGACACTTTCTGTCGTAATTTTACATTTCACGAGGAGAAAAATAATGACTATTTTGAAAAGTATTTTTTATTATTTCTAATCAATATTATTTTTTGATGTTTTATACACATATATATTTGATGTTCTAGTTTCAATAAAAACGACAATGGTAAGTACTGAAATTAAACATAAGGAATAAATAAACTCCTAAGACACCTGTCTGGGCCCAAAATGAGCATTAACAAATTTGGCAGTTAATGGGTTAAGAAATAGGAAAATTTCTTTCAAAACAACGTAAAGTGTTGAACTATTATATAATATTGGTTCTCCTATATGGCAGTGAATGCTGGATATTCACTTTAAAGATGAAAAAGAAGCTCTTTAGCCTGAAGAACTTCAGGCAAAAGAAATATAGTTCTACGGTAGGATGCTGAGAATGCCATGGACTGATATTAGGAGCAAAAATGGAAGCAAAAAAAGGACAGTTTGACTGACGAGGCAGATTTTTTCCGCAGTAGTTTGCCATTTCTTTCTGCAGTAGACCAGTTGCCATCCAAGGCTATAGAACCCGTTCTGTCCTGTTATTTACCCATAGCTTAGGGGAGGAGAAGAAGAGGATTCATACCTTTCCCAAGGATATTACCACGTAAGTGAATATCAGTCAGTTATGTACCATGCGTGATACACGCTTAGGTGATCATGTATCTTTCGATACATGACTGATGAGGCAGATTTTTCCTGCAGTAGGTTGCCATTTCTTTCTGTGGTAGACCAGTTGCCATCCAATGCTATAGAACCCGGTCTGTCCTGCTATTTACACATAGCTGGGAGGGTAGAAAAAGAGGATTCATACCTTTCCCAATGGTATTAGCATGTGTGATACACACTTAGGCGATCATGTATCTTTCGATACATGACTAGACAGATTTTCTCCCGCAGTAGGTTGCCATTTTTTTCTACATTCAGTGCTATAGAACCCGGTCTGTCCTGGGAGTAAATAGCTGGGGGTGGAGAAGAGGATTCATACCTTTCCCAAGGGTATTAGCACGTAAGTGAATGTAATGGATTCGACTGGAATTCGAACTCGGCTCTCCGATTCCTCAATCCGAGCCGCTATCCATTACTCTACCTCCACCGTACCTCCTGCACCAATCACCATCACTATGTAACTAAATTTACGAACCAACGCTCTAATCCGCTATTAGACTGCTTTAATCCGCTAATCCGTAGGCCTGGTGGATTAAAACAGTCTACCCCTATAGATTAAATAAAGGGTTCAGTTCGGAATTCCCTGTAGATTATCCGGATGAATGTAAATCTGTGGCTCAAGGGACGAAACTTTTGGATAACAACAACAAAGATGAGGATAATACTTCAAATATAAATAGTGTAAATAACGATAACTCCTCATCCCCAAAATGCAGACTGTTATGGTCCAGTTCCTTGTACCACGGTTATAGTCCAAGGTAGAACCAATAAAGAACTCGAACACAGGTATGGATATATTACAAACAGGAATATATACAGAGAAGTAGAAAGTGTTAGTACGAACAATCAGGTTTAGTAGGGAGAACAATGTAGTCTCGACTAGTATCACTATTCCAATATCTTGTAGTAATTGTCTGAACGCGACTCGGACTGCCTCTGACTCGACTGACTGACTCGCTCGCTTTGACTGACTGACAGACTCCTGACGGATTTCTGACTGACCTCACTCCATACTTCAGGCTGAACAGTATTTAGTCACCCCGACCCACGAGGGTATCATGTGACACAAGGCCGGTTTAACGTGGGATCTCCGAGCCCGTGGGCTCGGCCAAAAATATGCCCTTTGAACCCGTATAAACGGGTTCAGGGTCGGTTTACCTCCCCGAAAGAGTCTTCGCCCTTCGGCGTAGCCTCGTTCGGGTTCCTGCTCGCCCGAAGGCAGAGAGTTCAACCGATCAGCCGGTCACCCGACTTCAGGCTGAACTCCCTGCTTCCTCTTGAGGCGCAGTATTTATTACGTATGGAATAGTCCATTATGTTATTATGGGTAAGGTCCCATAACACAGACAGAAAAATTGTTAAGGAGTGAAAGTTGTGGAGAACCATGATCGTCCACTTTCTGAAGGGACACGGCACATAGTGCACAATAATGTTACAAGACAACAAATTTATAACGTTACCTTGTAACGTTACGGGAAACTTGTGGAGAATCTTGTAACCTCTATATAAGGTTGCAAAAACGTTGTAGAATCATTTTGTTATCTGGAGAGTTCATTATCAGACCACAAATCCAAATTTAACGAAGATCGAACCAACGAAAAACAGCATGCGAGATTTTCTGATTGGACATCATTATAGGGCAGGCTTCATCATCAGTTTTCATTACTTTTTTTTTTTTAATATAATTTAATCGTCTTGGGATAGTTTCATAGCAAGACCCCAACAGCGAAGTCTGCTGTGATCGCATTGTATTCATCAGCAAGTACCGAGAGAGCCTACAAAGCTTACATACTGATCATGACTTCACGCTAGACGCCTTCGTAATGTACGCGTATCATATATGAGCTTAAATCGATCTTTGAAAAATAAGAAAAAAAAAGCAAAACATAAAAACTCGCGAATGCCTCAACGATAGATAGTTTGGTCAATAGAGGCTCGAAGACCATTAGCCGATGGTCCAATTATCTCTGGTCATTCGATTTCCCGCACTCTTCCCTACTCTTTCACCGCGTATCGACACTGGTCGACGACTCAAAACAAACTTATAAATCATTCCAACCGGACAGATTATCAATGACGCCCAACGTTCACCGTGTCTGTTTTACGTCGGCGGCTATATCGCATAAGCCAGTAAAATTCCTCCATTACTTTGGCGACAACCACTCTGGTGTCCCCACCTCAGCCCAGAGAACAGTTATTGTATACCTGTTGCCACGGCGACGAGGTACACAAGATAAAGTGATTGGGAGTTCTTATTTCCCCCTAGAGGCCGACACTGAACAGGAAGAAAAGCAACGACAAGGTTGTGCTTGTACGTTGCACTTTGTTGCCATGGCAAAATTCTGTGTTATGGGTGTTAGCCACTTCCACTTTTATTTCTTTCTATGAACCACAAACGTTTTCGATTTTACACTATTATTATTATTATTATTTCTCTAAGTATTCTTATTACTCTCTCTCCCTCACTTTCTCTCTTTCTCTCTCTCTCTCTTTCTCTTTCTTTTTCTCTCTTTTTCTCTCTCTCTTTCTCTCTCTCTCTCTCTCTCTCTCCAATCTCTCGTTCTTGCTTCATATCCCCTTACTGATGTCTTTTTCACTCTTTTCATATATTTTTTTTATTTATTTGCATAGTACCCGTCAAATTTACTTGCATATTACCCATCAAAATAGGTATCTATGTTTTACATGCGGATGGCTCAGCACTTCGAAATAACTGTGCAATTTGCCTAGGACCTCTGTGCTGCTTTCTAACAATTGTTCCTACGATGTAAGTGTAGTATCTGTTCTTTTTTTTTCCTTTTAGAGTTCTGTTTATTTTTATCGTCCTTTCTCCATTTTCTTCACTCTCTTCTTTCATCCACGGCAACCCCTTGGCTTCAGTGCCTTGCTTGGGTGATATGATTTTTTTTAGAAAAAGCTATGGGGGGGAGTCTGGTTCCGGAGAATCCAACCCCCAGCAGCACCTCCCTCATTGCACTAAAAAGGGAGGAACGGTGGATACAAAAGTCGGCGGTGAATTTGTCCTTGGCCCATGTGCATGTGCATTTCACGTTGAAATAACCTGTATCGCATCGTGCAACGATGGAGAAACTGGTAAATACCTGGTCATAATCTAGTATACACTTGATCTATCATAGCCTCATGCTACAACGGAAACATTGTCATCGGTGTTCTTGCATTCAAGCATATTAACAGCCTCACAGTGTGGGAAACCTGGTCCTGAAGATTCCAACCCTTCAGCAGCACCTCCCCCATTGCACCAGATGCCAGAGTTTCGGAGTATTCAAACGCTTGCGAAACAGTGGACTGGGTAACTTTTGACTTTGGCTCACATGTACGCCTTTGGTTCTATAGGAAGATCGTTGAAGTCAAAATATTGCAACTATATAGTACAATGTCAACGGAAATATAGAAATATAGAAATAACACAACCCTTCCAAAGTATGTATAGGATTCGAAAAGAGAGTGTTAAAGAAGAGAAAAAAAGAATTAAATCTCCATTAAAATTAATTTGAAAAAATAAAGTTATCAACCAATATCCATCTTATTATATGTGATATCCATCCCTCTTATTATATGTGATATCAATCCATCCTCTTATATGTGATATCCATCCTATTATATGTGATATCTATCCTCTTATATGTGATATCCATCCTATTATATGTGATATCCATCCTATTATAAGTGATATCCATCTTATTATATGTGATATCCATCCATGATATTATATGCGATATCCATCCTATTATATGTGATATCCATCTTATTATATGTGATATCCATCCATGATATTATATGCGATATCCATCCTATTATATGTGATATCCATCTTATTATATGTGATATCCATCCATCGTCTTATATGTGATATTCATCTTATCATATGTGATATCCATCCTCTCATAAGTGATATCCATCTTATTATATGTGATATCTATCTATCCTCTTATATGTGATATCCACATGATATTATATGACTCGTCTTGGTTTCTTGTTTGATTTTGCTTAGTGGTTTATTATTTAATGCCGAAATCTAAATATTTTGAACATAATTTTAGGCTGCAACTAAATTGTATGCCTTCAACTACAGATAAATGTATTTTTTTGTTTTTGTTTGTTTAGCGACATATCAACTCCTTATGGGTCATTTAATGACTAAATTTAATTTTCTTGGGAGGATTAATAATTTCTTTTACAAAAATGTATATCTAGCAATACTTTTTTCCTTACAAATATGTATTGCTTGCAATATTTTTTATTTGTATTGCTGGTAAATGTTGTTTTTTTTTTTTACTATGAGAACTTACGACAATTTTACGCATATTAAAGAAAAGGAAACAGTGAAAAACCATGATCACCTACGTCCCGAAGGGTCATGGCATTTAATAAATACTTGTCTCTAAAGCGTTGGTATTCATTCCTTGACTTTTTCATTAATTAAATGTATATTTACGATATACAGAGGTAGATATTTTTAACATGGAAGATGTAGAGAGCCATGATCGCCCACCTCCTGAAAGCAGTACTGTATATAAACGGAGAAGATAGCAGCGTGTGTAAATGGTTGGCAGAACATGGATTAGTAGATATAGCAAAAACCCAAAGTTCACTAAAGGCTACAAAGAGAAGGAAGTTGTGGAGAGCCATGATCGGTAACATCCTGAATGGACACGGCACATAGAAAACGAAAAAAGAATCACTATCTTTAGTATCGGTCCAAACAGCTGACTCAATTTCAAAACTTGCCCGTTTTAAATCACTTCCATGTTAGACTTATAAAATTATATAAATTTAGCCATGACGTCCAACGCTTTCAAGTCCTGAGGAGACAAGGAAGAAAAAAATGTAACCTAGTTTTTATCGGAAGCAGGCAAAGAAGAATTATACTTATTGGACTCTTCAAATAACAAACCTTTCATCCGGTTTAGTTATAAGGTGTTTTTGATTGTCACATATTTATATTGGGAAAGTGTGATTGGTTTCTTATAGGAATAAACTTTGAAAGAAAAATATGTTTGAATGTACGAGGGTGGGGTGACTATGAAGGATTGATGCTAGAGCTGTGAAATCTTTCAGGCATTCATTTCAACTCTTCTTATTAATAACTGCATTGTTTTCTTTCCGGGTACGAGTGTGGGCTGAAATGTTCATAGGCTGACTATGAAGGAGTGATGCTAGAGATGTGAAATCTTGCAGGCATTCATTTCAACTCTTCTTATTAATAACTGCATTGTTTATTTCCATGTACGAGTGTGGGCTGAAATGTTCATAGGCTGACTATGAAGGAGTGATGCTAGAGCTGTGAAATCTTGCAGGCATTTCAACATTCATTTCAACTCTTCTTTATTTCCAATAACTGCATTGTTTCTTAGGCTGACTATGAAGGATGATGCTAGAGCTGTGAAATTTGTGCATTCATTTCAAATATTCATAGGCATTGACTATGAAAATTGATGCTAGAGCTGAAAAATCTTGCTGGCTATTCATGATTTAGAGCTGTGAAATCTTGCATGCATTCATTTTCTTATTAATAATAACTGCATTGTTTCTTTCTAGGTACGAGTGTGGGCTGAAATGTTCATAGGCTGACTATGAAGTTTTGATTCTAGAGCTGTGAAATCTTGCATGCATTCATTTCAACTCTTCTTATTAATAACTGCATTGTTTCTTTCCAGGTACGAGTGTGGGCCGAAATGTTCATAGGCTGACTATGAAGGATTGATGCTAGAGCTGTGAAATCTTGCATGCATTAATTTCAACTCTTCTTATTAATAACTGCATTGTTTATTTCCATGTACGAGAGTGTGGGCTGAAAAGTTCATAGGCTGACTATGAAGGAGTGATGCTAGAGCTGTGAAATCTTGCAGGCATTCATTTCAACTCTTCTTATTAATAACTGCATTGTTTATTTCCATGTACGAGTGTGGGCTGAAATGTTCATAGGCTGACTATGAAGGATTGATGCTAGAGCTGTGAAATCTTGCATGCATTCATTTCAACTCTTCTTATTAATAACTGCATTGTTTATTTCCATGTACGAGTGTGGGCTGAAATGTTCATAGGCTGACTATGAAGGAGTGATGCTAGAGCTGTGAAATCTTGCATGCATTCATTTCAACTCTTCTTATTAATAACTGCATTGTTTATTTCCATGTACGAGGGTGGGCTGAAAAGTTCATAGGCTGACTATGAAGGAGTGATGCTAGAGCTGTGAAATCTTGCATGCATTAATTTCAACTCTTCTTATTAATAATTGCATTGTTTATTTCCATGTACGAGGGTGGGCTGAAATGTTCATAGGCTGACTATGAAGGATTGATGCTAGAGCTGTGAAATCTTGCATGCATTCATTTCAACTCTTCTTATTAATAACTGCATTGTTTATTTCCATGTACGAGGGTGGGCTGAAATGTTCATAGGCTGACTATGAAGGAGTGATGCTAGAGCATTTGAAATCTTGCAGGCATTAATTTCAACTCTTCTTATTAATAACTGCATTGTTTATTTCCATGTACGAGGGTGGGCTGAAAAGTTCATAGGCTGACTATGAAGGACTATGATGCTAGAGCTGTGAAATCTTGCATGCATTCATTTCAACTCTTCTTATTAATAACTGCATTGTTTCTTTCCAGGTACGAGTGTGGGCTGAAATGTTCATAGGCTGACTATGAAGGAGTGATGCTAGAGCTGTGAAATCTTGCAGGCATTCATTTCAACTCTTCTTATTAATAACTGCATTGTTTCTTTCCAGGAACGAGTGTGGGCTGAAATGTTCATAGGCTGACTATGAAGGAGTGATGCTAGAGCTGTGAAATCTTGCAGGCATTCATTTCAACTCTTCTTATTAATAACTGCATTGTTTATTTCCATGTACGAGTGTGGGCTGAAATGTTCATAGGCTGACTATGAAGGAGTGATGCTAGAGCTGTGAAATCTTGCAGGCATTCATTTCAACTCTTCTTATTAATAACTGCATTGTTTCTTTCCAGGAACGAGTGTGGGCTGAAATGTTCATAGGCTGACTATGAAGGAGTGATGCTAGAGCTGTGAAATCTTGCAGGCATTCATTTCAACTCTTCTTATTAATAACTGCATTGTTTCTTTCCAGGAACGAGTGTGGGCTGAAATGTTCATAGGCTGACTATGAAGGATTGATGCTAGAGCTGTGAAATCTTGCAGGCATTCATTTCAACTCTTCTTATTAATAACTGCATTGTTTCTTTCCAGGAACGAGTGTGGGCTGAAATGTTCATAGGCTGACTATGAAGGATTGATGCTAGAGCTGTGAAATCTTGCAGGCATTCATCAACTTTCAACTCTTATTATTAATAACTGCATTGTTTCTTTCCAGGTACGAGTGTGGGCTGAAATGTTCATAGGCTGACTATGAAGGAGTGATGCTAGAGCTGTGAAATCTTGCAGGCATTCATTTCAACTCTTCTTATTAATAACTGCATTGTTTCTTTCCAGGAACGAGTGTGGGCTGAAATGTTCATAGGCTGACTATGAAGGAGTGATGCTAGAGCTGTGAAATCTTGCAGGCATTCATTTCAACTCTTCTTATTAATAACTGCATTGTTTCTTTCCAGGTACGAGGTGGGCTGAAATGTTCATAGGCTGACTATGAAGGAGTGATGCTAGAGCTGTGAAATCTTGCAGGCATTCATTTCAACTCTTCTTATTAATAACTGCATTGTTTCTTTCCAGGTACGAGTGTGGGCTGAAATGTTCATAGGCTGACTATGAAGGAGTGATGCTAGAGCTGTGAAATCTTGCAGGCATTCATTTCAACTCTTCTTATTAATAACTGCATTGTTTCTTTCCAGGTACGAGTGTGGGCTGAAATGTTCATAGGCTGACTATGAAGGAGTGATGCTAGAGCTGTGAAATCTTGCAGGCATTCATTTCAACTCTTCTTATTAATAACTGCATTGTTTCTTTCCAGGTACGAGTGTGGGCTGAAATGTTCATAGGCTGACTATGAAGGAGTGATGCTAGAGCTGTGAAATCTTGCAGGCATTCATTTCAACTCTTCTTATTAATAACTGCATTGTTTCTTTCCAGGAACGAGTGTGGGCTGAAAATGTTCATAGGCTGACTATGAAGGATTGATGCTAGAGCTGTGAAATCTTGCAGGCATTAATTTCAACTCTTCTTATTAATAACTGCATTGTTTCTTTCCAGGTACGAGTGTGGGCTGAAATGTTCATAGGCTGACTATGAAGGAGTGATGCTAGAGCTGTGAAATCTTGCAGGCATTCATTTCAACTCTTCTTATTAATAACTGCATTGTTTCTTTCCAGGTACGAGTGTGGGCTGAAATGTTCATAGGCTGACTATGAAGGAGTGATGCTAGAGCTGTGAAATCTTGCATGCATTCATTTCAACTCTTCTTATTAATAACTGCATTGTTTCTTTCCAGGTACGAGTGTGGGCTGAAATATTCATAGGCTGACTATGAAGGATTGATGCTAGAGCTGTGAAATCTTGCAGGCATTCATTTCAACTCTTCTTATTAATAACTGCATTGTTTCTTTCCAGGAACGAGTGTGGGCTGAAATGTTCATAGGCTGACTATGAAGGAGTGATGCTAGAGCTGTGAAATCTTGCATGCATTCATTTCAACTCTTCTTATTAATAACTGCATTGTTTCTTTCCAGGTACGAGTGTGGGCTGAAATGTTCATAGGCTGACTATGAAGGAGTGATTGCTAGAGCTGTGAAATCTTGCATGCATTCATTTCAACTCTTCTTATTAATAACTGCATTGTTTCTTTCCAGGTACGAGTGTGTGGGCTGAAATGTTCATAGGCTGACTATGAAGGAGTGATGCTAGAGCTGTGAAATCTTGCATGCATTCATTTCAACTCTTCTTATTAATAACTGCATTGTTTCTTTCCAGGTACGAGTGTGGGCTGAAATGTTCATAGGCTGACTATGAAGGATTGATGCTAGAGCTGTGAAATCTTGCATGCATTCATTTCAACTCTTCTTATTAATAACTGCATTGTTTATTTCCATGTACGAGTGTGGGCTGAAATGTTCATAGGCAGACTATGAAGGATTGATGCTAGAGCTGTGAAATCTTGCAGGCATTAATTTCAACTCTTCTTATTAATAACTGCATTGTTTCTTTCCATGTACGAGAGTGTGGGCTGAAATGTTCATAGGCTGACTATGAAGGATTGATGCTAGAGCTGTGAAATCTTGCAGGCATTAATTTCAACTCTTCTTATTAATAATTGCATTGTTTCTTTCCAGGTACGAGTGTGGGCTCTTCTTGAAATGTTCATAGGCTGACTATGAAGGATTGATGCTAGAGCTGTGAAATTTTGCAGGCATTCATTTTGTTTCTTCTTATTAATAACTGCATTGTTTCTTTCCAGGAACGTGTGGGTATTTTGAAAAAGTTGTGGGCTGAAATGTTCAAATGATGGCTGACTATGAAAAAGGCATTAATTTTTCTTCTTATTAATATTGTTTCTTTCCATGTACGAGTGTGGGCTGAAATGTTCATAGGCTGACTTGAAGGATTGATGCTAGAGCTGTGAAATCTTGCAGGCATTCAATTTCAACAATGCAGTTATTAATAATCTTTGCATTAATTTCATTGTTTATTTCATGTATTAGATGGGCTGAAATGTTCATAGGCTGACTATGAAGGATTGATGCTAGAGCTGTGAAATCTTTGCATTCATTTTCTTCTTATTTGCATTGTTTCTTTCCAATAACGTGCATTGAAATGTTCAAACAAGCCAAGGTACGAATGTTCATAGGCTGACTATGAAGGCATTAATTTGATTCTAGAGCTGTGAAAAGATATGAAATGGGCATTCATTTCAACTCTTCTTATTAATAACTATGAAATCTTTAATTAATTTCTCTTCCATTTAATAACTGCATAATTTATTTTGTACGAGTGTGGGCTGAAATGTTCATAGGCTGACTATGAAGGATTGATGCTAGAGCTGTGAAATCTTGCAGGCATTCATTTCAACTCTTCTTATTAATAACTGCATTGTTTTATTTCCATGTACGAGTGTGGGCTGAAATGTTCATAGGCTGACTATGAAGGATTGATGCTAGAGCTGTGAAATCTTGCATGCATTCATTTCAACTCTTCTTATTAATAACTGCATTGTTTATTTCCATGTACGAGTGTGGGCTGAAATGTTCATAGGCTGACTATGAAGGAATTTTGCTAGAGCTGTGAAATCTTGCAGGCATTCATTTCAACAATGCAGTTATTAATAACTGCATTGTTTATTTCCATGTACGAGATGGGCTGAAATGTTCATAGGCTGACTATGAAGGAGTGATGCTAGAGCTGTGACATCTTGCATGCATTCATTTCAACTCTTCTTATTAATAAGCATTCTTTATTTCCATGTATTCGAGTGTGGGCTGGAAATTTTTCATAGGCTGACTATGAAGGAAATTTTGCTGAAGAGCTGTGAAATCTTGCAGGCATTCATTTCAACAATGCAGTTTTTCAAATAATAGCATTGTTTTATTTCCATTTACGAGATGCTGAAATGTTCATGATATTTTGTGAATGAAGGGTGATGCTGAGCTTGTGACATCTTTAGTTAATTTTAATTTGAGTTTACTAGTCAGAAACTAAATGAACCTGAACAAGAAAAGGCAGCGTGATATATACATTTTCATATTTTATAGTACAACGTATTTCTTTGAAAATATCATGCCAAATTTAGTCTCAAGGATGGAATCTTGTGAAAGTAGGAAACACTTGTGAAATTATCTCGTTAACGACGGCTTCTACATAGATAGATAGATAGATAGATAGATAGATAGATAGATAGATAGATAGATATTAATAAAATGAGATAGATAGATAGATACATACATACATAAATATGAACAGAATGGGATAGATAGATATTAACAGAATGAGATAGATAGATAGATAGATAGATAGATAGATAGATAGATAGAATAGATAATGAACATGAAAAAGGTGATTGATGATAAAACATATCGTGATAGATAGACAGATAGATAGATAGATAGATAGATAGATAGACCACTTAAATAGAATATGAAAAGATTTAGAGATAGATAGATAGATAGATAGATAGATAGATAGATAGATAGATATGAATAAAATGAGATAGATACATAGATAAATATGAACAGAATGGGATAGATAGATATTAACAGAATGAGATAGATAGATAGATAAATAGATAATAGATAGATAGATAGATAGATAGAATGAATGCGACTGAAATAGATAGATAGATAGATAGATAGATAGATAGATAGAAAGATAATAGATAGATAAATAATGATGGAAATTGAAATACAGGCTTTTGCGAGTTTAAACAAAAGCTCCAGACAAGATTGAAAACGCATCGTATACGACAGGCCCTGCTCCGTTATGTGTCAACGCCTTCTGACTTGGTAACGCCCAGAAATCCGCATTTTTTCCTTTAATATCACCCATTTCATCACTTGTTTTTTGGGGGGTTTGGGGTTTGTTTTTTTTTTTTTTTTTTTCATTTCTTTATTATGCATTTGAATAGACCTTCTGTCTGTCCTATCGACTTCGTAATATCGACAGATACTGCATATCCCTCTCTCAAACAATATATATATATATATATATATATATATATATATATATATATATATATATATATAGGAAAGTTCACATCTGGTCGGTTCACTCAAGCATTATATATTTATGTCTGTCAAACAACGGGAGTCCTCACCTTGAAGTAGCGCTTAGCAGGTAATTTCGCAGACCCTTGTGTAATAAGATCGAATTTCATTGGACACGTCGAAATTGTAGCCTTGTGCCATACGGGAGTAGATAGATATGAACAGAATGAGATAGATAGATAGATAGATAGATAGATAGATAGATAGATAGATAGATATGAACAGAATGAGACAGATAGATAGATATGAAAATAATTAGATACATAGATATATTGATAGAGAGAGAGAGATGAAAAAAATTATATATATATATATATATATAAAGAAAGAAAGTAAAAGAAAGAAAGAACAGTAAAATGAATGTTTATAAATAAAAAGAAATAAACAGTAAGATTATAATATAAAAAATTCGATTAATATTTATATATATATATATATATATATATATATATATATATATATATATATATATATATATATATTTTCGGATTATATGTATTGTTTTTTTCTTTTTATTTATATATAAATAAAAAATAAAAAGAAAAGCAGTAATATATATAATCCGGTGTTCATGTATATTTTTTATTTTTATTTTTACAAAACAGTGCTCAATGTAAATTTACAGAGCATAAATATTATAAATTAACTGATTTAAAATATGGTTTTTTGCCATATTTTAAATCAGTTTATATATATATATATACACACACACACACACACACACAGAGATCTTTTTTGAAGAAAAGGTGTATGTGCTGAGTGCATGTAAGGGCGTGACGGTTGTGCCAAAATCATTTACATGCTTGGCAGCAGCTGTTCAGAAAACAGAAAAGTGAAAGATATTTGAAACGTGCTGATGAGGAGAAAGACGGAATCATATCTTTCCCAAGGGTATTTGTGCGTAAGTGAATGTATCGAACTCCAATGGAAATCGAACTCGGCTCTCTAAGTTCTCATTCCGAGCTGTTATCCATTTCACCGCAATGCACATTCTTTCGTAAACGGCTTTCTTTTTATCTGCTTTCAGGACGTAGGCGATCATGGCTCTCCACCTCCCACTATCCTTTGCAGCTCTCAACAAGTTTCTTTCCTTTTGATTCCTCACCCAGACCACGTTCTGTCATCCATTTGCTCAAGCTCGTCAGGTATGTCACGCGTTGTTTTCCCTTGTCTATCTTTCCCTCTATTCGACCTGTGAGTATCAGATTCTCTAGGCCCTCCTTCGTCATTATGTGTCCCAGAAACTTCAGCTGCCTCTTCCTGATGTTAAGTATAAGCCTCCTCCTTGTTTGCAACCTAAGACTTCATCGTTGCTCACACGCTCGGCCCATGATATCCTTAGCATCCTTCTGGAGAACTACATCTCCGTCACCTCGAATCTCTTCTTAATCTTTGAGGAAATCGTCCAACATTCGCTGCCGTAAAGAAGGACAGATGTCACGTAACAGCTCAGTATTCTTTTCTTTGTTACCAAAAGAAATCCTCCTGTCTCGCAATACTCTTCCAAGCTTTTGGAATGTATCCTTCGCCATCCCAATACGCCTGCGGATCTCAGTTTCGCACTTACCGTCCTCTGTCAAGACGCTTCCCAGGTATTTAAACTTCTGCGTCTGCTTGATTCTAGTGTCGCCGACCTGCAAATCGTATTCCGGGCTCGTCGTTTTACTGATGACCACGCATTCTGTCTTCTTGTACTTTGTGCTTAGTCCCTTCTTCTCACTCTCCGTAGACATGCAATAAAAATGGCTGAAGTTTTGCGAGCACATAACGAAGAAAGAAAGCTTGGAGAATTTCTGCCTGAATTTCAGAGTTATCGTTATTTATATACAGACTATTATCCTCATCTTTGTTGTCCATGAAGGCCGAAGGACACAGCGGCAGAAACGTTGTAATAGAACAACAAAGACGGGGACAATAGTCCATATGCAAATAATATAAATAAGGCTTGGAGAATTTAACACTCGGCAGGCAACAGTAAAAGGGGAAATACTGAGTAACCTATTTGACAACTTTGACGAAACAAGGACAAAGTGTCAAAAGCTACTTATAGCAACAAAAGACAGGTAGTTGTGGGGAGCCATGATCGCCCACGTTCTGAAGTGACAAGTTTCACTCAGCTTCTTCCTAAAAGCTGTTACTTCGTGGAACAAACTTCCGAGAGGATGCTTCCCTGACAAATAAAATCTTGGTCTCTTTAAGTCCAGAGTCAACTGATATCTATCCGACATGCCCTCGTAATATTCTCTTACTCCCCGCCTTCCTCTCCCTTTCAATCTCATTCAGTAACCCTCTACTTTGAGTGGCTCTTGGGACTTATACTAGGTGAACTATCAGTAAATAAAAATAATTATTTCAAAAGGTCTTTCTGAATGGTTTATATTGGCGCAACATGATCTTTTTATTACGATTTGAACATAGACATCAATAAGCTAATTTTATTAAATAGCAAAAAACAATTATCTCTTTTTTAATCCTTCATATTGTGTGTGTGATGCGGCATTCACCATGGGCGGATTGAGCCGGCTTCTTCCTATTATGAGAAGAAGATTCTTGGGATAAATTACAGAAGTAGGGTACCCAGGCTTACTCGGTTAACGTTCTGCTTGCCTTGCCGCGAGGTTCGATGAACAGACGCAGAGACAGGAACGACCAGAAGAAATCAAATTTTGCCGATGCAGACGCTCCTTGGATTTTCACCAGAGCCCTTGTTAGCCAGGTGTGTGTGTCAGACCTGTCCGCCTTGGGTGGACCTACCAGGAACGAAGTTCCGGACGGTATAGCTCTGACACTTGTTTACCCCCCCACCGACACCACCGACTGTGTAAGGGTTGGACTTTGGGGGCTTACAGTACCAGGTGTTCCCAAGCGGTCCCCCCATCTAAGTACTGACCTGGCTCTACGATGCTTAACTTCGGTGATCGTACGAGAACCGGTGTTTCAGCGTGATTTGACCGTAAGCAATCCTTCATATTGGCGCAAATTGTTCTCTCACCGCTTCAACTTACGTCATACTAAAGCATTTTAGTTAATAGCGAAAAGCAAGGACTTTGTTAGTTTGAAAGCAAGCCTTTCTTAATTGTTTAGATTGGCGCAACATGATCTTTTTATCGCCATTTGAACGTAAAGCGGACCAAGCTAATTTTAGCAGATGAAAACATCTAGCACTTTGAGTGTTGATTTTCAAAATAAGCAGCTGTTGTTTTTTAATATTCGCGCAACATGATCTGTCTAAATTTTTGTGTTTGTATTTGTATTCTTAAATAACAAAATGCCTGCATCTTGAATGTTGACTTTTCAGAGGCGACTATAATTTGCTTCTTTGTAATCAAAATCGTTGCAAAAAAGATGTTTTTTGTTTAACCTTTCTAACGCAAAACCATCTGTCCTTGTGTCAGACTAACCCATTTAGTATTAAGGAACGTGCCTTGATAGTGCATCTGCATAAAATAGAAGAGAAGAACACTGGTATTGCGCAGAAGCGCTATTGTTTATGCAGAGCGTTTGCTGAAAGCGACATTAGGGCCGCCCGCTCGGAATTGAATTTCGAAAGATTTTCTTGTGGGCGAAGGTTTTTGAAGATGAAAGGAAATGGTTGAAAAGAAAAGAGAGAGAAAAAAAAAATGAAAAAGCTTAGGATTATGTCAACGAAATAATGAATTGGAAAAGAAAAAGCTGACGAAAGAGGAAAGAAAAGATCCGGTTTTGAAGGAAAGAAATAAATGTGAACAAATAAACGATGTAAAAAAAAAAGTGTCCCTGTGGATTAGAAAGTACATGAATCGGTGTTTGTAAATGTATTCCTTATTGATTTTCGTACACGTGTAAAGATTTTCTTATCTATCTATATCAGTCAGTAGACATCTATCTGTTTGTATCTATCTATCTAAGTCTGTAGATATCTGTTTGTACATATCTATCTATCTATTTATCTATCTATCTATCTATCTATCTATCTATCTCAGTCTGTAGATATCTATCTATACATATCTATCTATCTATCTATCTATCTATAGATATCTATCTATCTATCTATCTATATATATATATATATATATATATATATATCAGTCTGTAGATATCCATCTGTTTGTACATATCTATCTATCTATCTAAGTCTATAGATATCTGTCTGTTTGTACATATCTATCTATCTATCTATCCATGTCTTTCAGTCTTTTCATATCTATCTATCTGTCTCCGTCTGTACATATCTACCTCAGTCTATTCATATCTATCTATCTATGTCCAAATTTGTTTTGTATCTAAAGAATTTGATTTTCATATATATATATATATATATATATATATATATATATGATATCGATATCCTTCTGCTAATTATCTATCTATCTGTATATCTGTAGCAGAATACAGTATACGAGCTCATAGAGAAAAAGGAAAGATCCATTAGGAGTGGGTTGATTTAAACTTCAACAGACATCACAACACCAATATATACATACATGCATACATACACATACTGGGTGTATCAAAAATACTATTACAGATATTGGGGTCTGGTTCCTCACACCAAACCAAGAACAAAAGTCCACATAATCATATGTCTGCAACTCCTTCGTTTTTGAGTTATTAAGTTTAAAGAAATTTTACGATAGAATCAAGAACCCGCCCGCCCATAACTTTTTTAAAGGTATTTTTGTATTGTATCTTGTATTGTATCTTGTATTGTATCTTGGATTGTATCTTGGATTGTATTTTGGATTGTACATTTAACAGCGTAAAACTTTAAACTTAACTCAAAAACGAAGTCATAGGTTTATATGGAGATTTGACCTTGTTTTGGTGTGAGGAATCCACCCCCAAAGCTTGTAAAAATGTTTTTGATACACCCTGTATATATGGTCTCTGGTCGTCGGATCGGATAAGGTAATTCAATTTATTGCTCGTCTTGTCCTCAAAAATCCTAGCGCATTTTCCTTACACACAGTTTTGTCGTTCATTCCGACCTGAAGAAGCCGAACGCAACGCATATCATGTCGGCGACACGCGTCGTTTAAAAGCTTTTCCATTCTGTCTCATCATTTGCTTTCGAACATCATACATTGTACAAACACGCACGCCCTCATATATATATAATATATGCACATTTCATTGAATACAACAGACGAGGTGCTTTTATTTAGTTTTTTTATATAATTTCTCATGCGATCTAATAATTTTTTTCCTTTTCAGATGATAAATTATATAAAAACTGTCCGAATGTTCTTTTTATCCGAGCGCTTTCGGCTATACATTTAGCCATTTTTAAGGATTGAATAGTTTAACTGTTAAATAAGAAATACTTTGTGGTATGTATGTTTTATAAAATGTTTTCGTTTTTCAAAACACGGTCAAGATATTGTGTCCATGTTCAAATTTAAATGCCCATTAAGGAATTGTATTCCAATCAAAATTAAATAAATAATTATATAGGCCATATATATACAACATGTTTGACACGCAGATATATACTCTACACCTTTATGACCATAGCTCAATTAGATTTTTATTTATTGGAAAAAACAAAAAACCAACACTTAATAATATTAATTTTGAACATGGATACAATATATTGACCGCATGAGAAATTGCATAAAAAAATAAATAAATACACCTTGTCTGTCGTATTCAATGAAATGTATATGAAAGAAGGATTGCTTTATAAATACACACATATACACATATATATATATATATATATATATATATATATATATATATATATATATATATATATATATATATATGAAAATATATCTGGTGTATATCTAAATTAACATTTAGAATTTTTCGTGTTTGGTTCGATATAATTATGCCTGAAGATTGCATCTAGCATGAAACAGATAAATACCTCTAAGTGTTGATTACTTATGTTCATTTATATATATATATATATATATATATATATATATGTATAAATGTGTGTGTGTGTGTGTGTGTACCAAAATGTGATTTATTCTTTTGCTAATAGGAATATATACTTGAAAGACAAGGTGGATAAAATAATAAAGGATAACTGTACAAAACCAATACAATAAGAAATAAGGTAATAGTACAATACAAAAGGTCATTTGCAAATCAATCTAGTAGTGAGTGCTACTATTGAAAAAAATGTAGAAAACGCAAGAAATTTTAATTTGTACTGCATATATCAAAACTAAAATGATATTTACCAGCCTCCCAAATTTTTAGGAACACAAAATTTAATATTTAAAATAATCAATAAAACAGGTTAAATTTTCCACATAAAAATATATAAATTAAAAAGATGTAGTTTGAATTGGAATACTCTGTTTTAAAAAAAGCCTCGTCTGGGGATATAAATTGCCCGGAGACAGAATATATTTTGGGATAGCTGAAAAAGAATAGAAAATAAATTTATATAGAAAACAACAGAATTTAAGAAATGGCACAAGGCCGAGTTTAACGTGGGACAATGGGAAAAAGTAGTCTGCCAAAATTCCCTTTAGAAAAAAATAAATGAAGACTGGGTGGTTTACTTCGGAACGTGATTCTGCATTCGGAATAGCCTCATTTGGGTTAGTTCTCTGCTCAGAGGCAGATAGTTCGACCAGCAAGCCGAATAAGATTTCAGCTGGTATATTAAACAGCCCCACCACAAGGGTCGTATGTGGCACAAGGCCGATTTTATTGTGGGTTCTCCAAGCCCGTAGGCTCGGCCAAAAAATATTCCCTTCGAACCCGTATAAATGGGTTCAGGATCGGTCTACATCCCCGAACAAGACTCTGCCCTTCGGCATAGCCTCGTCCGGGTTCCTCTCTGCCTTCGGGCTCAATGTGCGATATCATATATATATATATATATATATATATATATTGTTGACTATATAACTTATATAGATAATTACTCTTTTTTTAAAGAGAAATTTCTTTTATCCCCTCCCCCTCATCAAAGTCAGGCTGTGACACAAGGTCTGTTTTTATTTGATTTTTTACTTTTTTTATTGGTCTTAGGTTTACTAATTTGTCTAAGCTGGTTTTTATGGTAATAAAACCTAAGCTGGTCAACTAGTAACAGCTTGTCTAATCTTGTCTAAACTGGTCTTAGCTGGTCATAGTTGGTCTAAATATTTGGTCTTTTTGAAAAAATTTACCAACGCTACGGAACAGGTATCAACAACGGTGGGTTATTTGAAAACAAAAGGAAGGAGAGAAGGCCTAAAAACAAAAAACAGATTTACAAAAAAGTATATACTCCGAGGGGGAAAAATTTTCTCCCCTCTGCCAATCATTTGTTATATTCTTTCTTGTTTTGATCATTTTTTTTTTCTTGTATTTCTTTTTTTATAAATTTTTGTTGCAACTTAAAAAAGGTTACTGAATGAGGAATAACAAAACGGAGATTGGAAATGAAATGGTAATCTTTATAACATCAACAAAATACAATATCGCCAGCGGCGTGAAAATTAAACCACTGCTAGTATGGACTACTTATACAGCATAAAACCCCATTACTTAACTAAGCATCCAAATATTTATGAGGATTGGGACATACCCATTTGTGTTCTTATTTAAACAGTATATATAATCAATTTGATTACTACATCTTAAAAACCATATTAACAAAAAAAATAAATATCAGAAAAAAAATCACATGAGATGTTTATAACAAAGATTGAACGACATCCCATGATACATGAACAGGCACCTAGAATTTACATTATTTTATTTAAAAAAATTTCGAATGAAAACAGGACAAATTGAATCATTATTCTATTTTTCTTCTTTGAACCTAATTGACAAACAAAATTAAGAAAACTGAACAATTTTGAATGGAAGTAAATATTTAGTCGTTTTAAAAATATATTAATGAGTTTTATAAATATATAATGGAAGATAAATTAATAATTCATTTTAATTAAAAATGTTTATTATAATATTTATAGAATCTAGGTTATCTCAGAAAAAAATATTTTATTTCAAAGGTTACTGAAAATGAGTAAATAAAAAATGATTTTTAAAATGAAATGGTAATCTTTAAAACATCAACAAAATAAATACATTTCGCCAAAAACAAAATATTGTAGGTAAACCACTGCTAGTAGTGGACTACTAAATAACCACATTATTTAATAAAATTTCCTATCAATCTATCAATATTTATGAGGATTGGGACCGAGGGGATTCGTGTTCATGCATTATAAGTATATAACAATGCGATTATTACAGAAAAAAATTTTCAACAATCAAAAAAAAATTCTCGAAAATCTTATATAGAAATTTTATAAAAAATCGCAGAACGACAAAAATGTACACACAGGCACCTAGTATTAAATTACGTTTATTGGGAAATTTAATATTAAAATTTATAAAACAGGACAATGATTAAATATCATTATTTCATTAACATCAGAATTAACCTGTATTTGCAATTTTTGAAAACTGCACAAGTAACAAGAAATTAGTTTAATATTTAGTCCATTATATTTTATAAATATTTTTTATTTTTCAAAAACATATATTTTGGAAGATTTTCATTTACATTCATAGGAATGTATATAATATTATCTCAGTCTCTTCATTATCTATCTATCTGTCTGTCTATCTGTCTGTTGCAACTTAGCAAAGGTTACTGAAAGAGTAGTAACGAAAATGATGGTTGGAAATGAAATGGTAATCTTTATAACATCAACAAAATACAATAAATTTTGCCAAAGCCAAAATCCCATAAAGGTAAACCACTGCTAGTGGTAGGCTACTTAGAGATCGTATTACCCCTACTTACAATAATGTCCAACGTATTTATGAGGATTGGGGCATACCCGTTACTGTTCATAGGTACGGTATATAATAGTATTTTGTTAAAATAAAACCCTGTAAAAAATACAACAATTGGTAAAAATTTGGGGAGAACCAAGCCCCCTGCCCCACCTCCGGCTGCTACGACCCTGTCTGACACAAGGCCAAATGTAGAGAGCATCCAATTAAGATAGATCAATCTCAATGTCTCGCTAACACTCGTCCATGACGATGTTCCCAAGAAACGTTTACACCTGACTACTTCGGCCACCGGACAGAACATCTACAATCCAAGAACCCAGACACACCCATACATCCGCCATGAATTCTTTGATGCATCCTTTAACACGCTGAATTCAATAGAAAGGGGGGTAGGGTTATTATTACTAGTAATACAAATCCACTATCGATTTTGTTGAAATCTAAAAAAAAAAATCCTTAATGTATATTTTTAAAACAACTTACTGATTTCTCTCTAATTAAATGTTGCATCTGCAGGATGGATATGAATCCTGTGTCGTCCATTTCTCCTGGCGACCGCTTATCGCCAACACAGTCCAGACCCCAAACCAATCTTTCTACTTTCTCCTCATTTACTGTGAATTATTTGTTCGTGTGGCACTGGTTTGAAGCAGGTTTTTTTTTTTTTTTTTACTCTTAACTCCCCACCCATCTCTTTCTTTATTCATGTTTTTGTATTTATTTATTTTTATATGTCCATTGTTTTCTTTTTTCACCTGTTCGCCATTGTTGCGTCTCCGGGTTCCTTGAGACAAAGACAGATTCCTACCTGGCCGGTCTAATTCATTTCATTGCTTTATTGATGGAGGCATTCACGTTGCTTTTTCATTCGTATGAAGGACAGGTCAAATACAATATAAATTACTTTGCGTCCAGGCAGAGTTAGGCTAAAACAAATAAAATCATAATAAAAAGAAAAACGCTAATAGCTTACCCAGTGTTTCTTGCTATGCGTACCTCAGAATGCAATTCGTCCAACAAAAAGCTTAAAAAAAAATAGATGAAGCAAGAAAGAAAAGAAATCATGCTGCGTTAAATAAACATCCGCACTTACATTTCATACATTAAGGCAGATCCGGAACAGGCCCCGAATGTTAATGATTTCTTTAACGATTTCGATGTGGCATCAAAAAACATCGTAAACACAACATTCCTTGATTACACTGTTTAAAGAAATGTGGACGCAGACAACGCGCACTGATACCCGGCCTCCTGAGTCAGTCTACAAATAGGCTCCGTGTTATCTATTCGTGTTCAATTAGGACGCGAGATGTTCTTTGCTCTAAGGTTATACTAGCACAACGCTCGAGAGCCACTTAAGATAGAAGGTTACCGTTAATGTTATGGGACCTTACCCATAATAACATAATGGACTATTCCATACGTAATAAATACTGCGCCTCAAGAGGAAGCAGGGAGTTCAGCCTGAAGCCGGGCGACCGGCTGATCGGTTGAACTCTCTGCCTTGGATCGGGAGGAACCCGAACGAGGCTACGCCGAAGGGCGGAGTCTCTTTCGGGGAGGTAAACCGACCCTGAACCCGTTTATACGGGTTCAAAGGGCATATTTTTGGCCAAGCCCACGGGCTCGGAGATCCCACGTTAAACCGGCCTTGTGCCACATGATGCCCTCGTGGGGGGGGTGACTAAATACTGTTCAGTCTGAAGTCTGGGTGAGTGAAGTCCGTCAGAGTCTGTCAGTCAGTCAGAGCGAGCGAGTCAGTCAGTCGAGTCAGAGTCAGAGCAGTCCGAAACAGAGTCGCGTTCAGGACAATTACTACTAAACCTGATTGTTCGTACTAACACTTTCTACTTCTCTGTATATATTCCTGTTTGTAATATATCTGTGTTATTCCATATCCGTGTTCGAGTTCTTCTTTATTGGTTCTACCTTGGACTATCACCGTGGTACAAGGAACCGGACCATAACAGTTTTTATATATATATATATTTATATATATTGTTTTATCAGTGAAAAAAGGGGAAAAATGGATATGAAGATGATGAGGATCAAGATAACGACAGGACAAAATTATTTAAACACCTGTTAATTTTGAAGAATTTTAAAAAAATTAACATTTTTTTTTTTTCAAAAATAATTTAAAACATTTAAAATAGCCAGAAGGACTTTCTCCATTTGAAAATTTTATCAATATTTTTAACAATTTTAACACGGTAACTTTTCCAGAATTTAATTAAAAAATGAAAAAAGGTTTAAATGGCATTTCTTGATTTCAAAGATCTGTCAAAAACATGTTAAATGTATGAAATTGTCTCTTCTACTCCAATAGCTTCATGTCTGATTGAATTTTCCCAATTGTGGAACTCCCTCCATTTTTCTTTTTTCGTAATAGCTAAAATCTCCAACTATATTCTTTTATAATTCAATTGACGTCTCCAGAATTTTATCAAAATGTGAAAATATATATATATATATAAATTATATATATATATATATATATATATATATATATATATATATATATATATAAATTTATTTTTTGGGGAAAGTGATCACATAAATACTCAAAAAAACGTGGATAATAAAAAAGATTTGTAGAACAATATTATAATGAAAACAAAAAATAAATATATATAATATACAGGTCATTCTAGTAGTAATTGGCTATATCATAGTAATTGAAAGGTTGGACTTTGATTGCAGTCTTCTTCTCGAATCTATCAATTTAATTTTTCATATCCCCTTTTGAAAAATATAAATTGACAATAATTTTCAAGTTTCCATGGGTTCTAAAGCCCATTTTAGAAAAAAGAATTTTTCTTTGCAACCTGCATTTTTTTATGATTTTTAATAGTTTTTTATAAGTTATTGCATTTATTGTATTATATATATATATATATATATATATATATATATATATATATATATATATATATATATATGAACAATGTTTAATAATTTTTATAAGTTATTGCATTTATTATATTTATTGATATATATTTATGTTTTTAATATTTTTATTTTAAAACAAGTTTTAAAAATTTTATATATATATATATATATATATTTATGATTTTTAATAGTTTTATAAGTTATTGCATTTATTATATCTATTTATTTATATTTATTTATATTTATATTTTTATGATTTTTAATTTTTTTTTAAATTGCATTTATTATATTTATTTATTCTTACATTTTTATTTTCTATTCATCTTTTATGTTATATATTTTTATATATATTTTATTTGTAGATAGATTTTTAAAAAAAACAAAAATAAAATTAATTGTTTTAAAAAATAATTTTGAAGAATTTTATATCACAAAAATAAATAGAACTTAGGTTTGATAAACCATGTATTAAGACAAAATTCAAACATTTACAACAAAAATTGAATACATTATGTTTGGAATGAAACTATATATTTGTGAATTTATGTGTTCAGATTATATATATATATATATATATATATATATATATATATATATACTGTGCTATATTAATAAAAAGTTTTCACGATAATTTTTTTTTCTAAAAATTTTTTTTCTATCGTTTTGGGGTTAAAATAATTTTTAATCTTACTAATATAAAGACGCAAAAACCACCTTAAAAAAAAGTTTATTCACCCTAAAGGTATTTTATTGATAAATTTGGATATAAATGAGATTCAGGAAAAACTCTATAAAAAAATCTTTGTGACTCAGATATTGCATTCTAATGATTAAACTGGCAATTTTAAAATTTTTTTATTTTTGACAAAATATTGAAAACTATTTTACAATACACTCAGAACAATATTCTAGAAAATTCTAGAACATATTTAAATTAAATATAAAAATATTTCCAGAATATTTTCCCGTCCTCATACAGTATAAAAAACATAAAATTGAAATAGCCACTCAAGTCACTAACCAGATGAAAGGATACAAACGCATCAGAATTTTTCATTTAACAAAATCTATCATTGCCCTCTCAAAAGCAAAAAGTCCGAAAAGAGAAATTGCAGAAATTATATAACCTCGCAATCAACTGTTTCTCAAGTGCTTAGGGCACATAATGATGCCATTCCTGCTTCCAAGGAAAGAAACAAGGGGACGAAAAAAAAAAGATTGACGATAGAACTGGCAGGGTAATCATTTTTTTTTTTTGCGAAGAATAGGACTATAACTTTATCTGTTTTGCAGCCAGTAAGCGAAATAGCAAAATGTTTTTTGATTTCTTTATATCTTCAACAGTCCGTCAAAACAAGGTTACAAATCTTGTTAGAACAAGGCTACATACAAATCTTATATACACGAAGGTTTAAGCCGCTAATAAGCAAAGCCAACAAAGCCAAAGACTTGAATGGGCTCACTATTAAAAAAAAAATGTCACCGTAGAAGACTGGAAGAATGTTCTCTTCTCCGATTTTTTTTGAGCTAAATTTTAAAAATGAAAAGAAAGAGTCTTTTTTTATCGACTTTTAGCACTGTACATTATATAACATCGATCACTTTTCTTTTTTTTTCAATATATAAAATTTATGTAAATATGTATGTATGTATGTATAAAAAAAAGGAAGAACAGTAAGATATATAACCCGGTGTTTCTTATTGATATTTTATTTTTTTAAAAAAGTGCTCAATTAAATTTCAGATTTAAATATTATAAATTAAGTGTTATAAAAAATTTTTTTTCGCTAACAACAGATAATTCCATTTTAAAAAATTTGGAAATAAAAAATTTCATTAAAATTTAATTTTATAATTAAATCAAAAAGCATTAGTCCCATTTCATCTTCAAGCGGATATTGGGAATAACTTATTTTTAAATTTACTAAGTTTTAAAAATATATATATAAATATATCCATAATTCGCTGTTACCTAGAATACAGGGAAATCAATCATTAAGAAAAATAAAATTCAGCGTGTTCATTTATATCAACTATTTTTTGTAAAAATTATGAGTTCGAGATATTTTAGTTTTTTAGGGAGGGTTTAACCTTTTTTTTTTGAAGAGATTCTGACATCCGTTAAATGCATGTCGTTCAAATTTTTTTTTTTTTTATAAAAAATATTTTACACCAAAAAATCAAATTGGATTTTTTTTTTTTCCTACAATTTCTATAGTTAAATAAAAATTTTTTTTAATTAATAGAAATACATTTTTTTTTTGAAATATATATTATATATATATTTCAAAATTAAATTTTACAAATTTCATCAATTAAAAAATTTTTACAGAAATTTTTTTTAATTACTATTATATAATATATATATATATATATATATATATATATATATATATATATATAAATTTTTTAAAAATATATAGATAAATTTTGTGATAGATGAGAAGGAAAATAGAAAACCATTATCAATTTATTAAAAAAAAAAATAGAAAAATATATTTTCTTTCATTTTTTTAAAGATAAATTTTTCTAAATAATTTTCAATATTCTTTTTTTTTTTAGATAAAGATTTTAATTTTCTTATATTTCTTTCGAAAGTTTTAATAACAAATTTTTTAAAAATTGAAATTAAAAAAAAAAATAATCTATAAAATTTGAAACTTTTTTCTTTTTTTTTATTTAAAAAAATAACAAATATTTTTCATAAAACATTTTCGTTTTTATATATATATATATATTTTTATATATTAAATTTTTAGACCCTCATATTTTCTTTTTTTTAGAACAATATTTAAAAAAAGGAAATATTGTTGATTTAATAATTAATATATATATTTTATTTTTATAATCAATATAAAGATTTCTACGTTTCAATTTTCAAATAATTCATGGAAAAGAAAAAATTAGATAGATTTTTTTAATTTTATAGATAGATATATATTTAGATATATAAAAATATATATATATATATATATATAGATATAAATAGAAAATTATTTGATATGATAGATAGATATTTAGATGAATTTTCATTTAGAAAATTTCTTTAGAAAAATATTTTTTGACTGATAGATAGATTTTTTTTCTTTTTATAGATATTTTTCAGATATTCTTTCTATATAAATTTTGAAGAAGATAGAATATAAAAGACAAAATTTCTTTTTAGTTTTAGATAGATTTTCTTTTTTCTTTCTTAGAACAAATGAGATAAATAGATAGATATATAGAATAGATAGATAAATAGATTTATAATATAGAATATAGATAGATAGATAGATAG
>CAHIKZ030001907.1:145000-240000 GCA_903632075.3 Acanthosepion pharaonis
TATATATATATATATATATATATATATATATATATATATATATATATATATATATTCGCGTATCATAACGACTTTTGACGACCTTTAATTTGAAGCCTATTTTAAAGCGCTCGCATCAAAAAATTAAATATAATGCATTATTTTGAACAAAAACGCCGTTTTCTAAACTATATATCCTTTTACTGTAGTCAAAAAGTACAGTTGTGTTTAAAATAAACATATACATTATTCAGGACTCAAAAGTGTGAGTTCAATACCCAGTTAAGGCAGTGGTGAACTTTCAGAGGAAATTAACAGAAGATACATGATTTTTGACATCCATTAAACATGGCACGTGGAACTAGAACAGCCTACCCCAATGAGCGAAATAAAGGGTTCAGTTCGACATTCCAACCACCCTGAAGATTTTTATGCGTACAACGGTCGAAAATTTGTAATAAATATGGCGACAAAGATGAGGACAATAATTCGAATAATTAAATAGTGTACATAATACCTCATCTCAAAAATATAGACAGATACTGAAAAATCGGATAAATATAGCCATACAATAATGAGGACAATAGTCCAAATAATGTAAATAATGTACATAATACCTCATCTCAGAAATATAGACAGATACTGAAGGATCGGATAAATATAAAAACAAAGATGAGGACAATAGTCCAAATAATGTAAATAGTGTACATAATACCTCATCTCAGAAATATAGACAGATACTGAAGGATCGGATAAATATGGCAACAAAGATGAGTACAATAGTCCAAATAATGTAAATAGTATACATAATACCTATTTTTAGAAATATAGACAGATACTGAAGGATCGGATAAATATGGCAACAAAGATGAGGGCAAAGTCCAAATAATGTAAATATGTACATAATACCTCATCTCAGAAATATAGACAGATACTGAAGGATCGGATAAATATTCTAACAAAGATGAAACAAAAGTCCAAATAATGTAAATAGTGTACATAATACCTCATCTTAGAAATATAGACAGATACTGAAGGATCGGATAAATATGGCAACAAAGATGAGAGCAATAGTCCGAATAATGTAAATAGTGTACTATTTCACATCTGATTCCATTTAAAGGTTATTCTTCTTCTTGTATGTGCCGTGTTCCTTCAGGACGTTGGGAATCATAACTCTCCACAATTTCCTCTTCTTTGTAGCACTTCATAAATTTTGTCTTTTTATTATCTCTTATTTTGTCGAAGATATTGTTATGAATAATCAAGAGTGGTCTCCCTTTGTTTTGTTACTCTGCTCTTTGAGAGAGCTATTTCTGTTTATTGAGACTATAAAAGGACACTATACGCGAACCTTGTGTTCTCAGTTGATTAAAGCTTTCTTAAAGCCTACACCTGTGTACTTTTGTCATTAGAATAATAATCTTCAGTAAATAACTGATTAAATTATTTGGTGAAAAATGTTTCAAACATTTTATTGAAGAAGAAATCGAGTGTGGTCAATGTCGATATGGCGAATATCTTAGAGTAAATATGGCGGATCTTGAATATATTTGCTTTTGTTTGCAATTCGCCTACAATTTTTACCCGGAATTGAAGAGAACTTATGTGTCTATTGACGTTCAAAATATCGTAACGCAAGAGTCAACCATGCGTGATAACTGCTGCTATAGATTTTGTAAAAAAGAAAAAAGGAAACACACGTGGGCCAAAAATATTTGTTTATTTTTTTTTTTATTGTCATTCGATCTGTTGGCAAACCATAAAAATTGATAAAACGTGTAATCTGCCTTGAACTGAAAGTTTAACAAAGGAAAACAAAATCATGGCAAAAAGTAAAACAATATGTCGCCTCCAGAATGAACAAGGGCTGCGATTCATGTAGTATCTGTTCCTCTTCTCAGCTGTGTTCTCGATTTCAGGCGCGACGAGGGATCGTTTGCTCGCCTTCGAGTGATACGAGGGGAACCTAGTCCCGGAGATCCCATCTCCACAGTAGCACCTCCCCAACAAAAAAAATAAAATAAAATAAAATAAGGAGAAAAATAAAATAATGAGAAAAATAAAAAAATAAAATAAAATAAATACGCTAATGAGGAAAATAAAAAAATAAAATAAAATAAGGAGAAAAATAAAATAATCAGAAAAATAAAAAAAAATAAATAAATACGCTAATGAGGAAAATAAAAAAATAAAATAAAGAGAAAAATAAAATAATGAGAAAAATAAAAAAAAAAAAAAATAAATAAATAAGCTAATGAGGAAAATTAAAAAAAATAAAATAAGGAGAAAAATTAAATAATGAGAAAAATAAAAAATAAAAAAATAAATACGCTAATGAGGAAAATAAAAAAAAGAAAAAAGGAAAAAAAAAAGGAAAAGAAAAATAATTAAAAAAACAATACTTTGAATTATATAGAAAATAAGAGAGACAAGTTCAAATTCCGGCAAAGACAGTTTGCACTCATGGATATATGAACAAAACCTCCCCAATTTAAAAAAAAAAAATGTGGGAGGGTTGGTTTATCCAGGCACTTGCTTGACACTGGACGCGGTGAGCGGCGGATAAAAATGGAACCGTTGAATCGAGTTCAAATCCCGGTTGAATCACTTTTGTGTTCGTGGATGCGTGTGCAGCGTAGCGGTTATCGGCGTGTCGAGATCAAATTTTCTGTTGAAGTTCATGCGTTTGCTCTCGAAAAGTATAAATCAATCTCTTTTTCCATCACCCACCGCCACTACTATTAAGCAGGAGAGAAGACAATACTTAAAGATTAAGTTTGGCAACCAAATATAGAAGAAATTCTCTGAATTCAAAACTGGTTGAGCCAGGGGTTAGCAACTCCAACCCGTAAAAAACTACTTGCTACGAGAACCACTGAGGGCTTTGGAAAATACTCTAACAGAACATATATATATATATATATATATATATATATATATATATATATATATATATATATATATATATATATATATATATATATATATATATATATATAATTTCTACATATATATATTATTTACAGAATATATATATATATATATATATATATATAAATTTATAATATGTGTGTATATATATATCATATATACACAAAATATATATATATATAATTTCTCTGAAACTCTTTTTATATATATATATATATATATATATATATATATATTTTTTAAAAATTTTTATTATAACATAATTATGTTATAAATTTTCACTACAAAAATGATAAAATTTTGTTAAAATAAAATTTATTTTATTTTATTTTGATGATATTAAAAATAAAATAAAAAAAAATTTTTTTATTTTATTTTGATTTTATAATTATATATAAAATTATAATTTTTTTTTTATAAATAATTTAATTATATAACTCTACTTTTTATAAGCAAATGTTTAAAGAATAGTAATTTTGGTTATTGGAATATTTTTTTGTATATATACCAATATATATAAAAAGGTATATATATGCATATATATTATTTCTATATATAAATATATTTATATATATATATATATATATATATATATATATATATATATATATATATATATATATAAAATAAAAATTAATAATAAAATAACACTCATAGACATATAGATATCTATAATTTCTATACACACACACATATATGTGTGTGTATTGTGTGTGTGTGTGTGTAAAATAATAAATGTTCGATTGTAAAATTTTACTAAAAAGAAAAAAAATTTTTGAATACATAAAAAAAGTTGAAACCTAACCTGTACAAAATAAACTATGAAATCTCCACAAATATTCTTAAATGCCTACAATTGATAACAAAGCCATTGGTTTATACCAACGGCTTCCCATACTTAATACTTCTCGTTTTTCACTCTCGCGTGGTCATCTGTGACGTCACAAGCTGCAACGCGATTTTCACTTCCGCATCTATTTTATATACACGAGTTTTCGTTTTGCTTCATAAATATCAACAAAAAAACAGACTATCATTATTGTTTCGTCTGTGTATTGTTTGATATATTGAAATGTAATTGTCATCTTTGATAATGGCTTATGTAAGCCGAAAGCTTAGATTGGATAAAAACATGTATCAATATGGTGATTTCCTTTCGTCTTTCAATGATAATGTTATTTTGTTTATCAGACAATATGAAAGGAACTTATTCTTTAAAATAAATAGACAAAACTTGTCTATATTATTTATTGAAACATGCATTAAATATATATATATATATGTGTGTGTGTTTAAAAAAATTTGTGTGTGTGTATATATATATATATATATATATATATATGTGTGTGTGTGTGTGTGTGTGTGTGTGTGTGTATAACATATATATATATATTATTATTTTATATATTATATACGATACTTATTAGAAAGCGCTCAATATCAGAGATAGAGCTAATATATTTGGTTGGATATAATGTGAGTTTTTGGGGGTTTGATGGGTTTTGAAATCGTCAGACAAACTGATTATTTTTAAAAAATTTGGGTTTATGTAGAAATATATATGTATATATATATAAATATGGAAGTGGGAGGAAAATCGTCGTCGTATGATGTAAAAAAAATCTAACAAAAACATACATACAAAATATGTACACCCATTGAAAATAAAACAGACACACATGCACACGAGATAAAAATATAGGGCTCACACAAACATAAACATATGTGGACAGTATGGGACTTGACATATGTATGCATATGTGTACTGTTGTCTACATACATATTTGATTGTTGAATTTCAATGATGGGATGTATATATATATATATATATATAGTGTTCCCTTCGCACGAATGCCCTCGGGAAAGGTAAGAATCCATCTTTGTTACCTCGACACCATCGTTCCTCAGCTGTAGGTGAAATAACCGAGCAAACTATATTTTCTAGCCTTGTTTGGAAAACAGCTACGGAGAAGGATAATGTTGAATCTAGAACCATGTTGAGGGCAATAGGAAATTACTCCGAAAAAAAGGAAGCAGTGGAGAGCCATCGTTCCGTTATAAAAAATGAACAGCATTGTTGATTTTATAAGACTTTTCTTTTCTGGTTAATTGTGCTGTAGATTTTAGAACAAATAATTCATTTAGGAAATAAAAATGATGAAAAAAAAAACGCTGAAAGTAATTACGAAATTCCTTTTTTTATTTTTAAAGAGGCACCGAAATCCGAAGGGTCGTTGACAAAAATTTACATAAAGCAAAAAAAAGGAAAAACAGGAAAATTTCGTTCAAAACAACAACAAAAAAAGCACTGGCCTGATATGTAATATCAATCTGGCAGTGAATGCGGTAAGATTTCCTCATAGATAAAGCAGAAACTTCAGGCAACAGAGATGTTGTTCTACAGGAGGATACTGAGAATACTGTTGTGAAATCTAAATTTATTACATAAGATGGACCATTGTCCAAAGTATACTTATATTTTGACAGAGAGAATACCTGCTGTTGAGAAACACGTGGAGATACGTTGCAGATACGTTGAGACAGGTTGAGAGATACGGAGACAGACACAAGGTTTTCTCAGAGAGTTATACAAGAGTCCAGAGAGAGAGAGATAGAGATGATTATGGTTTTACTCACCCCTTCACTGTCGTAACTTCACTGTCGTAACTCCTAAATGTAGCCGTCTCTTCTACTTTCTAAGAGCTTCATGAAAAAACATCCCTTCCCTATTCCAGTTTCCTGAGAGCTATAATCTCCAGCTATTCAAGATGTAATGTCAATCGACATCTCCAGTTGCCTTGATCTATCCACTACCCTTCTCCTCATCCTTTCTTCTATCACTCCTATCTGACCTCGCTCTATATTTTCTGTAACCCCTTGCGTCCTAGTGGCTTCATGCCTTGCTTGGGTGAAATGCTTAAAAAAAAATAACAGAGACTTGTACATATACTTTCTACTAACCCGCATTCCTGGACTACTAATCTTCACTTCAAGTCTGTATTCTTACGTCTAATACACTTATTTTTCTATCTCAATTACTGGCGTTGTTTATTTATTAAATGCAGGATTCCAAATTTGGGAATCCACAACAAATTTGAATTTGAATAATAGACGGATTACGTAAGCAACGATGAAGTCATAAGGGAAAAAGAAACAAAAAGGACACTTATACTCAGAATCAAAAAGAGACAGCTAAAATTTTGGGGGCGTATACGTCCTTACACAAAATAATTGAAACAACCAATTTAGTTTCCTTTCTTCACCATACAATGAATTTTAGACCCACTGGAGTGACAGGGTGTAATCATTTCTATTTTTTTCCTCAGATTAGGTCATTTGTTTAAACAAAAAATATGAATTTTCAGGGAAAATATCATGAAATTTGTTTGTCTTTGTCATTTAGATATAAAAAACTTTCCAGGCTGCTTTCAATTCAGACTTTTCTGTTTACTAGACTAGTTGCCAACCACGGCTATGGTTCCCAGTCTGTCCTGTTATTAAAAAATGAAAAAATTATTCATTTATCCTTTGTTCATTTCATATTTTAAGAAGCAGTGGTGTTTCTTGGGTAAGATAGCCTGATGGAGCCTAAAACATATATATAGGCTGATTTAATTCAGATATTTTTTTTCCTAGACTAGTTGCCAATATTTATTTTTATAGTTCCCAGTCTGTCCTGCTAATTACCCATAGTTTTCCCAAGGGTATTAACATGTAAATGAATGTAATGAACTCGATTGAAATTCAATTTTGGTTCTGATTCTTCAATCAAAGCCACTCCTCAATACTTCACTATGCCTCCATCTGAAACTTATTAAACTCTAAAATAAATATGGTTTAACCTAAATAATTAGTTTGCATAATAACATTTAAAATATGAGAATTTTTTTTATTATGGCGTTTCTTGCAACTTCCCCTTAAAAATAACCCGGGTCATTTATTCTTTGTTACAGACATCAAGTTTAGATTGAGAACTGTCCAAGAGCTGGTTCCAAAATACCAGAATCTGCCATTCCTATCTCATTCTAAACCAGTGATTATCAATGCTAGTGAGCCATGCGATCCTTTTAAGTATGCCATGAAATATTGTCTTGGCATACATATATACACCCTTGTGCAAATTAATTGAAACAACTGCTTTAGTTTCCTTTCTTTCACCACAGGCCCACTGGAGTGGCAGGTGTAATCGATTTTTAGTTTTTCCTCAGATTAGGTCATTTGCAGTTGTGTGCAGTATTATGAATCTATTTTCAGGGTGTATCATGAAATTTGTTTGGCCTTGAAAAATATTGCGTCATCCGTGATGTTTTATCACGCCCAGACACTATTGTCTCGACTGTCGATTACTTGTCCTACGGCCATTGTCTGCGATAGACGTTACTCCAAGGAAACGTACGAAAATTGTAATGCTGCACGAACACACTGGCAAGCCTTACCAGTGAGCAAATCAAAGTACTATAGACTGGCCTGGAAACTCTCCTGATTTAAATCCAATCGAGAATCTGTGGTCAATCTGCAAGGAACGACTTCGTGGAATGGACATACGAAGTACTAATATGTGCACTGGGTTGTGTTTCAGTGGGAAAATATGTAAAACGTAAATAATAACGGGATTATTCGGTTCGTTTCAATTAATTTACACAAGGGTGTAAGGAAGACAGAGGTCTTGAAGAATTAGACACTCCAGGATATATTGAACTTTGAAGAATTAGACACTCCCAAGAATTATTGACATCTTGAAAAATTTAGACACTTCAAGAAAAAATATTATATTTCTTGGAAATCAGTTTTAAAGGATGTATTGACAATTTTTGGAAAATTAGACACTTTTCCAGGATATATTGACAATCTTGGAGAAACTTGTATAAAAAGAAGGATATATTGACAATCTTGGAGAATTAGACACTGTCAGGATGTATTGACACTCTTGAAAATTAAGAAAAAGAAATGAGATTTTTTTATTTGGAGAATTAGACACTACCAGGACATGTAAAAAACACTTTTGGAGAGTTGAAGACAACTTCAGGATATATCAAACACTCTTGGAGAATTAGACACTCCCAGTATGTATTGATTTCTTGAAGAATTAGACACTTCAGGATATATTGATACTCAAGAATTACACACTCCTAGGATATATTGACACTCTTGGATAATTAGACACTCCCAGAAAATTGACACTTTTTGAGAAATTAGACACTTCCAGGATATATTTTACTATATTGGAGAATTATAACTCCCAGGATATATTGACACTCTTGGAGAATTAGACATATGTCAGGATGTATTGACACTCTTGAAAATTAGAATCTTCCATGAGATATTGATTTTTTGGAGAATTAGACAATACCAGGATGTATTGACACTTTTGGAGAATTAGACACTTCCAGGATATTTTGACACTCTTGGAAAAGAAAGATTAAACTCCCAATATGTATTGACACTTAAAAAGAATTAGACACTTCCAGGATATATTGATACTCTTGGAGAATTAGAATCCCTAGGATATATTGACACTCTTGGAAATTAAACACTCCCATGAGAATGTATTGACATCTTTTTGGAGAATTAGACACTTCAGGATATATTGACACTCTTGGAGAATTAGACACTCCCAGGATATATTGACACTGAAAAAAGAATTAGGAAACTCTCGAGGATATATTGACACTCTTGGAGAATTAAGAACTCAGAAGTATGTATTGACACTCTTTGAAGAATTCAATTTTTACTTCAGGATATATTGATACTCTTGGAGAATTAGACAATCTAGGATATATTGACACTCTTGGATAATTAGACACTTCCAGAATGTTATTGACACTTTTGGAGAATTAGACACTTCCAGGTTATATTTTACTCTTGGAGAATTAGACAAAAAAGGGATATATTGACAAAAATGGAGAATTAGACACTTCCCAGGATATATTGACACTCTTGGAGAATTATACATACTCCCAGTATGTATTGACACTTTGAAAGAATTAGACACTTCAGGATATATTGATACTCTTAAAATTGAATTTATAGGATAAATTGACTACTCTTGGATTGAAAGAAAAAAGAAAAGAGGGAAAAATTTTGGAGACCTTTTTACACTTCCAGGATATATTGACACTCTTTGAAAATTAACAATTCTAAAGGATGTATTGAAACTTTTTTTAAACAGACACTTAGAGGATATATTGACACTCTTGGAGAATATTGTTGACACTCCCAGGATAAATTGATGAAAAAACAGAAGAAGACAAGACAGGATATATTGGATAAAGAATTAGACACTCTAGGAAATATTGACACTCTTGAATTATTTTTCCCAGAATGTATTGACACATTTTTGGAGAATTAGACACTTCAGGATATATTGACACTAATTTGGAGAATTAGACACTCCCAGGATATATTGATTTCTTGGAGAATTAGACACACTTCAGGATGTATGCAAAGACATCTTGAAGAATTAGACACTAAAGTATGAGATATTGACACTCTTGGAGAATTAGACTTTATCAGGATGTATTGACACTTTTGGAGAATTAGCACACTGTTTCCAGGATATATTGAAACTCTTGGAGAATTAGATGTTTATTCTAAATTGACACTCTTGAAGAATTAGACACTTCCAGGATATATTTTGAACTCTTGGAGAATTTTGACTTTAGCATATATTGACACTCTTGGATAATTAGACACTCCCAGAATGTATTGACACTTTTGGAGAATTAGACACTTCCAGGATATATTGACACTCTTGGAGAATTAGACACTCCCAGGATATATTGACACTCTTGGAGAATTAGACACTGTCAGGATGTATTGACACTCTTGAAGAATTAGACACTTCCATGAGATATTGACACTCTTGGAGAATTAGACACTACCAGGATGTATTGACACTTTTGGAGAATTAGACACTTCCAGGATATATTGACACTCTTGGAGAATTAGACACTCCCAGTATGTATTGACACTCTTGAAGAATTAGACACTTCCAGGATATATTGATACTCTTGGAGAATTAGACACTCCTAGGATATATTGACACTCTTGGATAATTAGACACTCCCAGAATGTATTGACACTTTTGGAGAATTAGACACTTCCAGGATATATTGACACTAAAAAGAATTAGATCTAAAGGATATATTGACACTCTTGGAGAATTAGACACTGTCAGGATGTATTGACACTCTTGAAGAATTAGACACTTCCATGAGATATTGACACTCTTGGAGAATTAGACACTACCAGGATGTATTGACACTTTTGGAGAATTAGACACTTTCCAGGATATATTGACACTCTTGGAGAAGACAGACACTCTCACAAATTTATTGACACTATTGAAGAATTAGACACTTCCAGGATATATTGATACTCTTGGAGAATTAGACACTCCTAGGATATTTGACACTCTTGGATAATTAGACACTTGTCCAGAATGTATTGACACTTTTTGGAGAATTAGACACTCCCAGGATATATTGAAATCTTGGAGAATTATTTATCCCAGGATATATTGACACTCTTGGAGAATTAGACACTGTCAGGATGTATTGACACTCTTGAAGAATAAGACACTTCCATGAGATATTGACACTCTTGGAGAATTAGACACTACCAGGATGTATTATTTTTTGGAGAATTAGATACTTCCAGGATATATTGATTTTTGTAGTTTTAGACACTCCCAGTATGTATTGACACTCTTTGAAGAATTAGACACTTTCAGGATATATTGATACTCTTGGAGAATTAGACAAAAAGGATATATTGACACTCTTGGATAATTAACACTCCCAGAATGTATTGAACACTTTTGGAGAAAAAGACACTTCCAGGATATATTGACACTCTTGGAGAATTAGAAACTGAAAAGGAAAAATTGACACTTTTGGAGAATTAGACACTCCCAGGATATATTGACACTCTTGGAGAATTAGACACTCCCAGGATATATTGACACTCTTGGAGAATTAGACACTCCCAGGATGTATTGACACTCTTGGAGAATTAGACACTCCCAGGATGTATTGACACTCTTGGAGAATTAGACACTCCCAGGATATACTGAAGTCAAGGCGGACAGATGGAAACCTATCTAACGAGTTTGTGTAAATGGATGGCAGAACACTGACAGAAAGGCATGATAAAGGGACAAACGTTGCTTAAAAGGGGAGGCAAAGGGGAGGCAACTCTCGAGAGCCATGACTGTCCGCGGCCTAAATGAAGAAAAATTGATTAAAAGATATTTTTCGACAAATGTAATTCATTGAATGCACGCTGAAACAATAATGAGGGCTCGTGAATTTCAAAGACACTTCTAAGATTTCCCTAACATAGTGTCCAAAGATATTGCTGGGAAAATTTTGTAGCCATCCAACAGCAACAATAGTTCGGTTTCTTAATTGTGATTTATATGAGAAAGTTTGTGGCTTGCTAATTACTGTTCTAAAAATATCTGAACAAAAGATAAGATTGTTTCAAAAGCTGTTTAATTAATTGTTAAGATGGACATCATTGGTTCCTTTAATATCATCATCACATTGAAATCAGACTCTTGATGAGAATATTCTTTTAATCATTTCCCCACAAGGAAGGCAATATTGCCACCAAAATGAAGTGGGTCGGGGGGGAGTTTTGGTTTGTTTCTTTTTTTACGACATATCAACACCTCAATGGGTTATTTAATGCCGACTAGATTTTTATGGTTGGTAATATTTTCTTTCTATCTATCTATCTATCTATCTATCTATCTATCTATCTCAGTATATATTGGTTTGGTTTTATTTTATTTTATGACGTATTAAACTCAATGGGTTATTGAATGCAAACTAGATTTGTATTGCTGGTAATGTTTCTAATTTCAAAAATGTATTTCCGGTAATATTTTTTCTTCAAATATGTATAGCTGGTAATAATTTTTTTTGTTTTTTTGTTTTGCTAAGTATGTCTAATACCTATTCTTTTAACTTTTATATTGTATTGAGCCCAGTTTGGGGGTTAACTATTTCCCCATAGCTAAGACCCAAACAGGTGCTACCACCCCAAATCAGGGAGGATCTGGGAACACCAGCAATTAAGAAGTGGTTCCACGCTCCCCAAAACCTCCTGATCAGAAGCCTTGATGTTGGACATACTTTATCGACACACACAGAACACGGATCTAGTTTATCATTTTACTCAGGACGCGGACGTAATTTATCGTCATACCCAGGACGCGGATGTAGTATATCATTTTACTCAGGACGCGGATGTCGTTTATCGTCATACCCAGGACCTGGGTGTAGTTTATTGTCTTACCCAGGACGCGGATGTAGTTTATTGTCTTACCCAGGACGCGGATGTAGTTTATCGTTTTACCCAGGACGCGGATGTAGTTTATCGTCATACCCAGGACGCGGATGTAGTATATCATTTTACTCAGGACGCGGATGTAGTTTATCGTCATACCCAGGACCTGGATGTAGTTTATCGTCACACCCAGGGCGTGGATGTAGTTTATCGTCTTACCCAGGACAACGATGTAGTTTATCGTCATACCCAGGACCCGGATCTAGTTTATCGTCACAACCAGGACACAGATGTAGCTTATCGTCTTACCCAGAATCACGCTGATGATAATAATGAGGGCTCGTGAATTTCAAAGACACTTCTAAGACTTCCCTAACATAGTGTCCAAAGATGGTGCTGGGAAAATTTTGTAGCCATCCAACAGCTACCCAGGACCATAGCGGGGTTGAGGTGAAAGAGGAAAAGACAATGAGAAGACTTTAGTGAGAAGTGAGGTTTGGTTGTTTTACAATTTTTTTTTTTTTTACTAATGTTCACCTAATACAAGACCCAAGGGCCAGTCAAGGTAGAGGGTTACCGTGTGGAGATGCATTAGTGTAAGAAAGGGTAAGATAACGGGAAAAATAGATTCTCAAAATGAAGAAGTCAACATTTAATTAGCGAATAAAAGTTCAGGCGGAGACGTTAGGAGTATAGAGTGGAGGTAGACTTTAGAAGGAACCGGAAACCCAATCCTAGACAGAGAACAAAGGGTGAACGTCTACTTCTATTCAAAAGGCTGAGGAGGAGTATGAACCGGACGTTAGACAAACCTATCTACTTCTGGTTGGTTGGTTGATTTTGTTTCACAGCATATCAACCTCTATTATTTAAAGCCAAAAATCTAAATATTCTACGTCTTCAACTAGATAGATAGATAGATAGATAGATAGATAGATAGATAGATAGATAGATAGATAATGAACAGACTGAGATAGATAGATAGATAGATAGATAGATAGATAGATAGATAGATATAAAGAAACAAAGTGAGATAGATAGATAGATAGATAGATAGATAGATAGATAGATAGATAGAAACAGACCGAGATATATAGATAGATAATGAACAGACTGAGATAGATAGATAGATAGATAGATAGATAGATAGATAGATAGATAGATAGATAGATAGATGTAAACAGACCGAGATAGATAGATAGATAGATAGATAGATAGATAGATAGATAGATAGATAGATAGATAGATAGAAAGGTATTAATAAAATGAGATAGATAGATACATACATAAATATGAACAGAATGGGATAGATAGGTATTAACAGAATGAGATAGATAGATAGATAGATAGATAGATAGATAGATAGATAGATAGATAGATAGATAGATAGATATGAACAGAATGGGATAGATAGATATTAACAGAATGAGATAGATAGATAGATAGATAGATAGATAGATAGATAGATAGATAGATAGATAGATATGAAAAGAATGGGATAGATAGATATTAACAGAATGAGATAGATAGATAGATAGATAGATAGATAGATAGATAGATAGATAGAAAGAAAGAAAGAAAGAAAGAAAGAAAGAAAGAAAGAAAGAAATAAACAGACTGAGATAGATAGATAGATAGATAGATAGATAGATAGATAGATAGATAGAAACAGATAGATAGATTTTTCAGTATAAAGGAATTCAGTAACAGGCCATTACTTCGTACGCACTTTTATATCAGACGCTACTTTTTTCCAGACTGCCGATCAATCGCTATCTTTATAAAAAAAAAATGAGTTATCGCTGAGAAAGATCAACTTCTTCAGCCATATCCCCGATATCTGCCTTCGACGTCATAAGCACAATATTATCAAAATATGAGGCACTACCTTTTGAATCCAGCCTCGTATTCGTTCATCGCCTTCAAACGCTCGCCGACGATTGAACGAGACAAGTGTTTCAACTCAGAGCCATTTGCGATTGTTTCCTTTATTTCGGAGTCAAACTAACACGCCAGCTGTCGACTGCATCGTTGTTTACACTTTCCATTCTTTATTGAATTCGATTTTATTTATGCGTCCAGGGATCTTTGATGTTATCAACGAACCCTCTCCCCATTCTCCCAGCACTTTCATAATCAATACACAGAAAAGATATTGAACATCGAAGACGTATTGAACGACGCCGTCAAAATGCCGACAATCATTGTCGCGTGTAAGGGAAGCATTTAGACAAACAGAGAAATTTTTTTTAGCGAATTATTGTTTATGCATTCTTTTACTGGCGTCAAAGGCGTGCACATAAAATAGAGGTTGGATTCCTGTGAATATTTCAAATTATCCATGAGATTTTCGCATGTTCTTTTTTTCTTTTATTACCTTTTGATTAACTAGTATAATATATTGGACAATATAATAGTTGATTCGATTTATTAAATATAAAAAAAACGAATTGTTACGACACTGTTCTTTTTTTTAGACGTAGTTTTATTCAAATTAGCAATTGCCACCTTTCAATCTATTTATCATCAGGCTCGCGATAAAAAACAAAAACAAGACCCTTACCAACACAAGGTCCTTTCAAAAACAAAACCCTTACCAAAGCAAGAAACTTACCAAAAGAAAACCCTTACCAAAACAAGACCCTTACGAAAAGAAAACCCTTACTAAAACAAGACCTTTACCAAAAGAAAACCCTTACCAAAACAAGACCCTTACCAAAGCAAGACCCTTGCCAAAAAAAACCCTTACCAAAACAAAGCCCTTACCAAAGCAAGAACCTTACCAAAACAAGACCCTTACCAAACCAAGTCTTTTACCAGAAGAAAATCCTTACCAAACCAAGACTTTTAGCAAAACAAGACCCTTGCCAAAATAAACCCTTTCGAAAACAAGATCCTTAGCAAAAAAGCCCCTTGCCAAAGCAAGAACCTCTTCCAAAACAAGAGCCTTACGGAAGCAAGAACCTTATCAAACAAGACCCTTGCCAAAACAAGACCCTTGCCAAAACAGGAACCTCTTCCAAAATAAGACCCTTACCAAAACAAGACCCTCACCAAAACATGACCCTTACCAAATAACAAAAACCACGTCGCTGGAAAACCTCTAGCAACCTCAACAACAATATTCGTAACAAGAAGGGAAAATAATAAACCATCATGTTGACCTTCCACGCCAACTTAAACAAAAGGATGGGAAGGAAACTTCCATTAATTCTAAAAAGAGCAATAACAATTAACCGACCCAGTAAGTCAATTTTCATGAAAAACCTTTTTAAAAATATTGCTTTCAACCGTGATTGACGCTAACTTTCAGTGCTGGTCTGTCCATTTTTATTATACAACTGTTTTCTCAGTTTAGTGATTAAAATGACACCAATAGAATTAATATTAAGGAAGACGATATTTCATCAGACTCTGTAGAAACAAGACCATTAACAAATAACAAAAAGCACATCACTTTAAAACTTCTAGCTTTTTCGCATGAAAAAAAACATTTATACAAACATGGAAATTTTTGGTTGGAAATTTATTGATTACGCTTATTTTACAGGCATCAAAGTTGATACACATAAAACTGTCACTGGATATAAAATAGTCACTGGACATAAAACAGTCGTTGAAAATAAAGCAGTCATTGAAAGCGAAACAGTCGCTGGATATAAAACGATCGTTGGACATGAAATAGTCACTGGACATAAAACAGTCTTTGGACATAAAACAGTCGTGCGACATGAAATAGTCGTTGGATATAAAAAAAAGTCGTTGGACATGAAATAGTCACTGGATATAAAACAGCCGTTGGATATAAAACAATCACTGGACATAAAACAGTCGTTGGACATAAAACACATGTTCAACATACACAAGTTTTTGAACATAAAACCGTCGTTGAACATGAAATATTCACTAGATATAAAACAGTATTTGGACATAAAACAGTCGTTGGACATGAAATAGCCAGTGGATGGGAAACAGTCTTTGGACATGAAAAAATCGTTGGACATGATATAGTCAATGGACATAAAACAGTCTTTGTCATGAGACAGTCGTTGTACATGAAATAGTCACTGGACATAAAACAGTCTTTGGACATAAAACAGTCGTTCGATATAAAACTGATGTTCAACATAAAACAGTCTTTGGAAATAACACAGTCGTTGGACATGAAATAGTCCCTGAACATAAAAGAGGCCATTGACATAAAAAAAAAGTCGTTGTACATGAAATAGTCACTGGACATAAAACAGTCTTTGGAGATAAAACAGTCGTTGGACATGAAATAGTCACCGGACATAAAACAGTCTGTGGACATAAAACAGTCGTTCGGCATAAAACTGATGTACAACATAAAACTGATGTTCAACATAAAACAGTCTTTGGAAATAACACAGTCGTTGGACATGAAATAGTCCCTGAACATAAAAGAGGCCATTGACATAAAAAAAAGTCGTTGGACATGAAATAGTCACCGGACATAAAACAGTCTGTGGACATAAAACAGTCGTTCGGCATAAAACTGATGTACGACATAAAACTGATGTTCAACATAAAACAGTCTTTGGAAATAACACAGTCGTTGGACATGAAATAGTCCCTGAACATAAAAGAGGCCATTGACATAAAAAAAAAAGTCGTTGGACATGAAATAGTCACCGGACATAAAACAGTCTGTGGACATAAAACAGTCGTTCGGCATAAAACTGATGTACAACATAAAACTGATGTTCAACATAAAACAGTCTTTGAAATAACACAGTCGTTGGACATGAAATAGTCCCTGAACATAAAAGGCCATTGACATAAAAAAAAAAGTCGTTGGACATGAAATAGTCACCGGACATAAAACAGTCTGTGGACATAAAACAGTCGTTCGGCATAAAACTGATGTACGACATAAAAACTGATGTTCAACATAAAACAGTCTTTGGAAATAACACAGTCGTTGGACATGAAATAGTCCCTGAACATAAAAGAGGCCATTGACATAAAAAAAAAAGTCGTTGGACATGAAATAGTCACCGGACATAAAACAGTCTGTGGACATAAAACAGTCGTTCGGCATAAAACTGATGTACGACATAAAACTGATGTTCAACATAAAACAGTCTTTGGAAATAACACAGTCGTTGGACATGAAATAGTCCCTGAACATAAAAGTGGCTATTGACATAAAACAGTCGTTGGACATAAAACAGTCACTGGATATAAAACAGTCGATGAATGCTTTAAATTTTCTGAAATATTCGCCTGTTCTATTTTTCATTACTTTTGGATTAAGCAATATATTGGGGCCAATAGGAAAGTTGTTTTTTGAAAAAAAAAATTGCTTTTTAAATCAAAAATCAGATCTAAGCACCTTTTGCAATCTTCCAAGGAATTTTTTTCAATAAACATTTTTGGAGATTTTTTCTTTAAATCAAGGAATTGCTCAAGGCGCCTTTCGAAGTTTTCTAAGAATTTGATTTTCTTAAGAGAAATCTTTAAAGATCTGACCAAATGGCAATCCAAAATTTTAATATTAGATGGGAACAGAAGATATAATTTTCCTGCCAAACCTGCCACAATTTTTGTCTGAACATCAAATAAACATACACTTGGTCTGAAGATCGCATTAAGGCGTGAGACACAGTGTTTATTCCGACGTTCAACAAGTCTATATATCTATATATATATATATATATATATGTCTATATATCGATAAAAGCTCTATTTCCGATGTTGAGCACACGTCCCCTATCAATAGAGCAAATCTTAAACAACGTATTTCTATGCGTGTGGAGGTAAGTATGCGTGGGTGTGTAAATGAATGGCAAGATGGAACACTGAGCAGTGTAGCGTTTCGATCCGAGAAGGAAATTCTTCATAAAAAATTCTTTGAAGTAGTTCCTTCACAGAACGAAACACGTTACTACTCAATTTTCCCTTTTCTCATTATTGCACGCCATTACACACACACACAGACACACACACACATACATACATACATATATATATATATATATATATATATATATATATATATATGAACATTGAAGTCAACACTTAGAGGCGACAGGCTGTTTCATGATAGACGCAATCGTCTGGCCAAGTCACACTCGTGGGCTGACGATTGCGTCTATCAGCAAAAACAGTCTGTCGCATCTGAGTGTTGACTTCATTGTTCACTTTTATATTTTCACACGCTCTATCTTTTATATTGAGCACTTTAACCAATAAATATAGCACACATTAAGTGTATATTTGTTCATTTATTTATATATATATATATATATATATATATATATATATAGAGAGAGAGAGAGAGAGAGAGAGAGAGAGAGTAGATGGTTATTAAAACAAAGTCAAACGAAAAGGTAACGATGTAATGAATACGAAAGACATTTATTAATATTAACCAGGTGACAAAAATGAAGCACAGAGATTTGAAGTTCCAAGTTCGAAATTTTCGGACACGCCTGTGTTCTTCATCAGGGGGTGCAAGAAATAGAGTGAGGGTCGGTTGAAACTATCCAACATTAGTTATTGAGGCTGGGTAGAGTCCGCTTATAGGTATAATTGTTAAAAAAAAATCCGTTCCCTGTTTGAGTTCTCACTGTGCGAAACTTTTTGTGAAAATAACCTAAGTCGTAAAAATTATGTTTGGTGTTGGGTGGAAGGGGAGTGAGTTGTTGAATACAGTGGGGAAAGCGTTACAGGACCAAGGGTGGGGATGGTATTAGTGTTAAAAGGTTTTTTGTCAATAAAAATAAAATAAAAGAGAAAAAGAAAAAAAGAGTGAATATATATATATATATATATATATATTACAGGAAAAATTTTGGAGGCCACTCTGCATTTCTAAAAAAAAAAAAAAAAAAAAACTAAAATAAAAGTAAAAGATTAAATTTCAATAACTACAGTTCATTCCCTTTCATATGTCATTTTTTCTCCAGGCTTCTCTTGCTGCCAAAAAGTTCAAATTTAGTTTCGCCTTTATGGTGGTTTTATTGAAATATGATGCTGTTGTACGATATTTTTATAGTTAAATTCTTTTTCTTTCTGTTTTTTTTAGTTTTTTTTTTTTTTTTTTTTTTTTTTTGCAAAATTTAAAATAAACCCGTTGTATTCATTATTCATGAATTGTTTTTAAATATGAAACCAAACCACTCAGAAAAATTCTGGAAAAACTTATCTGCAGACTATCAATTTCAAGAAGGATCAATCGAATTTATCAACGGATATTAATAGAATTGATTTATTGCGTCCCAGAAGTGCAAATTTATTCCTGTGAAACTTGGAATCAGGAGATAAATCTTTCAATTATTTTGCTATTTATTAAATACTTATACTTTATACCCAAATACTGAAACCTCTATTTACAAAATCTTATTTTTGCCTCAAAAAGCGTTATCCTGCAATCAAAAAAAATTTTGCAGGCAGGAACGCTATTTGTTATTATTATACATATATATATATATATATATATATATATACATATATATATATATATATATATATATATATATATATATATATATATATATATATATATAAAAAATCTATCTATCTATATCTATCTATCTCCATATATATATATATATATATAAAAATCTTTTTCACTCTCTCTCTCTCTATATATATACATATATACCTTTTCACCCTCTCTCTCTATCTCTCTATCTATATATATATATATACATACATATATATATATATATATATATATATATATATATATATATATACATATATATGACAAAATGATTGTAATGACATCTCTGATTACACAAAAAATTATATAATTCTACGTACGTCGAATAGAACAGAATTTCCACAAAAGTTATATATATATATATATATATATATATATATAAAAAAATATATATGTGTGTGTGTGTGTGTGCGTGTGTGTGTGTGTGTGTGTGCAATGATGCAGTATGTTTGTGTGAGTTGCTGATGATGGTATCCATGATAAAACATATCGTTCGAAACACACACACACACACACACAAGTAAGTATCTCAGAATAATAATAAATATATATATATATATATATATATATATATATATATATATATGTGTGTGTGTGTGTGTGTGTATCGATGCCATAAAAGTGTGTTTCGAACGATATGCTTCTATTTTCATGGATACCATAATCAGCAAACTCAACAAACATACTGCATCATTACACACACACAAAACTCATAAATTATATATATATATATATATATATATATAGTGTAGCAACTCAGAATAATTTCTTTTTTGTTCCGTCTTTCCCCCAAAAGCATATTCCTACCTACTGCGAGAAACTGTCTACTTTCCTTTCAGCGTCAACCTTTCGCCGCCATTCTTTCTCTCACACGCGACGAATAATATAAATATTTTCGGCTTTTATTTTTCTGTTTTCCTATTTGCATTGAATCCTAACCGTGGGTTGGAATTGAACCCCGAGCCTTGCACTATAATGCTTATGGTTTAGGGGGGCCTTTTCTTTCTCTCGCGATAACTTCCGCCCGTACCAAAATCAAAGAAATTCTTTGTCGACAACTTGCCTCGTCGCTTACGCAGACGCATAGAGTGCTTGATTACATCGAAAAGGGCCTTCCATATGCATTTGATATTTCAGTATTATGGGATTAGGATACGTATCAGTAGAATGGAACACTGATTATCCAATCAAAATTTCAAAGTCCGTTCAATATTTAATTTTATAACATTTCATCCAGTACATTGCATCAGCATCGATCGGACACTGAATTATCACCAGTCACGACGAATGGATATCCCTCAGGGAGGCCCTCTGCCTATTGGGCCTTAAGCTCAACCCAGACCTCAAGTAGAGCTCGTACATATAATCAATCGCTAAAGATGCTGGAAAAATGGTCGGTTCCCTGTTCAGCTCCAGCCAGTATCTGCCTCCTCGTGCTATTCTTTTTACAAGAACCTGATCAGGCCTTAAATGAAGTACGTCTGCCATAGGCATTTGATATTTCAGTATTATGGGATTAGGATACGTATCAGTCGAGTGGAACACTGATTATCCAACCCAAATTTCAAATTCCCGTGAATATTTAATTTTATAACATTTTATCCAGTACATTGCATCAGCATCGATCGGACACCAATTACGACGAATGGATATTCCCTTAAAGAGGCCCTCTGCTTTGAGAGACCATTGGGCCTTAAACTCAACCCAGACGTTAAGTGGAGTTCATACATACAATCCATCGCTAAAGATGCTGGAAAAATGATCCGTTCCCTGTAATCACATCAGTAAATGCCACGTGCTGTAATCTACATCTGCATGAGACTGATCAGGCCTAAAATGGAGAACTGCTGCCATATATGGAAAGAAACTGCGTAGTATTCACTTTTCAGTCTCGATAGAGTCCAAAATCGTCTCCGCGTCCTTGTGGGTGACAGATTATTTTCCACCCTACAACCCCTTTTCTCACAAACGAAAAGTTGCGAGCCTCTCGCTTCTCTATCGCTATTTCCATGGAAAGTGCTCAGACGAACTACATTCTTTAGTTCCTCCAGTTCTAACCGTCGCGGCTAAGACGCGCCATGCCACGCCCATTGTAGTGAACCAACCTCATTCCCTTCGTCTTCCATTGGTGAGGATCTAAGTTCCAATCGAGAAGGGTCTTCCCAAGAACCGCTTATCTGTAGAACCAACCCCCAAGACGAAGTTTTCCGGATCACTACAATCTTAACCTGTTAAAGTCTATGATCTTAAACACCTATCAGCATAAGCTGTATATATATATATATAAATATATATATATATATATATATATACAATATAAATAAAAAAACATTGAAGACAACATTTTAGAGGCGACAGGCTGTTTCATGCTAGAAAATCGTCAGGCCACGCTTTCTAGCATGAAACAGACTGTCGCCTCTAATTGACCCGGAGAAATATTCATTTTATATTTACACACGCTCTATCTCTGAGCATTCTATCCCATGAATATAGTACAACTTAAGACTATATTTTTTCATATATATATTTATATATATATATATATATATATGTACTAAAAAACCCAACAATGTTAGTGTGACCAACAGACAACATGCCAATATACCTAATACTTCAAATAAGAAAAAAGAGGGATTTTTGCCCAAATACACAATAACTCTCTACCTTGAGTGGTTCCTGGGTCTTTGAACATCACTGTCAACAAAAATAAAATCTGATACAAGTGACGGACTTTATTGGCTTATTGCTATATCTATATTATATTATACTTATATACTTATATTATAATATTCTTATAGTATATATATTTACTATCTATATTTTACTTATAATAAAACGAAGATTTTATGTGTGTGTGTGTGTGTGTGTGTGTGTGTGTGTGTGTGTGTGTGTGTGTGTGTGTGTGTGTGTGTCTGTCTGTAACGTTTATATATTGGATCGAATTTCCTACATTTTTTAGCCGATTTCAACAAAACTTCACAGGACTACATAAAATTACCTTTTGGTGGTTCTAACGGCGCCGAAAATGGGAAAAACACAGTTGTTATAATTTTTTAACAAAATCAATTTGAAAACACGATTAAGACACATCGTGAGAATGAAAGGGGACAACTCACCCACGAAAATGTAAAAAAAGGGCATAGCATGAAAAAAAAAGCCGAACTTGACGAAAACAAAATTTTATCGTCTAATGTTCATATTATTATTAAAGAGGAAAGATCAAAGTATTTTTGGGGTATTTTTTTTTTACATTTTTTAATCATTCCTAGCACGTCTGAAATTTTCGTTAAAAATATTGTTTTTTTTGGTCAAAAAAAAGGACAGATAATCAATCATTTTCAATCATTTTTTTCGATTTGATAAAAAAGATTAAAATCTTACTTTGATATTCTTTTAAAAATCAATTATCATTTTTTCAAAACTGATTTTAATAAAACAGAAATTATACTGTTTATTTAAAATATTTTGAAGCAAGCTTAACTTAGCTTCTGTGCCGAAAAAATGTAATTTGAAAATAAAACAAAGCAGGTCATAACCTTTCGCGTCGCTTGACGATTGACGAAAGGCACATTCATGACGTTTAGATAGCTTACGGGAGGAGAATTCTTTCTACGGATGGAAGGAAGTGAAATTATTTAAGTGAACAAATTATTTACCCTGTTACTTTTTTAAGGAAAACTTTCAGCGCTCTAATTTTTTTTTTTTTTTTTTTTTTTTGTACTTAGCTTTCATTTTACGTTTACGATGCTTTATGGAAAATATAAAGAAATTAAAAAATAAGACTGTTAATAGTGAGATTAAATTTCATAAAAAAAAGGTATCTAATTAATTTAGGTACCTTTCTTATGAAATTTTATCAGAATGTACATAAAATACTATAATTTTATGTACATTTATTACATTTTACTGTGTTATTTGTATTTCCATTCATTTTATTATTAATTTTGATATTTCATTTATGGAAAAAATGTCATAACTGAGATTAATATAAAATAAGATCATATAAATTAAAGTTTAGCAGTAGTTAAATTTCATAAGATGATACTGTTACTTGTAGGTACCCTTCTCAGTTGAAATTGAAAACTCAAATTAACTTCTCCATACGTGTTTTTGCAAAAGTAAAGGGCTTAAAGCGGAGAACAATGCTGAACTCAAATAATGCAACTAAATTGTATTCTGGTTGGTCTTCCGTGACTTGATAATTACTGAACTAAACACAAAATTAATTTCTTAATTACCATGGCTAATCTGATTGGTCCAAATTATAAATTGACAATGACAATCTCACGGACATTTTGAAAGGTTGATGAAATTTTTAACTAATGTTAAAATATTATTTTTAAATTCAATTTAAACATTTTTAAAAAATCTTTTTAAAATTAAAGAAATAAGAAATAATTGTATTAAAATTCAAAATTGAAAAAATTTTTTGCTTTCAGAAAATATTGTCCATATTCATAAAAACAAATTAAAACAAATAAAAGCATTTGAAACTAAATAATTAATATATTTGTTTTATTGAGTTTTGTATGTTACAATTCACAGCTGAGTTTCAGGTACGTTGGCCAAATAAAAAAAAGAAAACATGATTTGCATTCTTCAAAGCCTTGTGCTTTTAACTATTGTAATCACTAAAACCGATGGTCTCGAATTTCTAGAGTTTTTCATAAAATTAGTTATGGGGGTGATAATAAATATAAAAAAATATTTCTGCCATGATTTTAATAAAAAAAAGACATATTTATAATAATTTCGATTATTTGTGAATAGTTTCTGAAAGTTTCATTAACATCTGACAATTATTTTTATTTTTGCAAGATTTTCCAAATTAATGTGTAAAAATAAAAAAACGCGCTAAAAATTATCTATTATTTTACCCCTTGTTGCGACAAAGAGAAACAAGGTTTTTAAATCAAAATTTAGAATATTCTAAAAGATGGAAAAATTTTAAAAAAAATAAAAAAAATTTTTAGTCTATCCTCTTCATAAAAACATAAGCATTTTGACGATAAAATTTTGTTTTCATAAACTTTGGCGTCTTTTTTCATCAGACTATGCTCTATGTTTTAGCGATTCCGTGGAGTGACTCAGGTTAAAAAAACCAGGTTGTTTGTGTGTGTGTGTGTGTGTGTTCCTTTATATATGGGATCGGATTTCTTACATTTTTCAGTCGATAAAACAAACATCCACTTTTTTTTTTTTTTGGCAGGTAGTGTTTCTTATTGTCTTGCACACTTTTTTCTTTATTTATACATTCAGAATGCTTTAAAAATTCCATTTACAAGACAATTGTTTATAATAAAATTCTAATTCTATTCAATCGGGACTCATCATAACGATTGAAAACAATGTTTTTGTTTGAGTTTGGGTTTGACCAAAAAAAAAAAAAAAAAAAAAAACTAAGACATGCGTGTCCGTCAACCTTAAACAATAATCTAACGATCTCTTTTGATTTTACGAATCGAAAAAATCGGATAATTCTTTATCTTTGGGAAAGATAATTGAACTTTAGGGCCGTTTTTACAATTCCTTTGCAATTTGTTACAAAGCAGATCAATAAGGCATTGGTTCTATTTGAAATTAATTCAATATTTAAAAGAAAGTATTAAGAAATAATTTAAAAAATTCCGACGTAAAAATCTGATAGAAAAAAAAAACAATATTTCGAAGATGATAATTATTAAGAAAAGAACACAGTATTTGTTAATAAATTAATAAACCCAAATAAAGTTAATATTTTTTGTATTAGAAACAATGAGTGGAAAATATATTCAAATCAGAATTCTAATTATGAATCACCACAAGCAAAATATGCAATTTTTTTTACTGTATTCAATAAGTAAAAATCATAAATTGTAAAAAAAGATTACAGAGAAAGGCTACCTACATTTTTTCAACAGATTTCAACAAAAACTTCACTTTTTTTTTTTTTTTTTTGGCAGGTAGTGTTTCTTATTGTCTTGCACACATTTTTTTTTTTTTTTTACATTCAGAATGCTTTAAAATTCCATTTACAAGACAATTGTTTATAATAAAATTCTATTCATCAATCGATAGACTCATAACGATTGTAAACAATGTTTTGTTTGAATTTGGGTTTGACCAATTAAAAAAAAAAAAAAAAAAAAAAAATAATTAAGACATGCGTGTCCGTCAACCTTAAACAATAATCTTTGTCAATTTTATTTTTCAGTCTTTATGATGGTCGATACTTGATCTATCTCTTTAAAAATTTATATCCCCGGGCAACGCCGGGCTCTACTGCTAGTATATATATAATATAAGTATATATAGATATATAATTTATACTAGCATAAATTGTTTAACAAAAAAAAATGATAATTGATTTTTAAAAAGAATAAAAATTACTCAGATTTTAATTTTTTTATCAAATCGAAAAAATGATTGAAAATGATTGATTATCTGTTTTTTTTTTGACCAAAAAAAAAACAATATTTTTAACTAAAATTTCAGACGTGCTAGGAAAGATTAAAAAATGTAAAAAAAAATACCTCCAAAATACTTTGATCATTCCTCATTAATAATAATATGAACATTAGACGATAAAATTTTGTTTTCGTCAAGTTCGGGATTTTTTTTTCATCATGCTATACTCTTTTGTTTAATTTTTGTGGGTGAGTTGAAACCCCGTTTTCATTCTCGATGTGTCTTAATCGTGTTTTCAAATTGATTTTTTGTAAAAAAACAGTTGTGTTTTCCCATTTTTCGGTGCCGTTAGAACCACCACAAGGTAATTTTATGTAGTCCTGTGAAGTTTTGTTGAAATCGGCTAAAAATGTTCAAAATTCGATCCAATATATAAACGTTACAGACAGACACACACACACACATCTATTTTTGAATCTGCGAAAAATAATAAGTCAAAGATGTAATATACTTATACTTATGTCTATACCTATATCTGTAAAGAAAGTAGAGTGATGTTGGTCTTAGTGGGCCGTTTAAATAGTCTTGATATAATTTTACATGAAGAAAAATAATTTAAAATCAAGAAAAAAACTGCAATGCTGTCTTGATTTAATTCCACAAATGTGTTTTAAGTTATAAAGATTTATTATTCACTATTTTATAAGGATAAATATTTGAAAAGAAATATTTCATTCAAAAATTTATTTAAAAAAATACAAATTTATCAGAATATGTAAACGACAATGCGATATTTATTGGTTTGGTTTCGTTTATTTTGTTTTACGGCATATCAACCTCAATGGGTTATTTAATGCCGACAACATTTTTAGGATAGATTCGTATGAATAGAATATGTATTCTTTGCTTTAGATTGGTTTGGTTTATTTTGTTTTACGGCATATCAACGTCAATGGGTTATTTAATGCCGACAACATTTTTAGGATAGATTCGTATGAATAGAATATGTATTCTTTGGTTTAGATTGGTTTGGTTTATTTTGTTTTATGGCATATCAACCTCAATGGGTTATTTAATACCGATAATTTTTGTTATTGCTGTTAATATTTTGTTTTGTCAAAAATCTTTTTCTGGTAATTTTTTTTCTTCCAAATTGTAAATAAAATAATTTTTTAAAAAAGTATTGTATATATGGTAATAGTTAACTATTTGCAAAATAGCTGGGACCCTAACAGATGCTACCGCCCCAGGTCAGGGTGGACCTGGGAACACCATCAATTAAGAGGTGGTTCCACGCTCCTCAAAACCTCCTGATCAGAGGCCTTGCAACTTTCATTAGTATAACGTCTTACCCAGGACAGGCGATATTTATTATTTACTACTTTTTAAATAACTATGAAAAGTTGTTTTTAATTCAATCTAGTCACTAAATGGTGTTTAATATCTCTGTTGTCAATTTTTTAAGTATAAAGAAAATATATAAATTCACTTCCAAATTTGGTTTTATTAAAATTCTAATTATCGTTTTTTAAACATTAAACATTGCCAAGGGAGTCAAAAATGTATACCGTAAAAGCGGTGTCAAGGGAATAAATGTTCTTTTAACGGAAAATGTATATATTCGTAAGTCTAGAAGAATCCTCAACAGAATGCGATGGATTCCGTTTCGCACGGGACCTTTGCAGTGCTCATCCATTACTCAGAATCGAAACTACCATTAGAATACGACACAAGCGGCATACCACTGTACCATCGGGCCTCGGTAACAAAATAGAAACTAACTAGCGTCAATATAGCGCAGCCACTCACCGTTGGTCAAGTGGTATGATGCTTGCGTTGTATCGTAACGCTCTGGGTTCGATTCTAGGAAGTGTATGCACACTGCAGAGGCGTCCAGTACTCTCTGCATTCTGTTGAGGATTCTTCTAGACTTGATGAATTACTATGAATGATTATTCAAATCCTCCCCCTCCCACAAATTTCTATCCCATGTACGTAAATTAATTTATTGCTTAAACGTTATTTTTAATGGATACCTATATTTGAGGAGACGCTCTGTTTTTATTTATTTATTAAACAATATATTAAACAATATATAAAAGGTCCTCGGGTTACTCTGTTACCTGTAATGATTGCCAGAAGAAATACATAGGAGAAACCTCAAGAAATTTAAATAAGGCGGCTTTTAAGCTAGAATATAATATAATATGTTATTTAAAATCTATACTAGATCTTTTACATAGTTATAGGAAAATATGATATGCAACTATATATACCAGACTTTTTCTTCTATGTCCCCAGCCACTTCAGGACGTGAACGATGATGGCTCTCCACAATTTCCTATCCTTTGTAGCTTTTAGTAAAGTTTGTCTTTCCGCTATCTCTCCTAATCCCTGTATTGCCAACAATTTACACAAGCTCGTCAGTCAGGTTATACACTGCTTTCCATTGTCCGTCTGGCCTTTAATATGTCCTGTTAGTGTCAAATTTCTAAGTGCTCAATAGTTGGTTATAACAAAATAGAAAAAATCAATGTTCTGCATATCATTTACGCCTTTACCTAAGCAATCAACATTCTTCCGATATATTGATGATGCTATATTAATTGATAATCGTGGTATTGATTTACGTGGTCATCCTATTTACATTATTCGGACTATTGTCCTCATCTTTGTCGCCATACTTATTACGTTTCGGCAGTTGTACTTGAGGACACGTGGCACAGTGGATAAAGGCGTTGGTTAGATCTAGTGACAGGACCCAAACAGTGTGAGTTCAATACCCGGTTAAAGCAGTGGAGAACTTCGAGAGGGGAACTAACTGATAACTGACATCCATTAAACATGGCACGTGGAACTTGAACAGTCTCTCTCTCTCTATATATATATATATATATATATATATATATAATAAAAAAGGCCCAAACACTAATATTCCATTGTTATAGTTTATTACATTGGAATCGTAATCAGGTGAAAGTGGGGATTAAAATGTAAAACTTCTTTCTGTTATATTTTAATCACCACCTTCACCTTTAGGCCTTCCTGTTCTTCTTTCTTCTGTTACACCCTCTCTCTAGAGCTTTCATACATTTCCCTCTCACACTTGTTTCCCACTCCCACACATACACTGTCACTAAAATTTTATTTTTTATACCCGGAGTTATATTTTCCGATTTCTTTTTGAATTTGTAGGTCTGATGAACTGGATCGTGATTACGATTCCAATGTAATAAATTATAAACATGTAATATTAGTGTTTGAGCCTTTTTTATTATATATATATATATATATATATATATATATATATATATATATATATATATTTATATATATATATTTTAGCTTAAAATTTAAGCTAGACCCTGCGGAGGGCTCTTAATTGGGTACTCAGAGAAACAATGACACTTTATGCATTGAGTACATATTAAATTTTATTAAACATTTTAAATTTTATTAAACATTTTTCAAGCAACAGTTTTCATCAAAACAATGATATAACTTGTCTATTTGGAACTTATTGCAAAGCTGTATGACAAGCAGCATTTTTGATTTTCCCATTCAAGGTCAATACAAATAACTTGCTTCCATTTCCAACGCTTGAACAACCAACATAGAGCTGGCCACGAGAAAAGCAGGGTTCCATCAGATGAAATCCAGTCACTTGGGACTTATTAATTGACATTGCATAGCTCTCTCTCTCTCTCATTGGAAACTGAAGTCTTTTGAACTCAAAAGGAACATCTGGAGGAATTAAAGAGTTTCTTGGAATTAAAACTCTTTCCTCCTTTCCTGGACCAGTATGGATCTCTGCTTCCAAAAGATGAGGAAGCGTCTTGATAATTAACCTTGTTCCATTACAAAGACTTGGAGGATTTCTCAGTAGTATAACTGGCACTTTTCCTTTTAGTTCCAGGTTTTCCTATTCGGAGTCAGTACAAATAGCTTGTTTCCGTTCTCAACATTTGAACAACTAATATAGAGCTAGCCTCGAGAAAAGCTGGGTTCCATCAGATGAAGTCCAGTTGCTTTTAATGATTGTCTTTGTAAGCTCACCTGGATTCTGATTTCCCTCGGGATTCTGAATACCTTACTCTTCTCATGTTAGGGTTCCAGCAATGGACAAATAGTCCCCCAACAAAAACAACACTATAAAAGTATAAAAATAAATATTTATATTAAAATAACCAACAATGCATATTTATAGTAAAATGACCAACAATGCATATTTATAGTAAAATAATCAAAAATACAAATTCATAGTAAAATTTCCAACAAAACATATTTATATTAAAATGACTAACAATACAAATTTATAGTAAAATGACCAACAATACAAATTTATAATAAAATGACCAACAATACAAATTTATAGTAAAATGACCAACAATGCATATTTATAGTAAAATGACCAACAATACAAATTTATAGTAAAATGACCAACAATACAAATTTATAATAAAATGACCAACAATACAAATTTATAGTAAAATGACCAACAATACAAATTTATGGTAAAATAATCAACAATACATATAACAAAAAAAAAAGAATTTTATCTGTAGTTGAATGTATGCAAATGCGTACAAAATATTTAGATTTCGGCATTAAATAACCCACAGAGGTTGATATGCCGCTAAACAAAATCAACTAAAACCAAACCAATCAAAATATTTAGATTTCGGCATTAAATAACCCACAGAGGTTGATATGCCGCTAAACAAACCATCCTACAATTTCTTAATTCAAACTCTATTCCAAAATATAACTTCAACAAAACTACAACCTAAAACACGCATATATAACCGCCTCTAGTAATCGCGTCCACACAAACCTGTATATGCACAGAAACTGAGTATCATCTACCATGTATTCAACTGTGAAAGCAGAATAATATATATCATATTCCGAGCTCCCAAGAAAATTAAATTTCGACATTAAATGACCCATAGGGATGTTGATGTGCTGTTGAACAAACAAATCTGCATCGAGATGCTGGGATACTTAAATTTCAGTGTCTCCAGCTAAGTTCATTCAGTTTTCTACCATTTTTCTTTTTCTTTTTACCGCCATTGTTTTTAAATATCCCACATTGTAACAATATAGTCTCTTGTGTATATATAATATGACATTATTATCGATAATTAATATTACTCTTTATTAATAGTATCAACTAATATCAGAAGCCCTGTCATAAATATAATAAAGGAGTTAATATAATATTGATGGCGAGAAGTGGTTAATTTCCGGTGTGGAAAATGGCCGATCCCTGGTTACAACAGAAATACGGTTGAATGATTATCAAAGACAGGCCAGCTGTGTTTCACAAGGAAACGTCAAAACCGGGATGAGCGGGAATTTGTCGAAGATGTCTATTGACACTTTCTCTCCAAGGATCCCGGATCTGGGATCATTTTCTCATGAAAATTCCTTCGGGACACGGGCAAGAAGAAAACATATCGTTTAGGATTGTAATGGAAGAACACGTTCTCTTCATTTTTTTTATTACGCACACTCGCATAATCACATACATATATACACACGCCCACACGCATACTCTGTCACATAAACGCACACATGATGACACATACTGACTCGCATACACACATTCACATACACGCAGACACGCGTGCGCACAAACACAATCACTCACACACAGTCATACATGAATGAGCACATACTCACACAGACGTATTCAAACACGCAAAAATACCCACTCGTACACACACTCCATACACCCACACGCACGCACACACGCACACATCCTCAGAGGCGCGTACTAACACTCACACACACACAGAGTCACAAACACATACACTCACGCACATAAACTGAAGTCATACACAAATACTCAATGCACTCACATTTTTCACCACAATCACATACACTCTCTCTCACACACACACACACACACTCACACAAACTCACGCACACATTTTCACCCAGATTGTCACACACAGACACAATCAAACACATTCATACACTCACACATATACTCATAGATACATACATATATATATATATATATATATATATATATATATATATATATATATAAAGGCAGAGAGTTCGGCCATACAGCTGAAAAAGATTCCAGCTGATCTCTGTAGTCCGTTGACTTACAGATACTTATAGGTAGTTACTACCTATAGTGTAGTCACTTATGGGGGTGACAGGTTATTCCATTACATCACAAATATATATATATTAAAGTAAGAGGCTCGGGGGCCACTCGAGGTAGATGATTACAGCAAGAGGCAATTTATACAGATAGGCGAGGAAGATAATGACTAACCCTAAACTTCAACAGGATAAGATCGCAGTGATCGGTGAAACATTCTCTTGGATGTCTGTTCCATAGATCATTAGTTCATGGGAAGAAGCTGTTTGAGTGGAACTTATTTCTCACTAATTGAACACGAAGGGAATATGTGCGGTTTGCCTCAATGTGAGCGCCATGGCGGGTCCTAGCCGAGAAGGTTAAACATGGCGGAACCTAGGAATGTAGTCCGTCCGAGCACTTTATATGAGAGTAGCGATGGAGCAGTAAGAGGTTTGCCACACCCGCCTGTGAGAGAAACGTTAGAGGGCGGGATATAATTCATCACCCACAAGGACTCGGAGACACTTTTTGGACTCTATCGAGACTGGAGAGTAAGGACTGGCCAGCAGCCGCCCAAATATGACAACACCGAACACAAAGGTTCGTCTACGAAACTCTGGGGTAGAGTTGCTGAATATAACAACAATACGCTAAGTGACGAGTTTTATATTTGTATTAATCGTATATATATATATATATATATATATATATATATATATATACTCGTCTCGAAAAACCTTCGATTTTGGATTTGCCAATAATCAAATCTCGAAGGAAAAAGAGGTTTTAAAAAAAAGAAAGAGCCAGGAACATGAAAGTCTGTCGAAAAAATCGCACAGATACAGGTTCAAAGCCCAAAGAAAAAAAAAACCCGACACGAGTAAACATCTAACTAAAAAGAGCTCAATACAACCGTAGAGAAGACCTAGTCAAACCTAGTGAGCCAGACAAAGGAGAAGGTTTCACCTAAGCGGATCGTCAGGAAAGTCTTTCCCTGACGAACCACTTAGGTGAAACCCAATAGGTTTGTCTGGGATTATAGGATTGACTATATATATATATATATATATATATATCATATAATTCTATAAACAACAGACACCTGCGCTAATGCAAAGTTCTTCAGTAAAATGAATGGAGCACTTCGGCTGATTGGCATTTGTTTACTTTCGTAAAAACAATACGCGATATTCAGGTAGCTCATTCTGTCGAATGAAGATAACTCAGTGGTAGAAACTCTGACTGACAAATCGGTTGGGTTTCAATCCTGGCTTGAGGCACTGAGGAGCTGTGATACAGCGAAACAGTATAATATATATATATATATATATATATATATATATATATATATATATATATATATATATATTATACTAAATGCAACTGTCAAAAAATACGAGCTGTCCTTTAAACGGCTAATGTATGACAGATAATATTATATACCGAGCTAGCATACGTTCCGATAACGGTGATAAATTTTACTTTGGTTCCACTGAGAATCCTTGTAAATTTCGTTTCTATCATCATTGTCTTTAGGCAATGTAAGATTAATGAATAGCACTGCTCTCTCCGATCATTTCTGGCAATTAAAGAATGGTGGCCCTACACCTAGGGATATTGTAGAAAAAAAAATCTTACAATGGCAAAGGCGATAGATGTAATTTATGCCTTGTAGAAAAATTAGTTATCTTAAAACAGTTAAATATCCCTGACTTATTAAACAAGAGAAATGAATTGGTGGTTATATGTAGGCATAGACATAATGATCTGTTGAAATACGTTGATACAGATTAATTTTTAATGTAAATAATGACCTTTCCCTTTTTTAGGTTTTTTATCGCCTCTCTGTCCATTTATTTTCATATAAGTTTTTTTAGCAAAAATTTTATAATTTTATAATTTTCTTTAAACCAGTAATCTCCCTTTATGTTTAATATAAAATATGTTCAACTTTAAATAAATATTAATATTTTCTTCATATACTTTTAATATAATTTTTTTGTTAAAAATACATTTAATAAAATGATATTTTATTTAAATATAAAATAAAATATTTATTCCCATTTTTCTATATATATATATATATATATATATATATATATATATATATATATAATTATTTATTTAAAAATTATAACATAAATATGTTATAAAATCACTACAAAAATAGCCATTTTGTTTCAACACCTCTGGTGGCTTATCAAGTGATGATGTTGAATGTCGATTGTAGAATAAAGGTTTTAAAAGGTTCATATTAATTAACCACCCCTCGTAAGGGGAAACGCTGTTACATGAGCTGAAGTGACCAATCAAAATACAAGTATATGAGAATTCAAAAAACTTGACAACGAAGTAAGGTTATAATAACTATTAAATGTTTTAAAGTTGGGTTTATACTAAAATAGAATTTATTCTAACTAATAAGTATTAAATGGTACGATAAAATTTGAAATTAAAATTAAAAACTACCCATTTCAAAAATATAAATTTAATCTATATTAAGTTTAAAATTATTGAGGAAAAATGAAAAAATACATGTTATTCTATTCATTTTGTTTCTATTGAAATTACGTTGATAAGACACTAGAGGCGTTGAAACAAAATAGCTATTTTTGCAGTGATTTTATAACGTATTTATTTAATAATTTTTAAATAAATAATTATATTCGCTCTACTCTGTATTGAGCACTCTTTTAAGAATAGTAATTGTTGGTTATTGGAATTTATTCCGTATACACCAATCATATACTTGTATATATATATATATATATATATATATATATATATATATATATATATAAAATAATAATTTTGTTTCTTTTAAATGTAACATATATTTTTAAAATAAAAAAAACTGTAATCCCCGTATAATGGACTGCATCAGCATTGCGTTAACCAGATATTTTTATTAAAATTTAAAATATGTCTCAGTCAGTTCATTCCCGGCATCTGAAGATTGTGTTGCGCATGAAACCTCGAGTCATGCTACGTTTGGGGGATAATATGTACATTGGTATAATATATCGATCACTTTTTTATTAACACTAGCACTCTATGTGCGATATGCTATATATATATATATATATATATATATATATATATATATATATATATATACAAATTAATTTTAAGATAAAGGAGAGACCGCAATGATTTTTGGTTATAATGTGTATTTTTTTTTAAATATATATTATACTTTATTTTCCCTATTTTTTGCTACACGGAGTTTCAGGTCTTGTGACCTTCATCCGGCGAAGAATGGTTTCCACATATTATTTAAAGGAATTAATTTTTCCTTATGTTTAACCAGCGACTTTTTGTGCGGTAGTAATCCAAGTTCTCCTTGGACTAGTGGAGAAAAACGTTCCTCAGCTTTAAAGGCTAATAAAATATATATATATATATATATATATATATATATATATATATATATATATATATATATATATATATATATATATATATATATATATGTATGTTGAACGACAAGGTAATTCTAAAACAACGGTCAACTGCGAAGTTCTTCAGTAAAATGAATGGAGCACTGATTGCTTGGCGTTTGTTTACGTTTGTAAAAAACAATACGCTAGATTTGCCCGACTCATTCTGCCGTATGAAGATGGCTCAGTGGTAGATGCTCTGACTGAGACCAAAGCGGTTGGGTTTCGATCCGCGATTGAGGCATTCGGTTGTCTAGTTGCACTGAGAACCTGCGAAACAGTGCTGTCTATGAATGACATATATATATATATTAATGAAAATATATATATTAAAGAAAAACCTTAAAGTGGTCTGTGGTTATTAGCTCTGGATTTACATTGAGCTCATATATATATATATATATATATATATATATATATATATAATAAAACTCCTTTCTTTCAGTGAATACAATCCATCGTCTGATTTGAATGAGGCTGACGTATTCGGCGTTATTGAAATAGTCTACACCCTTGAGGTAATTTTGGATTTCTCTGTTATGTAATTTATATGCTCTGTTATAATAAATGCATTGAGCTCTTTTTGTGGATCAGTTTTCATATATTATATTATTAGGATCCACTTGGATTATATACTAATGGATTTATTATCTAACGAAAAATATCAATGAAATATGTAGACATTATCTATAAATTGTGTGATTTAAAATAGCTTTTATGCCCTGCAAATGATTTATATTTACAAAGAGGCGAAATAGCTTTTCCACTTTGTCGCGTTATCTATTTATGGAGATAATGGAATAGAGTGATATGGCTATTCAGACATTGCGTTTCATCTCTTTATAGCAGGCATCTTCAAGTTTGAATGAGATACAAACTCGTGTGTAAGGTAAGTGCATTGGAGAAGCGGTAATAAATATCCTCATCCGAAAAGAAAGTTTATATATATATATATATATATATATATAATATATATATATATATATATATATATTGAAGCCGTTGACGTCTGCTGCATTTGAAATTAACCCACTTCGAGCAGATCTAATAGAGAAAAAAAAAACAAAGATCTACACGAAGTAGACTATTTTTTTTAAATTATGCTACGAGTTAGTATCTCTAAAAATGAATAAAATAAAATAACATATATTAGTTTAAAATTACTACACTATACGTAGACTAATTAATACAAAGCAATTAATCAATACTCCAGAAATTTATTAAAGTCGTTCTGGGTAATTCTGGTTAATAATAATAATAAAATGCTATGGTAAACAATTGTAAATTAATTACCGATAGGTAATTAATTTACAATTCGAACTGCAAGCCACCTGCACATGCTTTAATTTTTATTATAACTGTATAGTGACTTTATTGCAACCTTCTATAAGATTAATACAAATATAAAATTTGTTACTTAGCTGAGTGATGATATGTTCAGCATGCCGACTCTAGAGCTTCGTAGACAAACCTTTTTGTAGTCCTTCGGTTCACTCGTCAGGGGATATCAGCAATTGTCTGCCGATTTTTCATTTTCGTTATTTTTATATTGAGTTAAAAATAATTTATACGATATTTATTGGGGTTGAAATGTTTTCTTGTGTGTGTGTGTGTGTGTGTGTGTGTGTGTGTGTGTGTGTGTGTGTGTGTGTGTGTGTGTGTGTGCGTATGCATAGGATATCGTGGTTATTTCTCCTTGTCAACATTTTCTTGTTTCCTGGGACTCTCTCTCTCTCTCTCTCTCTCTCTCTGTATATATATATATATATATATATATATATATATATATATCCCTCCCTTATTAGTTTTTCTTCTTTTTTTTTCTCTTTCGATTTTGTCTATGGATTCAAACCTTACTCAAGTCATTAGTGCAGAATCGACCGGAATCTGAACTCATCTCAGAAATTTCAATTTCGCGCCGATAACTTTTACTCTCTCTTTCTCCCTCTTTCTTTCTGTCTGTCTCTCTCTCCCTCACATAATATTACCAATTTGTGACTGGTAGGGATAATTCCAAGGCGGATATTAATCCAGGGAGAACTCAATGTAGACTATAGCGAATAATAATAATAATAATAATAATCAAGAAGAAAACCATATAAATTAAGTTCAGTTATAATTTATTTTGTGAATATCTATACATTCATCTCTTCAGGCCCAAATCTCTTAGTAAATGAAGACAATACCTCGGACTGATATATTAGATTGACAGGGGTCTTTCCTTTTACTGTACGATTTTTAAATTTTACGTTGTAGAAAAAATTTTATCATATATATATATATATATATATATATATATATATATATATAAATCAATTTTATGATATATATATATATATATATATATCAATATAAAAAAACGAATTTCCAAATAACGTAACAAGAATCAAATTTTACTTTTTAAATTAATGAATGAACACTTAAGTTTGGGTGTTGATTTTTTGTTTGCTTTTTTTTTTCTCCATTTTCAGTTGTCCATTTAAAATTCGCACTTTACACAAATTTTCCTCATTTGATGTTCTTTCATTTCCGGTAAGGAAAACACTCAGTACAAACAGCAAAAAATATATGTGCCCTTTATGGAGATGAAAAGCTAAGATTGCTGTTAAGGGATTCGCTATGTTTATGCAGAAACTTTCATCTGAAAACCAAAAAACGCTCCAGCGAGCCTGCAGATGTTGATGTTGGACAAATCGAGACTGGTTAAAATTAATCCAGGTCACACGACACGGTATATCGCAGAAATACTCCACATATCCCCTATAATAATTGTATAGATGAATCGCTACGATGTTTGATGCTTCGGAATTTGACGAAAAAAGTTTAATGCACCACATTTCTACCGGCGATTCTCTCCTCAAACGCAACTAAAACGAACAATTAAAAAAAAAGAACGACCACAGGTGATAAAAAGTGGATTGTTTACAACAATGCGGAGCGAAAAGGATTCTGACGAACTAAACCGCCGTTAACCCTCCCAAAAGCCGGTCTGCATCAGAAGATGATACTGTGAATCTGGTAGAATTATTTTTTAATCAATTCATCGAATAATAATAATAATTAATAAGGAGTGCTGGAGAAAAGCAATGAATAACCACAAAAATTGCAATATAAGCTCTGGTAAAAAATGCAATAATAATAACAAAGAAATTGCTATATGAGCACTGGTAAAAATGGTTGTTGAAACATTAGGTTAATAAGTCCCAGAAATTCATATAGAGATGTCCTCAAGGACACAGGGTCCAGTGAATAAAGACGTTGGTTAGATCCAGTGACTAGACTGAAAGAGTTGTGAACCAAAGAATTAAATCCAATGACTAGACCAAGAGCAGTGACACCAAAAACTTAAATCAAAGGGAAATAACTGAGACATCTGGAAGAGGCATGGCACATGGAACTGAAACAATCTACCCCGGTGGAAGAAATAAAAGGTTCGGTTCGAAATTCCAATAACCTGAAGAAGGCCGGGGTGTATATTGGCCGAAACGTTGTGAATATGGCAATGAGGATGAAAATGAGGATAACAGTTTGAATAATGTAAATAATACAAGTATTCCAGCGAGATCCAACTTCAAAAAGAAACGTTTTAACGTCCTCGATTACCTGCCATAGAATAACGATAACTGAGTCCAGCCTTAAAAAAGAAAGAAAAAAAAACTGGGTTTATAAATTCCCCGTGTTTTGATTACAATACAACTTTCTCTTTTCTCCGACAAAATATTTCTCCACGTTTTTCAGTAGTGTTCCCTAGGAAGTCTTGCCGACAGCCATCAATTGTCGCAACTAACATACACAGGAAGATGACATTTTCTCACCCCGGACATTCCATGCACAGTTCTAAAGGAAGAGAAGGAGCGACGCTTTCTATAGATGAAATCCCAAACCAAATTCTCCATGATTTAGAATCAAGACTTGCTAATGATCAGCAGTGGGGCCAGCGATATTAATGGCGCTGCTGGATTCCACAACGCTAGAGAACCAAAGCCAAGTGGACATACAGGACTCATATTTAATTGGGTCCACATCAAACGCGTGTGATGGTCAGTAGGTCCGGCACGACGACACCCCAGGGTCCACGACGCTACGGACTGAGGTATTCGCTCGTGCACTTATTTGATGTCACGTAAAGTGTCTGCAACCGGGAATAAATAATGGACACCTTTTGGCTGACGGCAGACGAGAATCACGCGAGATTTAAACAGTAGGCAGTCATAGAAGGGTGTAGCGGTTTTTCTTTATTTTTTCTTCTTTTTTTTTTTTTTGCAAGTATACTTTGAAGAGGCAGCTCAGTGGGTGACACTAAGGTCTTTTCACAAGTGAGGAATTCAACTTAGCTTAAAAGAAATTAAAAGAAAAAAAAAGAAACCTCATAGTGATTTCACGGTTGGATAATCCGTCATGACTTTCGACCGTTTCCTTAATTGTAGTATGAACTTCTTTTTTTTTTTACTTTTTTTTTTTTCTTACGTACTTCGGAATCAAGGAATCAATGATATGGAACTCTTTAGACGAAAAGTTGTGAAAGACGATTCGATGGCCGGTATCTTTTGAACATGCCTAACACAGAAAGAATCAAAGAAATTAAAAGTGTTTACTTCAGATAAAACTTCTTTTTATTAGTTTGAGTCATAAGTAATTTTCATTTTTGGGAACCAATTGTAATGGAGGATGTATCATTCTAACAACGTGACAGTTAAGAAGACATTTTTTTAAGAACGCTAACACATCTTAATTTTTGCACAGCAGTCGCGGCTTTTAAATGTGGATTCACGAATAATATTTTTAACCCCACTAAGAGAGGAATTGAAATTTGATCTATATCAAATTATGTTATAAGGGTTGAAGCAAAATTATAACCGAACAGAGACACCTAAAAATATATCTAATGTTTATAGTCAAGGAGTCACAACTGGCCAGTAAATACGAAACTGGCTGACAAAGTTTTGTTCTGGCGAAATGTCGTTTGAGAATGAACACAGATAGAAACATTCATGAAACTTTGATGATGAGACCCTAAATTTATTAGTGGAAACCCAGTCCACGGTAAAACACTCGAAGAATTCCCAGAGACATTAAACACATTCCAATCAGGTATATGTTAACAAAAATATAAGGAAATAATGGTGAATATGTAATTGAATTAAAATGGAATTGTATTTTATCTTTTTGAAGAATAGACTTGATAAACAACAATGGAACTTCTTTGTGACTCAAACTAATAAATGAATATAACAAATTGGAACTAACCTCCTGCTAAGCCTCCATTTTTTTTCGGGTAACTAAACCGTAAGCCTGAGCTGTAAGCAAAATTGTGTTTTGCCACTTTCCCCAGCAATTTCTGTGATATCCCGAGATATTATGCCACCTGAAAAGAAAAACAAAATATCTCTTAACTTTAAAGCAAAACTCCCTTACACTGACTACTGCAGTATTTATTTATATATTCTATTTATAATCATAAATAAAATTAGATGTTCAATTATGATGACTCAGTTTTGTGGAGATTCCATCCACTCATCTGAAGACTCAATTGTAAAATTAAACATATTTTCCAAAAGCATGATTTCTGAAAATAAATTCAATATTTTAAAAAATGACTACTCCCATTGAGTCTTATAAAATATTTATATGAATAAATTTAATTTTTTTATCTGATTTATTGATTTAATATAAAAATACAATGAACATTATTCCTATTAAGGAAACTTTTGTGTCCATTTTGATTCTGCCTAATTTTTAATGTTTGGAGTTAAATTAGTTACTGAGAGGAGTAGAGAATTAAAATTAAATTGTAGAATTAAATATATTTTCCAAAAGCGGGTTTTCTGAAAAAATGCAACAATTCTTACTCGAATCTTCTGGCCTTCATAAAAGACAATTCTTTCAAAAAACCGTGTATTAAAAAAAAAACAAAAAACGACCTAGATGATTATACATTTAAATGATTCTTTTGGTTTATATTCTTCTCAAGAAGGCACAGAAAGGAATGTTCTGTTCTGGGGTTAAAATCTACCTTGCTCTTTCTTTCCTCATGTTGATTTATGAGCCCCTCGACTGGACTGATCCTCCGTCTTTTCAGCATATATAGCTTCTTCCTTGTTAATAGCTTTCTTGTCAATGGTTCGTTCTTTCTGTGCTGATCCACTAAATAGCAGTCCTTTTATTGAACAAAGGAGCATCATACTGGCTCAATACAAGTTTTCACAAAGGCTTAAAGAGATCTTCTCTCATTGACCAGTAAATAGAAACCTTCCCTCTCCATAGTCTGTCTATATTTCTGAGATGAGGTATTATTTACAGTATTTACATTAGTCGGACTATTGTCCTCATCTTTGTCGCCATATTTGTCACAACGTTTCGGCTGTTGTACGCTCCGGCCTTCTTCAGGTGGTTGGAATTTCGAACTGAACCCTTTATTTCGATCACTGGGGTAGACTGTTCTAGTTCCACGTGCCATGTTTGATGGATGTCAGTTATCAGTTATCTCCTGCTAATTTTGCCTCTGAAAGTTCTCCACTGCCTTATTTTTACACTAACCTAATAGATAAACGAAAACTACAATTATTTCAGACTCAACTAAATAGACAAGGACTACAATATTTATTACACTAAACACAAAACAGTACAGACAAACAGCAATGGAATCATAAATTTCATGAACATAAACTAGGAAGAAAGCGACAGAATAGACATTTTTTCCAGTTGAGCCGTATCTGTCTGTCTGTCTGTCTACCTGGATTCAAAGTCAGTGATCGAAATGTTCACCACGTCTCTACTCGAACAGGTAATCAAAGCAAAGTCAGTGTCATTTCAACTGCTTAAAAATGATATGGACAAGAACAGAAGACTGGCTGAGAAAGAATCAGACATAGATAGATAGATAGATAGATAGATAGATAGATAGATAGATAGATAGATAGATATTAAAATGTTGAGATAAAGAGAGACAATGAGATAGATAGATAGATAGATAGATAGATAGATAGATAGATAGATAGATATTAAAATGTTGAGATAAAGAGAGACAATGAGATAGATAGATAGATAGATAGATAGATAGATAGATAGATAGATATTAAAATGTTGAGATAAAGAGAGACAATGAGATAGATAGATAGATAGATAGATAGATAGATAGATAGATAGATAGATAGATGAAAATGTTAATATAGAAACAATGAGATGGAGAGAGGGAAAGAGAGAGGGGGAGGGGGGATATTATCGACAAAATCCAAGGAAGAGTAATAAACAGACTGAGATAGATAGATAGATAGATAGATAGATAGATAGATAAGGGTACTCTTATGGCTTTAAGCCGAAATACACTAATCAATGCAAATAATATTTACCGTCGATTCCATTAATCTCATTAATAATTGATTAACTCCTTAGTCTTACAGTCTTAAGCTAAAACGCCCGGACCACACAATGCGATTCAACATAGCGTCATCTTCATTAATATTAAATCGATTCAAAATGTACGATGTCAATGACAACTTCTATGTATCTTTGATTTTGATTCAGGTCTTTATTGTTTGTGCAATCAATTAATTGTGCCGTTTCCAAGCCTCGGAAAAAAAAATACTTAGAATGTAGGAATAAAAGCCCCCCACGTGAATTGGCAAAAAGAGACAGTCAGTTGTCTCCCTTTTCACCGTCAACCGGGGGCGGCGAGACAAAATATGAGGCTAGATATTTACCACAATTAGGTGCACCATTTTTTGTGGACTTGAGCCAAACTATTGTCCCACCAGAGAAATGCTTCGTTAATTTGTTGAAATAGTAACTCTGAGTTAAATCACTGAGCTGAGTGATATAGATTCAGACACATTGGAAACAGGGGCTAAAGAAGTAATTGTAAGTTCAATCCCTGGTCTGGGTAGTACAAATTCAGACTCAGGGTAAGCAATAACTGAGCAGCACTAACGAAGTAATTGTAAGTTCAATCCCTGGTCTGGGTAGTACAAATTCAGACTCAGGGTAAGCGATAACTGAGCAGCACTAAAGAAGTAATTGTAAGTTCAATCCCTGGTCTGGGTAGTACAAATTCAGACTCAGAATAAGCAATAATCCAGCAGTACTAAAAAAGAACAAGACGAGATATCCCTCGTCATAGACAGTGGAACGAGAACAGTCTATCGCCTGAGATAAAGGTTTCAGTTCAGCACCTGATGAAGGCCGGACGGCACAACAGCCGAAACGTTGTGATCAATACAATAAAGATGAGGACAATAGTCTTAATGTAAATATAAATAATAAACTAATTCAAATCCACTTCTGCTGGAAGAACCCCTCTCCTATTGACCTTGTCTTCATGGGTGTAGGCGGAATCAACACGCTTGACTGATCGCAGTTTGGTGAGGCTATTTAACCCATATGTGGGGTGGATGACCATGACTCTGAGGAGTTTATCTGCCTTTTGACAGCTCTTTTTTTTGTGATGCTGGGGTTCCACTTACCTTCCACCTGTTTAGGCTCCGACCAGTCGACCACTCAGATCAATTCAGAGTTGCCTTGCTCCTAGAAGGCGATAGAACCTAATCTGCCCTGCTATTTACCTATAGGCAGGTGGAAAAGAGCTGGATTCATACCTTTCCCAGGTACACGTAACTGAATGTAACGAATTCGACTGGAATAAGAACTCGGATCTCAAATATATTGCAATAACAATCAGAAATAACGCTACATCATAATCCTTATTATGGTTTCCTTATAGTTGGTCCACATAGTTTAATAATTTATTAACGTCCTGGGTAAGACGATAAACCACAACCGAAAGCAAGGGCTTTGATCATAAGGTTTTGAGGAGCGTGGAACCACCTCTTAATTGATGGTATTCTCAGGTCCACCCTGACCAGGGGTGGTAGCACTTGTTAGAGACCCAGCTAAACCAAGGTCAAATAATTAATGAAAGTGTAAAATTAATTTAATACTAGCAATGGATTTTTTAAGATAAAATTTATTACAAGCAATACATTTTTGAAAAAATATATTACCAGCAATAAAAGTCTTGATGGCATTAAATAACCCATTGAAGTTGATATACCATAAAACAAACCAAATCAAACAAAACCAAAAATATTACCAGCAATAAAAAAAATCTTGATGGCATTAAATAACCCATTGAAATTGATACGCCGTGAAACAAACCAAACCAAACTAATAATTTAGTAAATGTTTATACATTTATGAATAAAAAAATGTTTTCATATTTATTTCTTTATAAATGGTAACTGATAAATATTGCTTTGTGTTAGTTTTAATTTTATTAGTTTTTAGAATGTTGTAAATCTAAAATTATTCTTGTAAATAATCTAATAAATAAATATTTTATAAATGTTTTATATTTTTGTTTTAAATTCTAAAGAACAAAAAATGTGTAAATTCACTTTTAGCATATGTTTAGGCTTTATTACAATTCCAATAATCGCCTTTTAAAATAATAAACATTGCCGAGGAGGGAAGGTAGTTAAAATAATAGCGGTGTCAAGGGAAAAACCGTCTTTTTGACAGTTTTTTTGCGGGCATTAATGCTAAATATTGCCTAAGTTTGATTAAATAAACAAAGGTCCGTCTTTAATTTTTTTATTGTATATTTCTAAATTTTTAGTAAGATTTTTTTAATAAAGACGGTTTTTCCCTTGACACCGGTATTATTTTAACTACATTCACTCTTCGGCAATGTTTGTTTTAAAAATCGATGATTAGAATTTTAATAAAACCCAAACATATGGAAGTGAATTTGGACATTTTCTTTGTTCTTGAGAAATGGCAACAAAATTACTATTTATTATATTTTTCATTGGAATGGTTGGCAAAGTATAGAATGATAAATAATAAGGATTTCCTTATAATTGGTTCACATATTTTAAAAATTTATTAAATGTTTCTAAATAAAAAATTGTTTCACATTTAATTCTTTATAAATTGGTAAATGATAAATATTGCATCAGTTTTAATTGTATTAGTTTTTAGAATGTTGTAAATATAAAATTATTCTTGTAAATAATTTAATAAATAAATAGTGTTTTATATTTTTCTTGTAAATACGCATGAATAAAAAATGTATGAATTCACTTTCATCATATGTTTAGGTTTTGTTACAATTCTAATCATCGCTTTTTAGAACAATAAACATGGCGTTTTGGGTTGGTTTATTTTTATTTTTTTATTTTTTTTGTGGATATAAAAGTCCATATTTGCCAAAATAACTATTAATTTAGAATCAAGTATTAACTGACATTGTTGCGGGAATGCTAGTTGTGTTTATGTAGAAAACACGTGTCTCCTGGTATATTCTTCCTGTAACAATTATTACGGACTCGAATATGAGTCCGAGTAATAAATGAATAACACAAAACAGTATATAAATCAAATGACAATATATGTATAGACAAAAGTATATAATAACAATAAAAGAAAACGTTTAAAGACTAATTATATAGAAAACATTTAAACTTGAGAATGTGTTTGAAGTTTGTGTAAAAGGCCGAAAGAAAAATAATACATTGAAAATGAAGTGAACGTCCCAGAGTGCGACTACATCTATGGTAGAGAGAAAAGAGAATGGGTGAGAATATCATTACCTTTTTATAGGCTTAAGAAGCGCCCCCTAGCGACAGTTTTTTTTTTTTTTATTAAAATTAAGTGTGGTTATCCTCAACGTTGAATAAAATTAAATCGTTATATGTAAAAAAATATTTGAATATACTGCTACATTACCCGACTCTTTTTGTCTTTCTTGATTTTGAAAGAGGCAGAAAATGGAGTATAACTGCGATGCCTCGACAGGAGTTGCGCAATTTTTTTTTTTTTTTTTTTTTCAGGCTTGACTGTGTTCAAAATCGTTCAAGCGGCTTTGTGGGTGATGACTTATTTTATACTCTACAATCCCTTTCCCACAAATACAACATCTCAAGCCTATGGCTACCCAGTCCCTATTTCCATGTATTAATATTCCGAGAAGCTACAATCTTTAGTTCTTTGTGGAACAGACTGCTGTGTGAAAGCTTCCGCAAACACGTCAATCTTTAAGTCTAACAACAATCCTTTTCTATTTTACAAATCTCTCGTAATTTCCGCTTACTTCCTCCTCTTATGTTCATACAACAACCTCCCCTTTAGGGGACTCTTGGGTCTTGTATTCGGTGAACATTTAGTAAAAAAGTTTAACAACAGAACAACAAAGACAGCGACGGCAAAGCCTATCGAAGGACCAAATTGAACCACTTAATAGACAAGGGTATCTGTTTACCTCGTATGAAAGGCTTGAACAAATAAGACTGCAGTCTAAGAAACGTAGCAGTAAAGGAATGGATTAACACGTTGGCTCCCATACGACCCACCAGAGTGTCGTGGTAGTATGTCTGCAAGGCACACACGACCCTCTGGTGGGTTGTTTTACAATTTCTTTTCTATGAGGATTATTGAGAGTGGGATGCCATGATTGATCGCCTATAGATCATGGTAAACCAAAACCACATTTTTTCCAAATATTTTAAATATTTTTGAATATACAAAATGAGAGTTAGTGTCAATATAATACTTGTATATTGAGAAATTTCCAATGACCCACCGGTGGGTCGTGTGAGACTCTGGGTTGTAAAATGGACACACCGGCGGGTCGTTGGCAAGAAGTACAACCTATGATATACTTGCCTCGTACATGAAACAATATTAAAACAAAGTCGCTTGTACCAAAATTAAGATATAGTGCTGGGACCCTTGGACAACAAGGAAAATGAGGTTTGGGAGAGAACCGTATTAAACGCTTCATTTTGTCTACAAAAGATAAATATTTTATTTGTAGTGATTATTAAAATGACTAAGGGAAATAACCACTCATAAACTGACTATCTTAAGTTGATTTATCTCCCTTTTCACTATAGAGCGTGACACAAAAGATATACCGTGTATACTCGTGTAACGCACGACCCCCAAATTTTCACTTATAAAAAATGATTTTATCATGTATCTCGTGTATCATGCGAGTTCCTTTTTTGAGAGACCAAATTACAATAGACTAACCTCTTTTCCTCTATCTCTTTATCCCATCTTCTAGTTAAATAAGTTAAAAAAGTAAAAGAGAAAGATAAAAGTATCGTTAGTAACGCTATACTCGTTGCGTAAACGCGTACAGCCATAAACAACCGAACGAGAAACAGTTAAACATCTTATAAACATAAACAATGGAAAAGATGCATTTTCGCTATGTTTATATTTTATAATATGATACTAATATGTGAATATTACATGCATTATTATTGGATACAGTTAAGTAAAACATCAGACTTATCAAAATCTCGTTTATTTTAAATTCAGTCGTAGTTTTTCACTACAGTAAATGAATATATAATTTGGTCAACGGCGTAGCCAGTACAAACGCTAATTTTATATCTCGTGTATGATACGACCCCCTTAAAATTAGCTTCAAAATTAGGTCTTCAGAAGTCGTATGATATCCGAGTATATACGGTAAATAAATAAATGCACAACGGTAATTATTATATAGATGATTGATAATTTTACATAGGTAGAAAAAGTAAATGTCGATGAAGTTGTTGAAGCAGTGGACTCTTAAACGGTCATGGAGTTCGGGGTTGTTAGCGCCGGACCTGCCATCACAATTAATACTACTGCAGTTTTTTTTGGGGGTGGGGGGGGCGTTGGGGGGGGTTGTTATCATGTTTTCATTTTCATTCTTTTGATGACAGGGATCGTGTACCAAGAACTCCGCCGTTCTTTTAATTGCAATTCAGACATTGCCTTCATTAGGCGGCAGTGTTGTTTTACTGAGATGAATAAGACGTTCAGGTGTAGCGAGGGAGCTGGATAAGGCGGCAAGGTAGAGAGAGAGAGGTCAAGAATGGCACACTGCTTTTGTGGGTGAGAGTGAGGCATGACGGTAGTGATCTGTGCGGTCGACGAAGAGATCGCACCTTGATTCCGGTGACCGAGTCAGTGCTAATGATTCAAATCCTGCCCGACTAACGCCAGATAACGCCGCTAATTCAGCGACTTCTTCAGGGTGGCGAATTTACGATCGGGCGGTTCTAACTGGCTCATCATCAAAACGATTTTTCGACGACGTGAAACATTAATATGGAATGACAAAAAAGAAAAGAAAAGAAAAAGAAAAAGAAAAATAACACACAAAGACAAAAAAAAATAAAAATGGATGATCTTAAAGTTGACGACTTTTCTGATTGTGGACAACGGGGCTATATTTAGACGCGGAACTGTACTTCGTTAAGGTCCGAATTAAAGAAAATTAGAGAAAGACATAATACTGGCACCCAAAAAAAAAAAAATGGCGACTGCCCATATTTTTACTGAACACCCGAGGGTAGGTACAGAAATTTTCTTTCTACCGTGGTTAGTTTGATTGTCATCGGGTGACCAATTTTCGGGGATCGTACGGATTGTTACGTAAAGTAGAACAGATCGAGAATGAAAAGTTTTCGAAAAATGCAATCGTCCCTTTATATCCGCGTTTCTCGCATCCGCGGATTTTGTATCCGCGGTTTTCGCATCCGCGGACCCAAACCGAAGTGGACAGAAAATGTTCGGGAGAAACAAAAAATTCCAGACACATTCCAGAAAAAAACATGAAGAGATATTGCAGGAATAACCGTATTGTAATCTCTCGCCATTTCACAATTCATCAGTTTCTCTGCAACACTCGTTGTTTGAGCACTTTTCGTTTCGCGTCTCGTTCTTTCTTGCTACTTGGAATACTTGCTTTGTTTTGTTTGGGAGTTATTTGTCTTTCCGAAATTTCTATTCGAAATTTCTTTTTTAAAAAAAAAAAGTAGAACAAAGAAGAAATTTTTCTCCCCAGAATCGATCCTTCAGATCTACAAATCAACAATTCGCTCTTGCATGGCTCCAGACCATATATGCTGCCATATATGGTCTGGAGCCCCTTCTGTTTGCCTCGGGGTTCTTGATAAGCTCCAGAGGCGGATATGCAATATAATTGGCCCTGATCTGACATCTCGTCTACAGTCGCTCTCTCACAGACGCGCCGTCGCCTCTCTCTGTCTTTTTTTACAAATACTTTCATGGTAATTGCTCCGAGGAGCTGCATTCGCTGGTTCCCAGACTTCATGAATTCAAGCGCCCTACGAGGATGGCATCCCGCTCTCACCCTTTCACTGTCGAAACTAATAAATGTAGCCGTTTCTTCTGCTCCAATAGCTTCATGTCTCGCACTTCTCACCTGTGGAACTCCCTTCCCTATTCCAGTTTCCCTGAGAGCTATAATCTCCAACTATTCAAATGTAATGTCAATCGATACCTCCAGTTGCCTTGATCTATCCACTATCCTTCTCATCCTTTCCTCTATCACTCCTATTTGATCTTACTCCAAATCTTTTGTAACCCCTTGCGTCCTAGTGGCTTCCCATTTTCTTTTTTTTTAATCAGAACCAAACATTTTATTAAAATCCAATATTTAGGTACCTCCAAAAATAGAATACCTAATGCATTTTTAATATGAAGAATCTTTCTTGAAGCTTTTATTTCAGTTTTAATTCCAAGATAATAGACTAAATTTAATATTTCCACCGATGAGAAAATGCTTTGAATATCAAAAACGGAATGAGAAGTTGATCGGAATTATTTTTTTTTGAAAATGGATCTCAAAATCGTCAACAGAACATCATTCTCTTTATTAAAAATCTTTCAAAAATAGAATATACTTTTCTAAAACGTTGCTTGCGACGAATTAGCTGATTTAAAATTTAATTAATCTGAACTAAAAAAAATACCTCAGAAAAGTATTTTTCAACTTGGAGGTGGATTTTTTTTATAGGTGTTTGGGAAATTTGTCTAATAAGGAGATAACCGTATGAAGATTACATGACGAATACAACGTAAACGCCCTTTTTATGTAATTTTTTTAACTACCCAGTAAATTTTTAAATTTAAAATTATTTTAGGTATTGTAATATTTTATTGAATTTTAGGTACCTTGGCTTTATAACCTTACTTACTAAGACACTTGTTGAGGAAATGTTAAAAAATTACCAATGAATTTTAAATTTAATATAGTTACCGCTCTTAAATTCTGATGATGTCGTATTTGGACATCCATATTTACAAAACTCGGCATTTTTATACTGCCAAAATAAAACTCAAAATTTTTTAACATACTCATGGTATGTTAGTAGTAACTGTGTAATTGTAGTAACCTTTTCCATTTATACAGGGTTTTTTTTTTAAGAATATCTATTGACTGCTACAAATTAATAGAGGATTTTAAAAAATTAAAACTATATAAATTATTCTAATTAAGATTTTAAAAAATGAAAATAATTCTTGTAAAAATTCATTATTCATCAAAAAAATCTTTTGTAAAACAATAGTACCCATAATTTTAATCCTAAAAGCTATTAAAAGCTTTTTTAATTTAAAAAAAATGTCTTAATTTTACTGCATTTTTTTATTTTACAATTTAGAACAGATTTTCTCTAAATGGTGATCCTGTTTGGCCAAAAATAAAGATGATTTAAATTCTCCGAGGACTTGTGCTTATAACTAATATAAAGGTTAAACGCTACAAAAAAGAATTTTTCGAAATTTCATAAAATTAAGTAAGTGTAAAAAATATTTTTAACAGAATTTTCTAAAAAAAGAAACATTTCAAAAATAATTTAATGAATACCTGAATAAGTCCGAAAAGTGTTATTAAAATTCCACAATTATCTGATTTTTGCAAGAATTTCCAAATCAATGGACGCTAAAATTTCCTATACAAATTTATACTATCACGTTGAAGTTATATAACAAGATTTTTCAACCAAAATTTCGAAAGATTAAAAAAAATATCTTTTTACATCAAAAAATCCTTTGGTCTTTCCTCTTAATAATAACACAAAAATATGTAAAAAAAAATATATTTAATAATTTTATAATATTTTTGTAATGTTTTTCTTCAAAATCCAATATTTATTATATGCAAAAAAAATTATGATATTTAATAATTTTACAATATTTAATATTTTTGTAATATTTTTCTACAAAATCCAATTTTTATTATGTGTAAAAAATTTATGATATTTAATAATTTTATAATATTTATTATTTTATTAAAATCTAAAATTTATGATATTTAATTATATTTAAATTTTTTATAATATTTAATATTTTACTAAAATTCATTATTTATGAAATATAATAATTCTATGGTATTTAATTGTCTTATGATATTTAATATTTTTATAATGTTTAATATTTTATTACAAAGCAATACTTTTTATATTTAATAATTTTATTATATCTGTTATTTTAATAGAATATAATATTTTATTTATTTCGGTGAGGTTTTTAAAATCGAGTTGATTTTCGCCTAAAAATATTAATGCAAATTATTATGATGTTTTGTTTCCAAAAAAAAAAAACTTTTCACACTATCACATTTCACAAATATTTCCGGATCTATCAAATGTTTGCAAATGACTTTTATGTCAGAAGCATCTCTAATTTGTCTTCTTGCAAATGACACACAGGTTTTGACGAGAAAATTTATTTTGGCATAAGGTTTTTTGTTGTTTTGTTTTGTTTTGTTTTGTTTTTTTTTTGTTTTTTTGCCTTTTCTCATCAACATGGATTTTCGCCGAAAATTTTTGTTCGTGTATAGAGTATTAAAAATTAATTCTGTAGCGATTATATTGCCGTATATATTATAAATAATCTTGAGATTATTTAATGTATATAGGAATAGGGACGAATATTATATGCTCACCGCTGTGCCATTTCATTATGATTTGCCATCGCATCAAGTGATTTTTTGTGTGAGGATCCGGAAACAAATCAAGGAATGACGTTACTTGTTTAAAACATACCACGTAATAAAATGAAAGATAAACTACCCAATATTAAACTAGCTTTATCTAACTTATTCAAACTATTAAACTTAAAATTTATCATTATAAGAATCAGATTTGACTAAAAATGGAGTATTGCGGATAAAAATCGATGGTCTAGCTTGTCGTTTAGTTCTCACACTTCTCCGGTCTTTTGAACAGGAGTGAAGGTTTATTCCTTATTCTTTGTTTAGGGTTGGGTTTCCGGTTCCTTCTAAAGTCTATTTCGTTCTCTTTCACTCCTAGTAACCTTTTGTGTCTTAGGGGGATTATTTCCTTGTTTGGGGTGAATTGATTAGAAAGACAAAGTCTAGGCGGGCGCTGCCCAACCCTCACAATTCAGACTGTTAAAGTTAAACTTATGCTTTATTATTACAAGAGTCAGGACCCAAAATGGAGCATTGCTGCCATTTCTGGGCTGGAGCCGTTCAATCCTCACTTTCCTGTCCTTTTGCCACTCTTTATCATTACAAAAGTCAGATTAGATCCAAAATAGATCATTGCTGCCATATCTGGACTGTAGCTGCTCAATCCTCTCTTTCCTGTCCTTTTGCCACTCTTTATCATTACAAAAGTCAGATTAGATCCAAAATAGATCATTGCTGCCATATCTGGACTACCAGACTAAATCCTCTCATTCCTGTCCTTTTAAACTTCTTTTCATTACAAAAATCAGATTAGATGTGGAAATAGATCATTGCTGCCATATCTGGACTGTAGCTGCTCAACTCTCTCATCTTGCCTTTTGCAAAAATCATTACAAACTTGAAGATTAGATCCAAAAAGATAAATTGCTGCCATATCTGGAACGTTTCAATCCTCTCTTTCCTGTCCTTCTGCCATGCTTCATCCTTACAAGAGTTAGATTAGGCCAAATATGAATTATTGCTACCATATCAGGGCTGAAGCCGCTCAATCCTCTTCTGTCCTTTTGCCATGCTTCATCCTTACACGAGTCAGATTAGAAGCAAAATGGAGCATTGCTGCCATACCTGGCCTGGAGCCGCTCAATCTTCACTTTACTATGAGGCTATGTCGAAGGATATAGGCCCCTCTAGGGATTATAAACAGCTACCCTACCGTCTACGGGGAATTTTTGTCCGAGCCTACGGGCTCGGTTCACCCCACATTAAATTCGGTCTTGTGCAACATCTAACCGCGTGAGGAGGTTAGTGAATATCTTCTTACCACTTCCCTTCCTTTGCTATCACGCACCTCGTCCAGCATTACCATTTTCACTGTCTCTACCTTGAGTGGCTCACGGCCCTTGCCTTAAGTGATTTTTTAAAATAACTTTATGACGTTTACTCCAGCTTGACATAAAACAAGCAACATAAATAAGATGAAACATAAACTAGTAAAGAATTAATATACAAATGCTTCATCTAAGAAATTCAGTCGATTTAAGTGTATTATGTTGATTAATACTAAGTATATACAAGCAACGGGTAAAAGATAAAAGATAAGCTAGTAAAGAATTAGTATGCAAACGCTTCATCTAAGAAATTCAGATGATTTAAATCTATTATGTCGATTAATACTAGCAACAAAAATAAAATAAAAGTTAAAATAGTAAAAAAATGAATATACAAATTATTTATCTAAAAATTCCAACTGATTTAAGACCATTATATACACTACTACTAGATATAAACGAGGCATAGATATAAACTAATAAAAAATTAATATACAAATGTATCATCTAACAAATTCAAGCGACTTAAGACTGTTATATCTACTACTACTAGTAGGAAACAAACAGTGTGGAATCGGAAAAATGAATTACAACGGATGTCTAGATTAGTAAAGGCGCCGTCCATTTCAGAGTGGTTCCGAGATACACGATGCAAATTCAGATCTCATCGAATCTACTTATGGCATTTGCTATTTTGCTAAGCCTGGTGATTTGGGCACGTATAGATCAGGTATAAGTATAAGTTTTCTTTCTAGGGATCCGCCTCTCGGGTAGTACCTCCCCATTTTACTAAAGGGGTAGGGTCAATGTCATGGGTCCTTACCTATAACTACAGAATGAACTCTTCCTAACACTTTGTAAACTACGCCTCTCAAGAGAGGGGGACCATTCAAGCCGAGCTTCTCGGCTTGACGGTCGAACTCTCTGCCTCTGAGCAGAGAGGAACCCGGACGAGGCTCCGCCGAAGGGCAGAGTCTCGTGACCGGGATTCTGTTTTGAGTTTCTACGGGCATTTTTGGCCGAGCCTACGGGCTTGGGAAACCCACGTTAAACTCGGCCTTGTGCCACATGCAACCCTCGTGGGGGGGGGGCTAAATATCGAATCAAGTCGAGCCGATAGTAGTTCACTCCAAACCAGACTGACAGTCATACTAACACCTTCCACATCTTGTATTATTATTTCGTGTAATATACCTTCGTTATTTCTACTCTTGTGTTCGTGTTGTTCTTCCTTGGTCCTAACCTGGACCATAACAGTCAATATGTACGTCTGTGAATGACGTCTGCGGCAATGCTGATGAAATTAGGCATTTTTTTTGTTTGTGCTCTTAGCTATGCACTGTGGACTAGGGAGTTGACATATGTGGCTCAAACTGGTGTTTAGTGACACAGCCGTGGATCCGTAATGGGCCATATCATATGTGCCACTGCGTTAGTTTCCACGGCTGGCTTCAGGCCATGACACGAAAGTAGCACTGCCTCTGTTTCCACCAGAAAATGTTTTCTTGTAGTAATAAATAGCATATGGTCTGTATTGGCTACTTTTATCATCTCCAATAGGGAAATATTGCCGACAACTTGTCAGTGATGGAGTAGGTGCAGTGAATAAGAGAATCTCCCTAATCTTAGCTGTTACATGTCTATACCCTACACTGCGAAGATTCTTACTGAAGAATTGTAAAGGGAGAAGCCTCTTTTAACATCAGGAAATCTCGCGTTTTCGCTAGTTGCTGATTCGCCAATTCACGGGCCAATGAAAAGGCACCGCTACATCATTTTTCATCCTTCTTTTTTTCTTTTTTTGCGTGACTTGTGACCATCGACTGACTTCATCAAATATATCGTATTTCGGAAATACGATATATTTCCACAAACTCTGTGGCTTCTTTTTTAATTAGATTTTTTCTTTCTTTTTTTTTCTTTTTTTTTTTTTTTTTTTTTTCCTAATCATTAAACTTATAAAATTATTCTCCTCTATTTTGCATACGTAATATTGGTCGTGTGCCGCACTGGATCTTATAAGGAGGATAGATAATTTTAATTTAAATCACTGCTTCTGATGGTCGTAGATTGTAAAACAACTTGGTCGTTATGATAAAGATAATAACAATACGATTGAAATAAAATGATGCAAAAAAACATTGTCTGAAAGGAAGCATGAATGCGAAGATTCCTGGAGACAAGGTCGGTTCCTCGAGTTTAAATCACAGAAGCTGATCGGAAGGAAAATCCAATACCAGCAATACACGAAGAATCGTTTGAATACACTCATTTTAGGTTTGAAATATTTCTTTAGTCTCTCGTCTCGTCTGTCTGTCTGACTGTCTGTCTCTCTCTCTCTCTCTCTCTCTCTCTCTCTTTTTTATATATATATATATATATATATATATATATATATATATAATTAACACTAGGATGGCCAGCTCTTTTGACATCTTTATTTACATTACGCCGTGAAGCAGCCATCTTTAATATATTCAATATTCAAGTCAGGAATAAAAATCCGAAAAGAAATTCACAAATATTAGTATACCTCATACTGAAAGAAAGTGATATATATATATATATATATATATATATATATATATATATATATATATATATATATATATATATAAATTATGTGTGTGTGTGTGTGTGTATAGATAGATATATAAATAGATAGATAGGTGACATAAACACAAGTATTATTGCTTGTGAGAAATTTTTCAATGCATTTACCCTATAAATAGCCTAGGAGTCAAATACGACACCTCGGCCATTCAAGGTAAAACCTCAAATATCAGCTATTCCATTGAATATTTTTTAAAGAATTACGTCTGTTAAGGATCTTTGCTAAAATTCAATAATTGTCCATAAGCCTCAGCATCGAACCAAAACTAGTTATTCCATAGGAATTTGTTGAAAATTTGAAGGTGTCGAAAACGACACCTCGGCCATCCTAGTGTTAAACCTAAAGAGCCAGACAAACCTACCAAGGTTTCACCTACGCGGATCGTCAGGGAAAGCCAGTTAAAGAGGTAATGTAAGAGGTAATATATATATATATATATATATATATATATATATATATATATACATATATATATTTCTCTCTCGCTCACTCCTTTCTTTTTTACTTTTCTTTATCTTTCTTCTTCATTGTTTCTCCTCCTCTTGTCTCTTTCTTTCTTTCTCTATTTGGTCTCTTTTTCTCTTTCTCTTTCTTTTTCTCTTTCTCTTTCTTTTTCTCTTTCTCTCTTTCTTTTTATTTCGTTCACTTTCTCCATCATTCTCTTTACTATTTCCCTCTTTCTTCCACTCTCTACTTCTGTCTCTTTCTTTCTTTCTTCATCTTTTTTAGTATATGCCTTTATCTTTTTTTTTCTTTTTCTCTCCTATCACTTTCTTTTTTTCACGTTATCTTTCTTTCTCTCTTTTTACTTTTTCACTCTCTCTTTCCATTTATTATCTTTTTCTCTCTCTTCCTTTCATTTTCTTTCACTCTCTTTCCTTATCACTCTCTTTTTTTCTTTCTCTCTGTTTTCTCTCTATTGCTATCTTTATTTGTTTCCATCTGTTTTCTGTTTTTTTTTTTTTTTCTCTCATTCTCTATCTTCCGCTTTCGTCCTCGCCGTTTCTCTGTCTACCTTGGTTTCTCTGTCTTTCTCATTTCCGTTTCTTCCGATCTCTCTCTCTCTGTCAGTCTGTTCGTCTGTCTGTCTGTCTGTCTGTTCGTCCGTCTGTCTGTTTGTCTGTCTCCCTCTCTCCCTCTCTCTCCCTCTCTCTCTCTCTCTCTCTCTCTCTCTCTCAATCTGTATTTCTGTATCTTTTTTTTTGTCGTCTTCTCTTTTTTTGCCTCCACATCTATCTATCTATCTATCTATCTATCTATCTATCTATTTCAGTAAGGGCATATCTGTCTGTCTATCTATCTGTATATCTCTCTCATTTTGTTCATTTCTATCTATCATTCACAACATTCACATCTATCTATCTATTTATCACAGTTTGTTCATATCTATCTATGTATCTATCCGTCTATCTATATATGTCATTTTGTTCATATCTATCTATATACAAATATATATATATATATATATATATATATATATATATATATATATATATATGTCCATATCTATGTATCTATCTTTCACTACATTCTATCTACCTCATTATGCTCATATCTATCTATCTATCACAGTCTGTTCATATCTATCTATTTATGTATCTATCCGTCTATCTATATATCTCATTTTGTTCATATCTATCTATCTATCTATCTATCTATCTATCTATCTATCTATCTATCACTTCCATTGGCTCGTTCTTAAAAGCCTTTATTTGTTTTTATCTTATTGGTCCATGGACGCCCCTCACCCACCCCTTTACGATTTTTTTCTCCGGCTTCTTGTCCCTATATATTCGGTCAATCAGCCACACCTATTTTTCAACCTCCTGGACGGTTTCTACCTATCAACCGACAAGCCTACAGTCGCGTAGAAGACAATGATTGCATGTCGCTTCTGATGTTGGCCACTAAATGTTCGATGATCTTCGTCGGTTTCCGGAGACATTATCCTGCCAGGGTGGAAAGCAAGGTATTACAAATAGTGGTGCCCAACCCACTCACCCAACATCCGGTACTCCACTTCCGATTTCAAATACCAAGTCCCTCCTTTCTTTGCCTCAGCTCTTCTCCCGATTACCGCCCTTTTCCTCCCACGCCCTCACGCCCATGCTCCAAAAGTCTTTCATTCTTTCTTTCTTCTGCACTTTGCACAACGGTGTTTTCGCAAATGCTGCTGGTAAAATTGGTAACTTCCGGATCATCTGAACCTACCCTCGGGTGGTCAGGAAACTTAGGGCTGTCTCATTTTCGTCTATGGTGTATTTGTCTCTACATCATTTGGAGGGGGGATCGTTACTTTAACGAAGTAACTCGTTTGGAAAAAAAAAATTTCTGCGCGATAACATCGACATCCAACAATGGAAGTCCAAAAATGCATTATTGAAATGTCCTGAAGAAAATCTAGAGATACATTTATCGAAATGTTCATAATATTTCGGAAAGTACAAAATTCCCCAAAAATATATTTATCGTTATCTTAAGAAGAAAAATTAATAAATACATTTATCAAAATAATTCTAATTAATAAATACATTTATCGAAATGAATTCTAATTAAGAAATACATTTATCGAAATGAATTCTAATTAAGTAATACATTTATCGAAATGTTCATATTTCGGAAAGTCAAAATCCCTCCCAAAATATATTTATTGTTATTTTAGGAAGAAAAATTAATAAATACATTTATCGAAAAGAATCCTAATTAAGAAATAGCTTATCGAAATAAATTTTAATTACGAAATACATTTATCGAAATGAGTTCTAATTAAGAAATACAGCGAGTGAAATGATTTAAATTCAAAGAAAGAAATATATTTATTGCTATGGAAAAAATAAGAAATACATTTATAGGAATTCATTGAAATTGAGAAATACAGTTATCAAAATTACTTGAATTAAATAAAGGAATACAATTATTGTTAAGACAAATCAAGAAATAGATTTATCGATATTAATACAAATCGAGAAATACATTTATTGTTATAGATCAATAAGAAATAAATTTATCAAATGAATTCAAATCGAGAAATACAATTATCAAAATAACTTGAATTATGTTGTGGTAAGAGAGAGTTACCTTCCTTAGTATCATAAATGGACTGATCCACTCCTCATGCGTAGCTGTCTACTGGCCCAATATGGACAAAGAGATCGAGAGATTGGTAAAATCATGTAGAGGCTGTTCTATGGCAGAAAAATCCCCAATAATTAAAATCCACCGCTCATACGCAGCTATGTCTACTGGCCCAATATGAACAAAGACATCGAGAGATTAGTAAAAGCGTACAGAGGCTGTGCCATGGCAGAAAAATCCCCAACAGTTAAAATCCACCCTTGGTGAAGGACAGACACACCATGGTCGAGATTACACATCGATTCCGCGGGACCGATAAATAGTGTCTACCACCTAATCGTTGTCGACTGTTTTTTCCAAATGGCCAGAAATTTTGAAATTCAAGTGTCCAACTTCTTCAATTACAATAAAATTCTTGCATAAGTTATTTACTAGATACGGCATCCTGGATACCATTCTTTCGGACAACGACACTAAATTCACTGTTAAATAGTTTGAAAGATTTTGTAAATCCTTTACGTTACAACATATCAAAACTCCCCCTCTACCATCTAAGATCGAATGGACATGTAGAACGCTTTGTTGATACATTCAAAAGGGTATTAAAAAAAACAATGGAGGTAAAATTAAGGATATGTTAATACAGCAGTTTTTACGTGTATATCAGGTGACACATAAATCTTGACACAGTATCAGGTATGTCCACCGGCAATACTAATAATCGGAAGGAAAATTAGATCGATGTTTGACAAATTGCTGCCGAATAAGAAATATGTCGGAAACAAGAAAAAAATCTAATACACAGAAATACTTCAAAACCGACGAAAAAATATTCTTTCGAACTTACAAAAATGGAAAGGAATGCTGGGAAGATGGGGTAACCGAGAGACGTATCGGAAAGTTATTGTACATGATAAAAGGGTTTACATGTGGGCATAAAAGACATCTAAATCAAATAAGAAATAGGTACTCAGACGAACAGAGTACCCGAGAGGAGGAGCCGATGGTGGTTCCGTGTGACGTTTTCAATGTACCTATGCTTCAGATAACCCCGGAAACCACACGCTTCAATAAAAGGAAGAGACATCCTACAGAAGTGCTGGATCTTAACCCCAAAAGAAAATAAATATAACTTCAATAGCAAGTAAGTCTCAAAAGGGGGGAGTTGCTGTGGCAAGAACCAGTTACCCTCCTTAATATCACGAATGGACTGATCTATTCATGATAAGTAGTCCTAGGTAATTGTCTCAAAGGCAAAGAAGATAATACTATCGCCGTGACTTGTGACATAGCTAAATATGGAATAGCACTATCAAGACTAACTCTGTCAAATTAAGTGTTGTGTCTTGCCAGACCGCACATCACAACAGTAACTTTCGTGCAACGAGGACCTATTTCTACTTTTTCGTCTCTAGTCTTAACCGGACTTATATCACTCTATTTGACTTTAGTGTCAACTGGACCTATGTCTACCCTTTTGACTCTAATGCAAACCAGACTACCTTTTTGAACTGAACCTATACCTGTCTTTAAGGCTCTAATTTAAACTAGACCCATATTTATCTTTCTGGATCCATGTCTACCCTTTTGACTCTAATGTAAACCAGACCCATATCTACCTTTCTGAACTGGACCTTTGTCTACCCTTTTGATTCTAGTGTAAACCAGACCCATATCTACATTTTTGAACTGGACCTATGTCAACTTTTTTTACTTTAATGTAAACCAGACCCATATCTACCTTTCTGAACTGGACCTTTGTCTACCATTTTAATTCTAGTGTAAACCAGACCCATATCTACATTTTTGAACTGGACCTATGTCAACTTTTTTTACTTTAATGTAAACCAGACCCATATCTACCTTTCTGAACTGGACCTTTGTCTACCATTTTAATTCTAGTGTAAACCAGACCCATATCTACATTTTTGAACTGGACCTATGTCAACTTTTTTTACTTTAATGTAAACCAGACCCATATCTACCTTTCTGAACTGGACCTTTGTCTACCCTTTTGATTCTAATGTAAACCAGACCCATATCTACTTTTTGAACTGGACCTATGTCAACTTTTTTTACTTTAATGTAAACCAGACCCATATCTACCTTTCTGAACTGGACCTTTGTCTACCCTTTTGATTCTAATGTAAACCAGACCCATATCTACCTTTTTAATTTTAATGCAAACTGGTCTACATTTTTTATTCTTGCGTAAACTGCATCTATGTCTACCTATGTCTATGTTCCCCCAGTACAGTGGACGCGGATTAAGATTCCGCCAGTGCTTACTTCTTTATTCCAGATCCATTCTTCTTACTATACGGTCGTAGAATGTAAGAACGACCTGAATTTTACGATAAGAAAATCAATAAAAGATAAACTTCTCAAATATCAAATGTTTCGATGAACCTGAAAAATTAGTAATCTAATTCTGTGGCTTGCAAATACCGGAATGTACTTGTAAAATCTACAACACGAAGTAAGTGAAGAGCGAAGGGCCCGGCTCGTTGAACAAAGATCAAAGATAAGTTGCTACTAAAGTTGAACTTTATGCGAAACCTTTCGATGCTGACCGGTCAGTCGGCCCATATCGCAGAAGTTCTTTGTCTTTTGTCCACTTTCCTCTTTAATATCAACCCACTGGACATTAATGGCCGCCACGAGCAATGTTTCTGCTGGTGTGGAAATTAAAGAATAAAGAACAAAAGGGGTCGGCGAGGCTTTTAGAAGAATAAAGACGGAAAGAATAAGGTAATATGGTGTCACGAAAACTCCATTAACAGATTTCAGAAATACCCAGCCTTCTCTTTCTCACTATCGTTTTCTTTCTTTCTTTTCTTTTCTTTTCTTTCTTTCTTTCTTTCTTTCTTTCTTTCTTTCTTTCTCAGTCAGTTCATGCCTATCTATTTATGGATCGATCGATCGATCTATCCAAATTGGCTCCTATCTATCTATCTATCTATCTATCTATCTATCTATCTATCTATCTATCTCAGTCTGTTCATATCTATCTATCTATCTATCTATCTATCTATCTATCTATCTATCTATCTATCTCAGTCTTCTTTCTGTCTATCTCAGTCGGTTCATATCTATCTATCTATCTATCTATCTCAGTCTTCTTTCTTTCTATCTCAGTCGGTTCATATCTATCTATCTATCTATCTATCTATCTATCTATCTATCTATCTATCTATCTCAGTCTTCTTTCTGTCTATCTCAGTCGGTTCATATCTATCTATCTATCTATTTCGTCCTTACATCTATTTATTTTTTTTCTTTCTATATATCAATTTCTTTCTTTGTCCCCCTATCTCTTTCTACGCATTTTTCTAGATAGATAGATAGATCTATCCCTATCTATCACTTTAATCGATCCATTTCTTTATCTTTCCCTCTCTTCTCGCGCTATCTTAACGCATTTTTATCTATTCATCGCTTTCCCTCTTTCTTTTTTCTTTCTTTTTCTTTCTTTCTGTCTTTCTTTTTTCTTTCTTAATTCCGTTCTTTATTTCTTTCCTTTTCGTTCTTTATCTTTTTTCTTAAAATATTCCTATTCATTCCTTTTGCCATATCTATCTCTCCCTTGGTCCTCTTCTCTCTCGCTCTAACCGTTAAACTCTCTCTCTCTCTCTCTCTCTCTCTCTCTCTCTCTCTCTCTCTCTCTCAACGATAATGTCCACCTATACATCATTGGTAGGTCGCAGTAGACCGTCCCACCAAGTGAATTGGTCCGTTTAAACAAAGAAAGAAAGATAATTTGGCCTGAGGGTGGACCATGTGTGTCCGGAATATTTTAGTCTCACCACGGCAGGTGCCCTCCAATTAAGTAGGTAAGTGGTTGGGGAATGGGGATGAGGGGGTGAGAGAGAGAATGAGAGAGTTAGAGAGAGGTGAGCGGTCGACGGAAGAGCTGAAAGTGATGCCTGCATTCACTCTAACGTTTTATTCTCTCAACCGTAAATGAATCCGCTTCTATGATTCTGTATAGAAGAAGAAGAAGAAGAAGAATAAGAAGAAGAAGGAGGAGGAGGAGGAGAGGAAGGAGTAGCAAGAGTAGTAGTAGTAGTAGTAGAATAATATTAATAATAATATAATAATAATAATAAGAGGAGGAGGAGAAGACGAAGGAGGAGGACAAGAGGAAGAAGTAGCAGTAGTAGTAGTAGAATAATAATAATATTAAGAAGAAGAGGAAGAAGTAGCAATAGTAATAGTAGTATTAAAATAAGAAGAAGGATAAGAAGAGGGAGGAGAAGTATCAATATTAATAGTAGTAGTATAATAATAATATTAATAAGAAGGAGGAGGAGGGGAGGAGAGGGAAGAGACGATGAAGAAGGAGGAGAAGACGAAGGAGGGGAGGAGAAGAGGAAGAAGTAGCAATAGAAGAAGAAGAAGAAGGAGGGGGAGTAAAAAGTAGCAATAGTAATACTAGTACAACAACAACAACTACAACTACAACAACAACAACAGATCGAAACTGAGACAAAACTCTTAGAGACGAGAATAAAAAGGTAAGAACGTTTACATCGCCCAAGAGACACTCGATGTGAGCGTCGGTGTTACGACAAGTGACTTGGGTATTGATTTGTGATGAACGACATCAGCTCGGGAAAAGCAGAATTAGTATCTAGAGCTAACAGCCTAAAACTAACGACTTTTCCCTTTTTGTGTAAGTCAGCCACAAAGATATGGGAAGCGCTCCCTAATGTGTAACGAAGGGGAAATTGATTAAACGGAGACATGAATCTTCATTACTTAACATTTCACTCACTCCAATATTCCGTCAGTCACTCTCAGTGGAATGCAAGCGACCCCGGACACCCCTCGTCCGACACGTCGTCATTACATTCTGTCTGCAGTGGGCGAGAGACTGGGGCTGTTGTTTATATATCCACCTTTTCACCTTTTTCCTTCTCATGTTCACAACACCGGATGCAGGTACTAGGCGATGTACTCCCGCCTTCGGTGGCGAGGAGTGATCACGGGTCAATCCTCTGTTACACCCGGCTTCCTTGATCTCTGGTGTGAACTTCAGGCCAAGCCTATTCCGGCACAATACCACCAGTCAGTTATGTGCCATGCGTGATACACGCTTAGGCGATCATGTATCTTTCGAAGCAAAACTGAGGAAGCAGAATTTAAATTTCTCCGCAGTAGGTTCCCAGTTCTTTCTGCGGTAGACCATTTGCCATCCAAGGCTATAGAACCCGGTCTGTCCTGCTATTTACCCATAGCTGGAGGTAGAAGAAGAGGATTCATACCTTTCCTAAGGGTATTAGCACGTAAGTGAGTATAATGGATTCGAACTCGGCTCTCCGATTCTTCAATTCTAGCCGCTATTCATTACTCCACCGCAAGGGATTCAAATCAGGCATAATCGCTCTAAAAATAGCAGATTGTTGATAAATCCCTTCAAATGAAAACTGTACCGCTAATCTTCTTTGGAAATGCTGAACCAAAAGTTGATATTTTCAAATTTCGAAGCAAAACTTTTATTTCACCCACCGGAGTAGCTCGTTCTAGTTCCACGTGCCATGCCTCTTTCGGGTGTCTCAGTTATTTCCCTCTACTTGAACTATCCAAGTTTTTGGTTCACCACTACTGCAGCCTGTTTGATTATCACTCGGGAGATTTGGGTCCTTACTGGATGCTTGCTACTAAGAGTTCCTTGATAAACAACTATAATGTTTTTGATCTTATATATACAAAATGAAAGACAGGATATCGGAAATGTCTGGAGAGAAAAAGAGGATTCATACCTTTCCGAATCCAGTCGAATCCATTACATTCACTTACGTGATAATACCCTTGGGAAAGGTATGAATCCTCTTCTTCTCCCTCCAGCTATGGGTAAATAGCAGGACATACCGGGTTCTATAACCTTGGATGGCAACTGGTCTACTGCAGGAAAAAAAAATCTGCCTCGTCAGTTATGTATCGAAAGATACATGATCGCCTAAGCGTGTATCACTCGTGGCGCATAATTGACTAATATTCCCTTATGTGCTAATGCCCTTGGGACAGGTATGAATCCTCTTCTCCCCCACACCCCAAGCTACGGGTAAATAGGACAGACCGGGTTCTATAGCCTTGGATGGCAACTGGTCTACTGCAGAAAGAAATGTGAACCTACTGCGGGAAAAAAATCTGCCTCGTCAGCCATGAATCGAAATTCTAATCACCTGAAGAAGGCCGGGACGTACGACGGCCGAAACGTTTTGAATATGGCAATGAAGATGATGATAACTCCGAATAATGTAAATAATGCCAATAATTCTTCCTTAATGAGATTGAAAATGCGCCCAAAGTTTTAGTTATTAGTGCGCCCTGAAGTGAAAAAAAAAAAACAACGGTTGAGAAGTACTGCACTAAACAAGCAAAAAAAAAGTGACAACCTACAAATGAAAGCTGTTGACATTAAAACGAATTAATTATTGATAAATTTGTATGACATAGTGTCGGCTCCATATATGATTAAGCATGTGAATTGAAACGGTATCTGGTGAACGAGTCGATTGTGTCGGTACGTTAGCCTCCACGGCTATCATCGAGAAAATACACTTAAGTCGTACTGTCTCTGTGACTTACTGAAAATCAAATCCACCGTCTTTTGAAAGCTGTTTTGTTTTTGTTTTTGTAGTATCAGATAGGATAATGCATATGGTTTGCATTAGCTACTTTCATTGCCTCAAGGTTAGGGAAATTTTGCCGACTATTTGTCAGCAACGGAGAGGGTGATTGGGAGAAACTTCCTAGTTCTAGGAGTTGCAGAGCCAGGTCCTTGCCTTCTCACTTATTGATTATTCGACAATTCACGGGCCAATGTAAAGACATCGATAGATTCTTCTTTTATCTGTTTTTGGTTTAGTGGGACTTGCGACCGTCGAATGACCTTATCATATTTCAGAAAGAAATACCGATATATATATATATATATATATATATATATATATATATATATATATATATATATATATATAGAGAGAGAGAGAGAGAGAGAGAGAAAGAAAGAAATAATTAGGAGGATTTGAAATAATCATAATTAAGTAATTCATCGGGTCGAGAAGAAACCTCAACAGAATGCAGAAAGCACTGGACGGCAGCAGTGCGCATCCACTACCGAGAATTGAAACCCGAACAGTTACGATAGGAGGCAAACGCCATACCAACTGTACTAAATATAGGACGAAACGGCCGTCCAGGGCTTTCTGCATTCTGTTGAGGTTTCTTCTAGACTCGATGAATTACTTAATTATGATTATATCAAATCCTCCTAATTATCTCTCTCTCTCTCTCTCTCTCTCTATCTATCTATCTATCTATCTATCTATCTCTCTATATATATATATATATATTTGAAACATGGTTAGAACTGTGTTGCGGAAAAAAAAAAAAAAAACAATATTTTAAATCAATTAATTTATAATATATATATATATATATATATATATATATATATATATATATATATATATATATATATATATATATATATAAGCATTTCACCCCAATCAAGGCAGGGGAAGCCACTGGCACGCAAGGGGTTACAGAGAGTTGGAGCGAGAGCAAAGAAGGTGATAGAGGAAAGGATGAAGAGACGGATAGGGGATAGATCAAGGCATCTGGAGACGTCGATTGATATTACATTTGAATAGTTGGAGATTATAGATATCAGGGAAACAGGAAAATGGGTGATGGAGTTCCACAGCAACATTTGCAGTCATTTTTTTTTAGATCTTTTTTCCATTCCTTAACTTATTTTCTGTTTTACACACACAATATTACAATTGATGAGTTTCCCACAAACTCAACTGCTTCCGAAATTATTAATTTTGGCAATTATTTTTCCAGAGTTAAGGATGTTTGCTCAGAATTATATCTGCTGGTTCAGAACGACATACAAATGTAAATAAGCATTTTCGGATGGAAAACAAGATGGCGCTTAGCTGATTAAAATTTGAAGAACTCTTTTTCGCTCTCAGTAACAGAACTCCAAACCTTGAAAGGTTTGGGAACATGATAAAGATGTAAACGTGCCTTTTAACAATGGAATTGTTTAAAACAAAACCAGATCGCGGTTCATCAGCAAATCTGATTCAACTGGAAGGTACTCCTGTCTGGTTTCTCATCTTCTGCAAGACCAATCGTTTCCTAGCATGTCAATCTGTTCAGGCCGGTTTGCGTTTCTTCAACGCCCACAGAGCCAGCCTGTGATTTAAACTGCACCTATGCTGAGAGTACTTTGATTAAAGTCCAAGCAAGTACCCCACCAGAGTCACATACGGTTTTGTCCTATACAGATAGCTATACACAGATAGAGAGTCCAGTCTACCCTTCTATTTAATACATAGCTTTGGGAGTGGAAGGAGAGATGGATACATATCTATATATGACCTCGAACGTTCTTTCCACTAAACTTGTAAATAAATTCGTTATCCTTAATACTACAGGCTGATTCACAAAAACCAGGATATTTGGTACAGTTTATTCAATTGTTGGAATTTTTGTTATTATTATTTGAAATAAAAGCAAAGAATAGAAATTTGGTCGCTTAAAACAGAACAAAAACACAAATGTTAGATGTGGTGTTCAAACTAAAGAACTCTGGTAAAATTACTTGGCATTTTTTCAGTCCCCAACTTGAATGTTCTCTCTTAAAGAGAACAATCACCTCACATTGGAAATTTGTTAACTGCGGCATCCTGGAATGGTTAAAAATTAATACGTTAGTTAATATTTTTAGTTCATTCATATAGTAAAATATATAGTTAATTTTTTTATTTGTTAGTCAATTTTATTACGTCACTCATATAGTAAAAGATATTGTTCATTTTTTTAAATGTTAGTTAATTTTTTAGTTCGTTCATATAGTAAAATATTAGTTAATTATTTTTTTTCATGTTTGTTAATTTTTTTTTCATCATATACTAAATCTAAAATATCATTTTTTTTTTTTTTGTCGGTCACCCTGTAGAATATTTACCACCACGTCCAAGAAAATCCGAGATATGATTAGGAAGAAACATAAATCCAACACCAAATCAGATGACGGTGCAATATCTTACAATGTAAAAGCATTCATGTCGGAGAGACATTACATATCTTTCCCAAGGGTTTTTTGTATGAAAGTGAATGCAACGACCTTGACCGCTTCCCCATTCTGTGCCCCTAATTTTCGGTGCCTCTATAGCGCGAGGTCTACCTCAGTATGTCGTGCCCCTCCCCTCACATGGTCATCAGGTTAGGTGAGGTCTAACATGGATCAGGTCAGGTGAGGTCTAACATGGATATATTAGTGGAAAATATACATACATATGCAAAATATATAAATACCCATACATGTATATTTTTAGAAAAAAATTTCAAGAGGAAGAATCCAGGTAGAACTCAATGTCTAGGACAGAGTACCATGGAATATTAGTGTTTAATTTTTTTATATATATATATATATATATATATATATATATATATATATATATATATATATATATATATATATATATAATCGTCAGGCCTGACGATTGCATATAGCATGAAACAGACTGTCGCCTCTAAGTGTTGACTTCTATGTTCACTTTTATATTTACACACGCTCTATCTCTGATATTGAGCACTTTATCCAATAAATTTAGCACACCTACGACTATATTTTATATATATATATATATATATATATATATATATATATATCACATCTTCCAAATACGTAAGACGGGAGGCAGTCCTCACGCTCTAGTAACACCGAATTCTCTTCTGTTCTCAGTAAACTCCAAATATTAAAACTAAACAGATTCCAAAGTCTCGTTGACAGAAACAGTGTTCATCATATTCTTATATTAAGTATATAAATTATATATTTTACAAGACTATATATGGTACATTTTGGGGAAAAAAACGATGCCCGGATCGTGGAATGTTGGTCAGCCTTTATGGGTTATCCCACTTTGCTTCGCCAAAAACGCCTATTAGGCGGTGATATTTAGGTCTATAAATGTGGTTCCCATCCGATTTGCGGCCATGGCTCACTTTGGTATTTCTAAAATTTTCCTGGCCCGTAATACTTAATTCTTACATGTATGCCAATTACATATGTACGTAGATACACACAAAATATTTTTATGTGTGCATACTGTATATGCATCGTATGTATTAGGTTGGTGCAAAAATAATGACGTAATAATGTCGTTTTTTGACGTTAAAAATACGTCAAAAAACGACATTATTACGTCATTATTTTGCACCAACCTAATATTAACAGGCATTAACATTAACACTCTCACTGAAAAACAATTCACTGTTAATAACTCATTCTCGAATTACCCCCTTATTCTGTTGGTATAGTAAGCCGAAGGGTGCACATCCTACGCATGCGCCCCACCAAAATATTACCATGCCACCCGGGTGGGGCATGTGCCCCACTTTTAGAATCATGGCTCTATAAGAAGGCAAACATATCCTCTCTCTTTCGCTTCCAGTCGAACCTAAATGAAGAACAGCGCCTTCGAGGCACGTTTGCTTCCTTATTCGACTGACTATATTAAACTTTGGCACACACGCACAGACACACACGTGTATCACACGCGCTTCTTTCAGACACACGCAAACGCAAACAAGTACTATACCAAGTTTTAAGGTTTTTTTCTTTGATTTCAATTGTATACAATTAATTTTCTGAATAACATGCATTAATTGTCATTTGTTTTAAACTCCATGTTTTGTGTTGTAACTTATTTTCTCCCGGACTCACATGAGTCCGCCAAAGATTATTTACGGGACAAATCTACCCGGAGCTGTAAATATTTGCCGAAAAACGACCACACCTCGCAACAAAAATTGTGCCTTCGATACGGCTAATCCGTACGGAATGGTGAAAACTTTGCCTCAGCTGCGATATTTTATTTATTGGGTTGGTGCATAACTATCAGGCGTTTTTAAGCAATATTTATTATGAAAAAAGAAACATAACAATTCAACATTTTTAAATGTTTATTCTGGAATGCATGATTATCGACATGCATTTTTATAACCTGAAAATAAAATAATATTTTTATTGAAAAAGTAAACAAAACAGCAATTTTATTAACAAATAACTCGCCTACAAAAACGCCTGATAATTGTGCACCAACCCAATAGGTCATCTGGATTATATAACAATAGCTGTGAAAAGTTTGTCCCTCCTGCAATATTTTTTATTGGGTTGGTGCATAATTATCAGGCGTTTTTTAAAACAATATTTATTATGAAAAAAGAAACATAATTCGACAATAACATTTTTAAGTAATTATTCTGGAAGGTATGATTATCGACATGCATTTTCATAACCTGAAAATAAAATATTTTTATTAAAAAAAAAAATAAACAAAACAGCAGTTTTATTAACAAATAACGCCTATAAAAAAACGCCTGATAATTATGCACCAACCCACTATTTTATCTGGATTGTATAACAATAGCTGTGAAAAGTTTGACCCCCACCACCCCCCCACCCCTTTCGAATTTAAAATAATAGCGGTGTCAAGGGAAAACCGCCATTTTGACGCAATGTTCTTTTTGCAGCTACGAAGACACATGTTTACCCATTTATTCTCGAGAATTGACGAAATAATAACTAAATTATTTGTTTAATATTAGTTTCCATTACTTTATCTGATAAATAATGCATATTGCATTTGGTTCACATATTTTTAGAATATTGTAAATATAAAACAAAGGTAAATAAATATTATAATAAATAGTGTTTAACATTTTTGTTGTCAGTTCTCGAGGAAAAATGCATAAATTTAGTTTCACTTCAAATACCTCAGTGTACGAATCTGTTATAACAAATTTAGTATAGGAGAAAAGGAAATTGAACATAGAGTAGGCTGTGCTAGGAATAGTTCTGCATAATACCGCAAGTTGCTACAAAAGCCAAAACATTAACATAAGAGCTCGTGTCATGTTCTTAAATCGCCTCACCGGATCGAGACTTTCATATAAAGAATATATGCCTGGCACCAGACTCGTTCAGAAATATCTAAACTGCCAGTTGTATGTAACCGATTTGTTAGAACAATAATTAAAAATGTTTTCGAGTGAATAAACCCTGTAGATCTTAGAGAGAACCATTCTTCATCAAGTCTCGTAGAATGGCGCTACAGAACATCCCCACCTCCCAAAAAAAAAGAACCTGACCAAATAACAGAAACCACATCACTTGAAGACTTTCAACATCAGTAACAACTAAAATGGATAGCACAGGTAACTCGAAGAGAAAATAATGGCATTATCAAGATGTTCACGTTCCACACTACTTGAAACAAAAGGTTAGGAAGGAAACCGCCATTGATACCAGTAAGAGCGATAAGAATTAGTGGATTTGAGAAACCTATTTTCCGATGGCCAGGCAGTGAAGAAAAACTTAAATCGATTAATACCGATTGAATCGATTAGTACTGATTGTTCGGACAATGAATGCTGAATGATTCCTTATAAGGAAACGATTAATATTACCTGTAGAGATGAGGGGAACAGATATTACACATTGATCCCAGCCCAATGGCCAGAGAGTTAAGAAAAAGATGTAACTCGAATCGCACTGGCTGCTCGGTCAATGAATGCCGAATGTTTCCCTATAAGGAAACGGCTAATGTTACTATTTAAGATTTGAACAGATACTACACTTTGATCCTTGCCAGATAGTCAAGGAATAAAGAAAAGTGTTGAGTAGCGCTGGCTGCTATATTTAACAGCCCCCCGCCCCAACGAGGGATGTATGTGGCACAAGGCCGAGTTTACCGTGGGTTATCCAAGCCCGTAGGCTTGGTCAAAAATATTCCCTTTGAACCCGCCTAAACGAGTTCAGGGGCTGTCTACCTCCCCGGACGAAACTTTGTCCTGCGGCAAAGTCTCGTCCGAGTTCCTCTCTGGCTGCTCGTTCAATGAATGCTTAATGTTTCCTTATAAGGAAACGGCTAATATTACTATTTGAGATTGGAACAGATACTACACTTTGATCCTTGCCAGATGGCCAAGGAATAAAGAAAATTCCTGAGTAGCGCTGGCTGCTCGGTCAATGAATGCCTAATGTTTTCTTATAAGGAAACGGCCAATATTACCATTAGAGATGATGAGAACAGATACTGCACCTTGATCTCAGTCCAATGACGAGAGAATGAAGAAAAACATAACTCGAGTCGCAATGGATACTCGATCAATGAATCCAAATGTTTCTTATAAGGAAACGACCATTTTTTAAATCAATTCAACCCAAGCAAGGTGATAATGCCACTAAAATGAAGGGCTACTGGGAGTAAAGCAGAATGAAAAGAACTCACAAGGAACCGGATACCCAATCTTAAACAGGGAACAAGCGATAAACCTCTACTCCTGTTTAAAAGACCGGAGAGGAGTGTGACTGGACGATGGGCGTACCTATCTACACCTATTGAGAAGAAAAAATAATTAGTAAATAAAATTTCAGAGTTCAGATAGGGACATTAGAAGTATAGAGTTGAAGTAGACCTTAAAAGGAACCGGAAACACAATCCTAAACAGGAAACAAAGGATAAATCTCTACACGTGCTCAAAAGACCGGGGAGGAGTGTGAACCGGACGAAAGAGAAATCTGTTGATATATGACCATTAGCATTAGAGATGAGGAGAACAGATACTACACATTGATCCCAGCCTAATGGCCAGGAAGTAAAGAAAAAACGTAACTCTAATTGCACTGGCTGCTCGGTCAATGGATGCCGAAAGTTTCCTTATAAGGAAACATCTAATATTACCATAACAGTCTTCTTCCTTCATAATGTCATTAATTCAGCGGTGAATGTTAATCATGCCGTTTGAACATTATACAGTGAAAATTTCAGATCAAAATTCAGCTTATATCTATGTGTCCGGTCATGGGTTTATTGATTTACACTTGTATATGATTATGTTGTTCAAAGCTCGAACAGCAAGGTCGAAAATTGGAACAACAATCGTTGTGGTCTGAAATGAAGTTCTGTAGCCAGGACGCCGTCTGTCAAAAACTCACAAATGCAATTGAGAATGGACAGGCGGTCGACGCGCTGACACAAAATGGCGGCCACAAACGCCATTCGTTTTGGAAAAGTGAGTAAATGAGAGAAGAGATTATTTTGCTTGATTGCCATGACAAACAATTTTTCTTGTGTTCTCCTTGTGCCCGGGAAGCGAAGAGGCGAAGAAAAGTCGGGAAAATAAATTAACTGTGAAATAAGAAAGAAAGAAAAAAAGAAAGAAAGAAAGAGGGATAAAATAAAGAGTCTAGAACAAACAAAAGAAAGAAAAAACAAAACAGTTTAAAAATAAAGCGCTTAGAAAGAAAGAAAGAAAGAAAGAAAGAAAGAAAGAAAGAAAGAAAGAAACAAACAAACAAACAAACAAACAAACAAACAAACAAAACAGGATACAAATAAAAAGCCTAGAAAGAAAGAAAGAAAGAAAGAAAGAAAGACGTTTAAAATAAAGTGGTGAGAGGAATGAAAGAAAGACGTTTAAAATAAAGTGGTTAAAAGAAAGAAAGAAAGAAAGACGTTTAAAATAAAGGGGCTAGAAAAAAAAAAACAAGCAAACAAACGATCAAAAACAATCACAAAAACAAAAACGGGTTAAAAATAAAAAGCCGAGAAAGAAAGAGAGAAAAAAACAAACAAACAAAGGGTGAGATAAGAAAGAAAGAAAGAAAGAAAGAAAGAAAGAAAGAAAGAAAAAAAGAAAGAAAGAAAGAAAGAAACTGAAAATATGTGCCAAACGCCTCCGGGCTACTGCGGCTGGCATTGCTGGAACTAATATCATCGCGGAATTCTACAAATGGAAAACATTTCTTTCTTCCCACTGTCCTGCGCTATCGACGAAAACTAAAACACTTTTAAAAATTGTCTTATTCTAAATTGGGACATTTTATTTTTTTATTTATTTATTTTTATTTATTTATTTTTTTTGTTCTCCCATGACCGATGCTATTGCTGCAGTTGTTCTTGCTGGGACGGGGAACAAGCATTTAAATGAACCCTTACTTTCCTCAAATTGTTATTATTTCCACTGGCGATAGCAATCTTCAATTATAGCCATAAATTCCAGGCCATGATCACTCGAATGAGGCATTTGGCGCCATTCCCAAACTGATGAGAGAGACAAAAGGTTGTTTGTTATCAAAACAAATACACGCCGTTTTTACATACAATAAATAAATACGAATTTTTTTTTTTTTTTTTTGCATGTGAAATTTAACTTTCAAAATATAAATGTAATCAAACATTTGTGTGAAATTAAACACAAATACGAAGTCCTGGAACAATCCGATATTAATATTTTATTGCCATTCACTATTTGTTTCTTTCTATCAATTCATTATACAGTAGGTTTTCCCAACCTGGGCGATATCGACCACCGGAGGGTGATTTCAACTGTTGGGTGGGCAACTCAACAGAAAATGGTGGGCGATTAGAAATTTTACTGGGTGATATAGGATTTTCAGTATTAAAAAGGTATTTCAACATATGATACCCGAAAGTCCAAATTAGGTGGAAAAAATTACAACCTTGAAGGCGAAAATTCGAAAAAAAAAACTGAATTTTCACATTTGCGCAAAAGTCAAAGGCAAAATTTGATGTCTGTAAAAATCAACGTACAATCAATTTAGAGTGTGGAAATCTAACGCAAAAGATTATTAGAATTATAAAAAAAATTATATTATAAATAAAAATTATCGTATATTATTATGATGACGGTCCATGGAAGAGGTTCCTTCCTTGAAAGATTGAGAACGCAAAAACGGCCCTTTTCAGGGCCACCCATCATTCAAATTGTTGAATGAGGTATTATGCACACTATTTACATTATTCGGACTATTGTCCTCATCTTTGTTGCCATATTTATCCGACCCTTCAGTATCTGTCTATATTCCTGAGATGAGGTATTATGTACACTATTTACATTATTCGGACTATTGTCCTCATCTTTGTCGCCATATTTATTACAACGTTTCGGCCGTTGTACCTTCTTCACGTGGTTGGAATGTCGAACTGAACCCTTTATTTCGCTCACTTGGGTAGACTGTTCTAGTTCCACGTGCCATGTTTAATGGATGTCAGTTGTCTCCTGTTAATTCCCCTCACCAAATTCTCCACTGCCTTAACCAAGTATTGAACTCACATTATTTGGGTCCAATAAATGGGTCTAACTAACGCCTTTTATCCACTGTGCCATGTGTCCTTGAGGGTTCAGATCGACATTCCAACAAACTGAAGAAGGCCAGAGTGTACAACGTCCGAAACGTTGTAATAAATATGGCGATAAAGACGAGGACAATACTCCGAATAATATAAATTTTGGTATTTTCTATAGTTTTGAGAAGGGTCATTAACATTCAAATATTTCTTCAGACATAAAAAACATTTTTTTCGGGTATAAATCAGATAAGGGAAAACCATGAACAACTTTCCCAGTAAAATTAAGTAGTGACCTCGGGATAATTTTTATTTAATACATAATATATATATATATATATATATTTTTATTTTTTCTTTACTTTTTTTTCCGATTGGCTATCTCGAATTTATAAAAGCAGGAAAAGTGTCCGTCAAAACATAATTTACCTCTCACTTTTTTCTTGGGGGGATATTTACTATATAGGTGGAAGTTGGAAAATTTTTCCCAGTAAAAGTGGGCGATGATGCAAAACAGGTTGGGGAAACCTGTTCTCCGGGCTCGAGTTTAATAGTTCGAACTTCTTTCAATCCGACTAACATTTAAACAAAACATTTTTTTTTCTTATTTGCTATTTGTTTATGTTTCAATCAATCTATGTCACAGGCACAAGACCTGCAGTCACATCTTCATCAAAACGTTTCATTCCAAGTTAATACTAGTATATTTGATGTTTTATATATATATATAAAATATATATATATATATATATATATATATATATATATATATATATATATATATATATATGTATATTTGATATTTATATGTATATTTATATTTATTTATATATATTTATTTATATCTATATAAATATTTATATATATTTATATATATATATATATATATATTTATATATATACATTTTATATATATATGTATATGTATATTTATATATGTATTTATATTTATTTATATATACTTATTTATATTTATATAAATATATATATTTATATAAATATATTTATATATATATTATATATATGTATATTTATATGTATATTAATATATATTTATTTATTTATATTTATATAAATATTTATATATATTTATATATAATATAATTATTTATTTAAAAATATGATTCCATATCGCTACATAAGAGGTCTCATGTTTCAAAACAAGAGCCGAAAATTTCAATATAATCCTTTAAATTAAACTGAGTTTAAATTAAAAATAAAAATGGGCTCCGTTCCATCTTCAAGCGAAATTTTTGTTGGAATAACGTATATCTGAAATTTACTTGCTTTAAAAATTGAAATCAAAATCCCCATGGTAACAGCTAGGGCGAATTGTTTAAATTGGGTAGGCGAGTGTAGGGTGTTAATAATAAGTAGCGGTATAGAGATACTTTCAAGATGTCAAGTCGGGGAAAGGTGGGGGTGTCTAAAATGAAACGGAAGATGTACTAACCTTCGTCTAGTTTGTTTGTCTATGGAGATTTATTTTTTTATTTTATTTTATTTTATTATGAAAGGGAATTGTGCATAAAAAAAAAAAAAAAACTTTCGTAACGTTTGTTTTTTTACGACTTCATAAAGGGTTATCTTTTTGTAAGGTATTTAAACTACTAATTTGGGCTATGGATTATGAAGGGTGTTATGTTGTTATGTTTTGTTAATTATTCCTACTATGAATCTGATGATTGGGTATTTGTTAATTATTCCTAATAACAAAAATGAATGATGATGATTGGGCTATTTGTTAAACAGGTTATTTATAAATTTGTTTCCTTCAGGTGCCAAAAAATTTTTTGATAGTGAAATTCTGAATTTTTGTTTATGATTTCTTTTTATTAATTATTAAAGGAGCACTTTATGCTGCCTCCATCTATCTTTAATGTATATCATATTAGTGCTCGGGGCTCTCTGTGGATGAAATAGTACATTGGTATACCACAGAATTAATACAACATTTATTTTCTAATGGGGCAGTCTTCTGGGTTTCTACAGTTACATAATTTTCTCTTTTATCGTCTGATTTAAGTGCAGAGTTTTTTATTAATACTGTTTTGGCATGGGGGTTTGTTCAAGATCTTATTATTGTATTTTTTTATTATGCGTTCAAGATTATTAGAGCAGCTGTAACTCAATTTTAGGGTATTTCTTATTGAATATATTACTAAGCTTACTATTGGTGGGGAAGTGTTTATTAATTAGAGCTAAGAATTTATATATATATATATATATATATATATATATATATATATATATATATATATATATATATAATATATATATATATATGTATATATATTTATATATATATAAAATATTTTTATAAATATTATATTTATTTATTTGTATTTATATATATTTATATGTATATATATATATATATATATATATATATATATATATATATATATATATATGTATGTATGTATGTATATTTGATATTTATAGAATATATATGTATATTTGATATTTGAGTATATTTGATGACAAGTTTAAGTTTTTTGAACATGATTAATATTTTTTTTTTTATCATTTTTGAAAGTAAGCTAATAAAGGTCATTCAGAAACAATGTTAATGGTAATATTAGCCGTTTCTCTATAAGGAAATATCTGTCATTCAGTGACCGAGCAGCCAATACTGCCGTCAGTTGAAATTTATAAATTCTTTTCACTAAAACACTTTTTTCTCAAGTCCAGCATTAATGGTTTTGTTTCCTTCCTTTTATTTGATGTGATGCAGAATGTTAACATCTTGAAAAACAGAGAGATCAAAAGAGACCTAGATAGATAGATAGATAGATAGATAGATAGATAGATAGATAGATAGATAGATAGATAGATAGATAATGAACAGACTGCGATAGATAGATAGATAGATAGATAGATAGATAGATAGATAGATAGATAGATAGATAGATTCAGTCAGTTATGTGCGATGCGTAATACACGCTTAGGCGATCATGTATCTCTCGATACATGACTGACGAGGCAGATTATTTACCGCAGTAGGTTGCCATTCCTTTCTGCAGTAGACTAGTTATAGAACCCGGTTAGTCCTGCTATTTATTTATAGCCGGGGAGGGGAGAGAAGAAGAGGTTTCATACCTTTCCCAAGGGTATTAGCACGTAAGTGAATGTAATGGACTGGAATTCGAACTCGGCTCTCCGATTTCTCAATCCGAGCCGCTATCCATTACTAATTTATACATTTTTTTCTCTTAAAACAATTAAAAAAAAAATAAGTTTCTCAAGTCCAGTAGCTGTTATCGCTCTTTCCAGTATTGATGGGGGAGAGGTTTCTTCCTAAGATTCTATTCGATTGATTGACTGATTTTTTTATCAATTCACCCCAAGCAAAGTGATAATGCCTCTAAGACGTAAGGAGCTACTGGGAGTGAAAGGACTTTAGAAGGAACCAGAAACCCAGTCTTGAACAGAAAATAAGCGATAAACTTCGACTCCTGTTCAAAAGTTCGGGGAGGAGTGTGAACCGGACGATAGGCGAACCTATCTACTCCTATTGAGGAGTTTTAGGCTGAGATGTTAGAAGTATAGAGTTGAAGTAAACTTTAGAAGAAACCGGAAATCAAATTCGAAACAGGAAACAAGGGATAAACCTCTACTCCTGTTCAAAAAAATTTGTTTTCTATGGTTTATCAACCCCTTGGAGGTTATTTAAAGTCAGAAGATATTTTTAGCTTGTAAGAATTTACTTTTTTGTAGATAATAATGGTTTAGTATTATAATTATTGCTAATTAGCTGCTGGGAGAAAAGGTGGATTCATGCCTTATTTGCGCGTTAGTAAATTTAACGAATCCGACCGGAATTGGAACTTGTCTCTCCGATGAATAATTCCGAGTCATTATCCATTACACCACCTGCACATCCAAATTGATAGCACCTGGTGTTCCCAAACAGTCACCCATCTAGGTACTGACCAGGCTCGACGTTGCTTAACTGGAGGGATTTAACGTGATGTGACCGTAAAGCCCTTTCTATTTGAAGTGGTGTGGAATGTTAACATCTTGATTATGTCGGATTTTTTTTTTCTCTTCATGTTACATGTGCTATCCATTTTACTTGTTTCTGCTGCTGGTAGTCCTCAAGTGATGTGGTTCCAAATATCTGGTACAGTTCTTTGTTTGTGATAACTTTTTCGTCTGATTCTATTCAACACCATAATAAGTACGTAGGTGGGTCACCACTTGGGTTTTGTTCGGACTGTCCTTTTCTATCTTGATAGTCCGATATTTTTTTTATTGTAGGGTGTGGTCGGTCTCGTTCGGACAGTCCTATTCTTTCCAGATTTTTTCTAGTCGCCGGAATGTCCAAATCTTGTTTTAATTTTCTTGGGTGATCAGTGTAGATCAGAAAGTCGCATATATTATTTATTGTCTTTTGTTTCCGGTAGTATCGTTCGGTATTGTTCGGTATTATTCGGTATCACTCGGTATATTTCGGTATCGTTCGGTATCTTTCGCTATCGTTCGGAACGTTCCGTTCTTTCTTGATTGTCTCTACGAGTTGTTCAAGAACGGAATGTCCAATGCATTTTTATTGTCTCTGGCGGTCAGTCTTGATGGAAAGGTCCCATTATTTCTTGGTGGGGTCAGTGTAGATCTGAATTTCCGATTCGTTCTTGAATGCCTGGGTGTTCGGTCTGGAACTGAATGTCCCATTCTTTCTTGATTGTCTCTTGTAGTCGGTATCGATTGGAACGTCCCGTTCTTTCTTGAATGCTTGGAATGGTCGGTCTCAGCCAGAAAGTCACATAATTCTTTGATTGTCTCTGGTGTTCGATCTGAATCGGAATTATTTTTTTCATTTTCTGTCTATCAGCGTTGGACGGAATATCACATTCTCTGTTTAGTTTCCCAGCTGCTCAGTCTAGATAAGAAAATTCTATCCATGTTGTGCCGAGTGAATTTTATTTTATTTATTTGTTCTATTTTTTAAGTCAGATTCTGTTTTTTGGTTCTTTGAATATTGATTTCCCAGTCGTTTGCACAGTTCCCATTCGGTTTCCCCTTCCTACACGATCAAGAGACAATCTCTGGTTTGTTCTGTTTACAATGGTCAAACCTCAGGCCCCTGCACAGTTCCAAATATATGACAGTCATTAATCTCTCTTGTCTATTTTTGGGATCCTTTTTAATCAACTTGTTACATTCATTCACAGTCTGATTTTTAAATAAACTTGGGTGGGATACATTTTATTAGGGCTTCAAAAACGGAAATTGTTAAATGCATATATATATATATATATATATATATATATATATATATATATATATATATATATTTATAAAGAATATATAAAACGAAATGGTGGTGCAGGCCTACAAAAAAAAAAGAACTTCAAAACCCTAAAAAAATGTAACATCAAAAAGAATATATCTATACCTCTGAGGTGAGGTATTATGATTACTTACATTATTCGGACTGTTATCCTCATCTTCATTGCCATATTCATATTTCGACCTCTATATCTCTGAGATGCGGTATTATAATTATTTACATTATTTACATTATTCGGGCTGTTATCCTCATCTTCATTGCCATATTCACAGCGTTTCAGCCTCTATATCTCTTAGATGAGGTATTATGATTACTTGCATTCAGACTGTTATACTAATCTTCATTGCCATATATTGCCGTTGTACGCTCCGGCCTTCTTCAGATGATTGGAATTTCAAACCGAACGCTTTATTTCGTCCACCGGGGTCTATTGAATACAATATGGGAACCAGTAATGAGGAGTGCTAGAGAAAAGCAATGAAAAACAACAAAAAATTGCAATATAAGCACTGGTAAAAAATATGCAATAATAATAACAGAAAAATTACAATATGAGCATTGGTAAAAATGATGCTGAGACATTAGGTCTATAGTGATTTTCCAAGCTTAGCTTAGATATGGCATAAGGCCGAAAGTAGGGGGCACCTAGTGAGGATCGAACTCACTACTTAGTCTTAATTGTTCTAGCGAGACAACCTTGCTAACCATTACACCACATCGAGGTGCCCCAAGACGTTAGGTTTATAAGTCCCAGAAGTTCATACACAGACACACATGGCGCAGTGGATAAAGGTTAGATCCAATAACTAGACCCAAAAAGTTTTGAGTTCAATACCAGGCTACAGCAGTGGTGAACCAAAATTTGGAGAATTGAGTTAAAGAGAAATAACTGAGACATCCGGAAGAGGCATGGAACGTGGAACTAGAACAATCTATCCCCCCCCGGTGGACAAAATAAAGGGTTCGAATCGAAATTCCAATCACCTGAAGAAGGTTGTGAATATGGTAATGAACATGAGGATAACAGTCCGAATAATATAAATAATGTAACAAAAAGAAATTAGAAAAAAAAAAAACGGTTTACAGGTTTTTACATTCGGACTATTATCATCATCTTTGTTGTTATCACGTCTCGATCGTTGTACTCTCCGGTCTTTATCAGGTGTATATCGATTCCGATAACCTACCGGGAATTCCAAACTAAACACTTTATTCAATCTACGGGGTTTGACACTTCTCGTGTCACTACCCACGTGTAGTTTTGGTACTGTTCAGTTATTGCTCGCGCTGGTTCCACTGAATCTAAGTACAGACTGCCCAGCCCCGGGATAGAACTCACAATTATTATGTTACCAAGTTCACGAACAAACGCTTTAATCCAATGACTTACGGCCACCATTACGTTGTTAAGGACAATGGCGAAAAAAGGCTTTGAACAAGTGAAGCATGTGAGTCTTGGCAGAGACAATCCTTCTTTGAACATTGTGGACTGGCGCTACAGATTCACAAATAAAGAACTATACCAAATAAAAAAACCACATGACTTGAGGACTACCAACAGCAGCAACAACTAAAATGACTAGCACATGTAACTCAAAGAGAAAAGAATATGTTAACATTCCGCACCATTCAAATAGAAGGGAGCTTACGGTCACATCACGTTAAAACAACGGGTCCGCCCGATCATTGATGTTAAGCATTATCGAGCCTGGTCATTACACAGATGAGTGACAGGTTGGGAATACCAGGTGCTATAAATAGATAATGGATAATGGTTCGAAATTGTTTATCGGGGAGTTCCAATTTTCGTTGGGTTTCATATATTCACTTATTCACAAATATCCTTGGCGAAGTTACCAATCCGCCTCTTCTCCCCCATCTATGGGTTAATTAGTAAAGCTTATATCACTAAGACTATTATTATCTTAAAAGATTCTTACAATCTGAAAATATTTTCTGGCTTTAAATAACTTCCAAAGGGTTGACAAACCGTAAAAAACGAATGAATCAATTACATCCACTCAGCTATTGTCAGTAGGACAATAACTAGACGAGATGTCCCTAGACATTGGCAAAGGAATAAGAACAGTCTAACCCCGTAAATAAAGGATTCAGTTCGGAATTCACTGTAAGCTACCCGGATCGATATATACCTGATGAAGGCCGAAACATTGTGATAACAACAACAAAGGTGAGGACATTAGTCCAAATGTAAATAATGATAACTCCTCATCCCAGAAATCTACAAAACGCTGCTTGGTGAAATTGACTCCTAAGAGGATGCTTTCCGCGATCACAACATTCTTAAACCAGTTCAAGTTCAGGGTTAACCGTTATATAAGCCCATGAAACGGGCCTCTGGCTCTGTAATCCTCTACCTCAAGTGGCTCCTGGGCCTTGTATGGGGTAAATATTGGGGGGGGGAAGAGAACGAGAGAGACGTATATATATATATATATATATATATATATATATATATATATATATATATATATGTATAATATAGTATAAAGTATATTATTATATATATTATGTATGTATATACATTACATATAAAATATATATATATATATATATATATTGTATATAAATACATTACGTCATATTTCAAACACACACATACATACATATATATATATATATATATATATATATATATATATATATATTTTATTTTTTATTTAAAATTATTTTACATCGCAACACGAAAATTTCTGAACCCAAGAACTTTAAACTTATTCCATTATCAAACGATATTAGGTAATATCGTTTGATAATGGAAAAAATTTAAAATTCCGAAACAGAAATTTCCATGCCGTGATGTAAAATATTTTTTAAATAAAAATATCAAAATATTTTGCTCTAAGTTGTGTGTAGCACTTTTCAAAAAAAAAATGCTATGGTAATCTGGATTCTTAATCTGACTATTCATTCTCTCGCTCTCTCTCGCTCTCTCTCTCTCTCTCTCTCTCTCTCTCTCTCTCTCTCTCTATATATATATATATATATATATATAAAAGTGAACATTGAAGTCAACATTCAGTAACGATTGCGTTTAACATGTAACAGCCTGTCGCCTCTGAGTGTTGACTTCAATGTTCACTTTTATATTTATATTTACACACGCTCTATCTCTGATATTGAGCACTTTATCCCATAAATATAGCACACCTTAAAACTATATGTCTTCATATATATATCGGCTTGGATGGAGGAATCGGAGAACCATTATATTCACATACGTGCTAATACCCTTGGGAAAGGTGTGACTCCTCTTCTCCTTCCAGCTATGGGTAAATAGCAGGACAGTCTGGGTTCTATAGCCTTGGAAAAAACTGGTCTAGGAGAAGGACAACTCTGAACTCAAAACCTGCGGAGGGTCGTTTGGGGACCTTGTGTCACGTAGTACACCAGGTTTCTGTATTCGGTCCTTCAAAAAGTGTGGATGGTCCTGCACGAAACCTTCACCACTATAATCAAATCTTATGTGCTGTTGTCGGGCTGGCGGTTTCCTAGGAACTGATTGTCCCTCATGCGTCGAATTCGACGGGAAAAATATATATATATATATATATATATATATATATATATATATGTGTGTGTGTGTGTGTGTGTGTGTGTGTGTGTGTGTGTGTGTGTGTGTGTATTAGTGGTGGAGTAATGGATAGCGGCTTGGATTGAGGAATCGGAGAGCCGAATTCCATTCCAGTCGAATCCATTACATTCACTTACGTGCTAATACCCTTAGGAAAGGTGTGAATCCTCTTCTCCCTATCAGGATTCATTATTGGCGGCCACCTTCTTAACAGCCTAAGATATGCCGATGACACAGTATGACAGCAAATAAGAAAGGAAACTATAAGAACTTCTACAAAAAGGTAATAGAAGAAAGAGTGAAGAAAGGACTAATCATCAGTGTCAAGAAGACAGAATGCATGCTTGTTAGCAAAATGGAACAACCCAATGTGCCAATTACAAATTGGAGATAGCAAAATCAAATAAGTACAACAATTTAAATATCTGGAAAGTGTTCTAACAGAGGACGGAAAGTGCGACACTGAAATCCGAAGGCGCATTGGGATAGCGAAAGATGCCTTCTAAAAGCTAAGCAAAGTAACTGAAAAATTTCGTTAAAAACAAAGAAAAGAGTACTGAACTGTTATGTAATACCAGTCCTACTATATGGCAATGAATGCTGGACAATCTCCTCAAAGATGAAGAAGAGACTTAAAGCAACAGAAATGTGGTTCTACAGAAGGATGCTGAGAATATCATGGGTCGAACATTTGAGCGACATCCAAGTTTTAGAGAAAATGGAAACAAAAAGGACACTTCTATTTAACATTAGGAAGAAACAGTGAAAAATCTGATACTCACAGGACAGATTGAAGGCAAGAGGGACAGAGGAAAACAACGCATAACCTACTTGATAAGTTTGAGTAAATGGATGGCGGAACAGCGTTTAGGAGAAATAACAAAAAGATAAAACTTATTAAGAGGTACAAAGGACAGGAAATTGTGGAGAGCCGTGATTGCCTACGTCCTGAAAGGGCACGACACATAAAAGAAGAAAACAAAGTGTGAGGAAAAGTGAATCTCTTCTTCATTTGTGAGGAGAGTGTTCAGCATTCACTGCCATATAGGAATGTTATTTAAATTAGTCCACTACTATACAATTCTTACTCCGGCAAACGGCTTTTTTTCCTCGCCCCATGTCTAAGAATGGTTGCATTGCTCTATGCATTTTGCATATTATTAATGATCATCATCATCTTACTTATTATAAAACGCAGATTGTGTGTGTGTGTGTGTGTGTCTGTACGTTTATATATTGGATCAGATTTCCTACATTTTTCAACCGATTTCAACAAAACTTCACAGGACTACGTAAAATTACCTTACGGTGGTTCTGACAGCGCCAAAAATTGGAAAAACACAATTGTTTTTGCACAAAATCAATTTGAAAACACGATTAAGATTAGGAATTCTGTCACGAGAATGAAAGGGGACAACTCATATCGAGTTATACTTATTATAAAACCCAGTTTGTTTGTGTGTGTGTGTTCGTTTATATATGGGATCGGATTTCCTACATTTTTCAACCGATTTCAACAAAACTTCATTATTTTTTTTTTTTTTTTGGTAGGTAGTGTTTCTTATTGTCTTGCACAATTTTTTCTTTATTTTTACATTCAGAATGCTTTAAAAATTCCATTTACAAGACAATTGTTTATAATAAAATTCTATTCAATTGGTAGACTCATAACGATTGAAATCAATGTTTTTGTTTGAGTTTGGGTTTGACCAATTCGTAAAAAAAAAAAAAAAAAATAAGTAAAACATGCGTGTCCGTCAACCTTAAACAATAATCTTTGTCAATTTTATTTTTCAGTCTTTATGATGGTCGATACTTGATCTATCTCTTACTGTTACATCCCCGGGCAACGCCGGGTTCTACTGCTAGTTATTAATACAAAGTAATGTATAACGAGCTAGTTAGACTATTATTAGTATAGTGAGTTCAAGCCTTACTGGGCCACTCGCTGTCATATTAAACTTAGCAAATATCTATGTAGGACGCTTGCTGTTGAGCGCGTTCGGTCCGCACTGTGTCTTTATCGTTGTGACCGTATGCCAGATTGTCTACAGCGGGAAATCCTCAGTGTCACCGCCATTATCATATTCATCATATCAACTGTCATCAGCGTTTATCCCTGTCATTAATTCCAGCTTCGTCTTTTGCGACATCATCATCATCATAACGCATGCTGCTTCCACCATTAATTGCCTACTCCAGTTCGCATCACAACTACAGCGACTGTCTGCAATAGCATTATTATTATTATTATTATTAAGTTCTCCCCGTCACTTGTCACATCAGAGGTGACATTATTTCTTTGTTATTTTTTCCTTAGTAATATTATTATTTTATAATTTATATTATAATTTATTATATTTTATTTTAAAATTATTATAATTATTAGTATATAAAATTTATTATAAATAATATTTTAACTTAACTTATTATTAATATTATTATTATTATTAAATTCTCTTCCTCACTTGTCACACTAGTGACATAATTTTTTAGTTATTTATTATTATTATTATTAAATTTTCTTCCTCACTTGCCACACCAGAGATGACATCGTTGTTGCGTTGTTTTTCATTATTATTATTAGTAGTAGTAGTATTGTTGTTGCTGTTATTATTATTATTATTATTATTATTATTATTGAATTCCCTTAACCACTTGTCACACCAGAGTTGACATCATTTTTGCATTATTTTTCATTATTATTATTATTATTATTAAATTCTCCTCCTCGCTTGTCACACTAGTGATGATATTGTTACGTGATTTTTTATTATTTTTTCTAATTAGTATTATAATTTTGTTATTAATTATAAGGCATATTATAATATATTATTATTATTATTATTATTTTGGTGTGACACATTGACTTTTTGTCAATGGAAATTCTGTTCTTGAGGCATGGTGTCAAGAAGACACTTCACAACTCAAGAACATTCCGGAGAATTCTCGCAGAATAAATGTCGGCAGTTTTCTGGACGTCTGCAACCTTCGTCTAAATTGCAGTTCTTTATGGGCGCTATTTTATGTTTTTCGATCGAGTTCCAAGTGCACATATTACTACAAGAATTAGTTCGACAGACATGTTCCATAGCTTTTTCAACTCTCGAACCAGAACCTTTGGTATTTTTCATTCTTTTCACTTTCTTTCGCGCCTATTCTTGTATCATACGAAACAGAAAAAAAATAATCAATAATTTGACACTTGCTACTGTCTTTATCTATAACAATAAAGTTGCTTATTATTATTATTATTATTATTATTATTATTTATTATAAGTTAGATTATTATTATTATTATTATTTTTTTTTTTTTATTTATTATAAGTTAGATTATTATTATTATTTATTAAATGTTAGATTATTATTATTTTATTATTTATTATAAGTTAGATTATTATTATTATTTTATTAGTATTATTTTATTGTTATTATTTATTATAAGTTAGATTATTATTATTATTTTTTTATTTATTATTATTTTATTATTATTATTTATTTATTAAGTTAGATTATTATTATTTTTTATTTTATTATTTATTATAATGAGATAATTATTATTATCATAATTATTTATTATAAGTAAGATTATTATTTTATTTTATTATTATTATTTATTATGTTATGTTATTATTATATTATTTATTCATTTAATAATATTTTGTATTTTTTATTATTAATTTATTATAGTTAGGTTATTATTTTTTTTTATTATTTTATTATTTTTATTATTTATTTATAAATTAGATTATTATTATTATTATTTTATTATTTTATTATTTTATTTTATTATTTATAAATAAGATTATTATTATTATTATTTCATTATTATTTTATTATTTTTATTATTTTTATAAATAAATTATTATTATTATTTTTTTTTATTATTATTATTTTATTATTTTCATTATTTATTATAAGATTATTATTTTTTTTATTTTTATTATTATTATTATTTTATTATTTTATTATTTATTTAAATAATTATTATTATTATTATTTTTTTATTATTATTATTATTTTATTATTTTCATTATTTATTATTTTTAGATTATAATTATTTTGTTATTTATTATAAGTTAGATTATTATTATTATTTTATTGTTTATTATTATTTTATTCTTATTTTATTTATATTATTATTATTAAATTATATTATTATTATTATTAAATTATTTTATTATTTATTATAGATTATTAGTTAGATTATTATCATTATTTTATTATTATTTATTATAAAGTTAGATTATTATTATTATTATTATTTATTATTATTATTAAAAAATTATGCCCCCTCTCCTAAAACGTGTCACATAAAGAGCTGACATTAATTCTTCTGCACAGCCGAATGCTATCTAAGCTCAGTAATTTTTACTCTTGAAATAGAAATTATTAAGTACTTTTAATGACAAACCTTATATCGGAGGAAGTCTGTTGTTAGCTACACCAACCAACGGAACGTCCCAACATGTAAACGGCTAGAGGCGGTTATATATTTTCGGGGAAATTTAACTCTTAGGAAATGAGACACGAATTTTTTCCTTTTTCTTTTGCAACAATTAAAGAAATTTCTTTCTTCTTATTCTTTCTACCAGGGCCTCAGGCGAAACAGGATCAATACACGTGGCCGCAGGGTAAAAGCCGAAAGCAAGGGAGGGGGTCTTTTGAGGGTTAAATTTTTGTTGGTGGAATAGAGACATAGTTGGGGGACATCTACAAATTGAAGAAAGAGAGGAGACAAAAATTTTTGCTCGAGTTGCATATGCCAGGTTGTAATGATGCTGGGACGCGTAGGAGTGGGGGGGAGATGTACGTTTCTTTTTTTTTTTCTTGGAGATGGGCGAGTTCCTCTTCAATATTAAATCATGAGCAAAAAGGCGTTTTCATCATTCGTCTTGTCGGTTCGTATCAAATCAAATCTTTTGCTCTTCTGCGCGTGCGCGCACACATGCGCGCGCACACACACACGCGTGCGCGCATAAATTCATACCCACGGCTACCACGCGCACACACAGTCGCTCACACATATTAAGACGCTCACGCATATACATAACTTTATAAAGTACTCCTAGGAACGCTCACACGCACATACACGCACACACACTCACGCGCATACATGCACTCATACCCACACTCTCATATTCAAACGCTCATGCAAAACTCAGGCGAGTACGCGCGCACACGCAAATACATAAAGTATACCGAGATACGTATACACATACACACACACACGCATACACACATATGCACACCCATACATGCACACACACTCTTGTACGAACATACACAGATGCGTTCGCCCGCACGCACACACATACGCAAATATATAAATTATTCCAAGATACACGCGCATATACACACACACACGAACACATGATCAAATGTGTACGCACTCACACATGCAAAAATAAAGTACTATACAGATATGCACACGCATAATCAGATACATACGCACACACACACACAATATAAATTATTGTCATACTGAATCATCATATATATACACACGAATAAATATATACACATTTTAATAAACACACACACACACACACACACACACAAATATACAATGCACACACTGGGGCATAAACATACACAAGTCTATAGAAAACAAATTCAGAGTAATACGAACGTCATTGTTAATTGGTCATAATCACAATTAAAACATTAATGGGTCATAGTCATAATGAAAATTAATATAATAATTAGTCATAGTCACAATCTTTTTTTTTCCTTTTGTTCTCTCAGTGCAAAGCCCAAGAGCCACTCAAGTTAGAGGGATACTGAATGAAGGTGTTGTAAAGGAAACGGAAGTGGGAAACAGGAAGTACATATGAAGATATGTAGGATAGATTACGATTGACTCTAGACTTGAAGAGGTTAAGATTGTAGAGGTTAGGGAAGCATTCTCTCGGGAGCCTGTAATAGTTTCTGAGGACGGGCTATCTTACCAGAGTAACAACAAGGAAATGGGGATGATTCTCCAATGTGAACAAAACATGGGGGGGTCCTAACTGTGAAGGTCTTTATTGGTGGGACTAAGGGTTGTAACTCGCAAATTACAAATCGGGGATACAAAAATCAAACAAGTACAGAAAGGACGGAAAGTGCGACAGTGAAATCCAAAGATTTATTGAGATGGCCAAAGATGCTTTCCAAAAGCTAAGTAGAGTATTAAGAGACAGGAAATTATCGTTAGAAACAAAGAAAAGAGTACTGAATTGTTACGTGATATCTGTTCTCATGTAAGGCAGCGAATGCTGGACAGTCTCCTCAAAGATGAGGAAGAGACTTGAAGCAGTAGAAATGTGGTTCTACAGAAGGATGCTGGGGATGCCATGGACCGAACATGTGAGCAACGATGAAGTTTTGGAGAAAATGAAAACAAAGAGGAAACATACTTAACACCAGGAAGAGGCAGTTGAGATTTCTAGTGCGTGTAATGAGGAAGGAAGGCTTGGAAAATCTGATACTCATTGGACAGATTGAGAGAAAGATGGACAGAGGAAAGCAGCACATAACATACTTGATGAGCTTCAGTAAATGGATGGCAGAAAAGAGTTTGGGGGAAATAACAATAAGCCAAAACTTATTAAGAGCTACAAGAGACAGGAAGATGTGGAGGATCATGATCGACGACGTCCTGAACGGACACGGCAATAGCGATAGAATAGTTAGTTGCTCGTATCGTTGGTGGGATAAGTATTACAAGATGAGAATGGTTCATCGCCTACAAGGCTGCGTAATCTCTTTTGAACTCTATCAATGCAAGGACTAAGCTGTACCTGCCCAGATATGACAGCAACATTTTATCTTATAAAGACAGAATGTGATAGCAGAAGTTAGGTACTGTCTGGGTTGATACAAGGAATGCAATTAAGATAGTAACTGCTCATAGTCACAGTTTATATAATAATTTGTCATCAACACAATTAATATAATAATTAGTGATAGACACAATTAATATAGCAAAATGGCCATATGTCTCATAAAGAGAAAAGTTCATGCATTTTATCGAATGTCAAAAATGAGCAAGTACAAGTCAGAGAATCTGGCATTTAGTTTCAGTTGTCGGCGAATCTTTCGATCTCTAGCCGCTTCGCTTCCTTCTTTGGCTAAAAGGAGTCGCTTGCAAGTGATTTTCGTAGTCGAGCTAGCATTTTTGATTTGACTGACCATGAACTGTTGCAAAGATTTGGGTTTATATTTTTAAGAGATACAAACTCGGAAGTGTTTGAATTTACGCAAGACAACAATAGTTGGTTAAAAAAAAACTTTTATACCTTGTAATTTATTTTCTGCAACGTCCGAAAATCCCCCGCCTCTCCTCTCCTCTCTCTCTATATATATAGTGATTTTCCAAGCGTAGCTTGGATGTGGCACAAGGCCGAAAATAAGAGGCACCCAGTGAGGATCGAACTTACTACTCAGTCGTAATTGTTCTAGCGAGACAAGCTTGCTAAGCATTACAACACCTCGAGGTGCCTCTCTCTCTCTCTTTCTCTCTCTCTCTCTTTCTCTCTCTCTCTCTCTATATATATATGAATAACGATAAAAAGAAAACATCTTAGACGACGCGTTTTATCCTCTGACGGATTTTAACATGGCAAATGTGAGTGTTTATAAAAAAAAAAAGTTAAAATGTTAGTTTATCAAAATTTAAAAATTTAAAAGACGCCAATAAATGTTTATGAGGTTAGCAGAAATGTCTAGGTAAATTATGAAGGATGATAAGTAACGTAAGTTTATGTATAAGGAACAAAAGTGTTACTGATTTTTTTTTCATTAGACATTAAATTACGTCACTTAGCATCCTGAATCTGAAATTTTATCGGTCTTGACCTGGCATCTCGGCTTCAGTCATTTCCCCACCGCCGTAACGTATCTTCCCTATTCCTTTTCTATAAATACTTTTCATGGTAATTGTTCTGATGAACTTTCCTCTATGGCACCTAAACTTTGCGAATTTAAGCGCAGTACTAGATGGGCGGCAAGGTCTCATCATTTTGAAATGGCAAGATGTAACCGTAAGTTCTATGCTAACAGTTTCTTCTCTCGCACTTCTCACTTGTGGAACTCTCTCCCGGTTTGTTGCTTCCAGTCAAATTCGATCGTCAAAAATTTGAATACAATGTCAATATATTCTGTCTTCTTAATTCCTATTCTTTTATTGTTCTCTCTTTAATAAATTTTACTTTTTCTTATATTCTTTCACACTCAGTACCCTTGCGTCTTAGTGGCTTTATTGCCTTGTTTGGGGGTGAAATGACTATTTTGTAAGTGACGTATTTTTCTATATTGTGTGTTGTTTAGTTTAAACTGTATTTTATATGAATACTATTTTATAAGGTCAGTCAGTTATGTGCCATGCGTGATACACGCTTAGGCGATCATGTATCTTTCGATACATGACGGACGAGGCAGATTTTTTTCCCGCAGTAGATTGCCATTTCTTTCTGCGGTAGACCAGTTGCCATCTAAGGCTATAGAACCCGGTCTATCCTGCTATTTCTTCGATCCTTCAGTCTCTGTCTATATTTCTGAAATGAGGTATTATGTACACTCTTTACATTATTCGGACTATTGTCCTCCTCTTTGTTGCCATATTTATCCGATCCTTCAGTATCTGTCTATATTTCTGAGATGAGGTATTTTGTACACTATTTACATTATTAGGACTATTGTCCTCATCTTTCTCGCCATATTTATAACAACGTTTCGGCCGTTGTACGCTCCGGCCTTCTTCAGGTGGTTGGAAAGTCGAACTGAACCCTTTATTTCGCTCACTGGGTTAGACTGTTCTAGTTCCACGTGCCATGTTTAATGGAAATCAGTTATCAGTTATCTCCTGTTAATTTCCTTCTGAAAGTTTTCCACTGCCTTAACTGGGTATCGAACTCACACTCTTTGGGTCCTGTCAGTGTAACAGATATTAAAAAAAATATTTATACCATGACTTTCGAAAAGACAAATATTTCTAAAATAATTTCATTCATTTCTGAATAAGTTCTGAAGGTTTCATTAGAATCCGACAAGTACTTGATTTTTTTTTTTTTTTTTGCAAGATTTTCGAAATTAAATGTTTTTCAACTGAAAAACAGTTAAAAACCAACTAATGCTAAATATTACCTAATCGCTGACCTAAAAAAAAAACGAGATTTTCAAACTAAATTTAAAACATGCAGCAGAGGAATAAATATTTTTTTTTAAATAATTAAAAAATACTTTGGTCTTTCCTCTTAATAATAACAAACATTTTCACGATAAAACTTTTTTATTAAGTCTGGGGCCTTTTTTTCATGCTATGCGTTTTGGGGGCGAAAAAACGGACAAAAACCTAATTAAGAATGTGGTAAAAAATATTCTTAACAGTATTTAAGTAAAGTTTACCTTTCGTCTTTATCCATACTGTCTTTTTACAGCTATATTTTATTTATATCTGAATTTTGACATATTTTGTGTGTGTTTTAATATCTTCTTATCTCCGAATATGCATGCACATATAAATGTTACTTATTTCCTTATAAAATATATAAAAAACAGATACGCATGCATATATTTGCATACACATATGTACACACACACTAGCATTTACCTGAATTGTTTATATTAAAAGAAGACGGAACAAAATAGCCTTCGGTGTTGATGATCAGAAACTCTTAAAGAATGGACGGTGCTGTCGGGTAGCGTTTGTAGTGCGAGAAAGTCTCTCCCATTGACACATGCAAATAAGTATTTATTCACTTCAATGCCCACAGAACAGATCCTCACACCATGGCAATCATTCTTTTATCCCCATTCGTTCTTTATTTTATTCTGACTCGTTTTTTCTTGTTTGTTTGTTTTCTCCACGTCCTCCCTGAAAATAAGACACCCATGTTTAAACAAATCCGCCATTTATTCTCGTCCTCTTCTCTCCTTTGCTATTCACTCTGGCGCATGCGCGAAGAGGCCTAAAAGGGCAGAAATAAGTTTGACGAAGAGAAAAGAACAATAATTCTGTAGCAAGAAGAGTTTGAGGGAGAGGTTTGTTTTCTTTCTTTCTTTCTGCTTTTTGTTTGTTGTTACTTTTCTATTCTAATTCGGCTTTCTTCCTCTTCCAACTCTTTCTTTTGTCCCGTGCCTTTACCGTCAGCCATTGTCCCACACTCTCAGTCAACCCGTTTCTGCTTTTGGCTACATCTTGCCACATTACGCTATTATCAACGCGACAGTCTCAATCTTATCCCTTGTCACTCGATGACGGCATTTCAAACTCCTAATGGTATTTGCCTCAACTTGCTGAGCGTGTGACGCTGAAGAAAGTCGCTCGATTTTTATTACTATACCTAATTGAATAAAAAGTACATGTTGTTAAAAAGTTGTTTCCAAACGTTTGCAAGCCGGCGGCCATACATTGTCATACAGTGTAAATAATATTTCAAAACCGTATTATCAAGACATTACACACGCGTCCAGATTATATAGTTTATTTGCTTTTATCTCTGTGTTATTATTATTATCAATAATAATAATAACAGCAATAACAACGTCATATCCTGATTGTAGATCCCTAGTATTCTAAA
>CAHIKZ030001907.1:245000-272500 GCA_903632075.3 Acanthosepion pharaonis
GTTGGTCCCAGGCATCACCAAACATCACTAAACTTCTGCATGTTACTGCTAACATCTCCACCTAAACTCTGAAATTTTTACTATTTATTTATTTTATTTTTCTCTCTCAATAGGAGTAGATAGGTTCACATATCATCCAGTTCACACTCCTCCCATGTTTTTTTGAACAGGAGAAGAGGTTTATCTCTTGTTTCCTGTTTAGAATTGGGTTTACAATTCCTTCTAATGTCTTTTCCTTCTCTTTCACTCCTAGTAACCACTTGCATCTTAGTGGTGTTATCACCTTGCTTGGGGTGAACTGATTAAGAAAAAAGAACACACACGCACGCACACACACATGTATATATATAATAAATAGGACCTCAATATAGAAATCAGTCAATTGTGGCATCTCAAGATAACATTGTCTGGTGTTTTGCGGGTCATATCCACAGGATAGTTTTGAAAAATCATGTTGAAAACAAACATATTTAATAGATGTTGCAGCCCCAGCCGACACGTAGACATCTCTGAAAACATTTCAGAAAATGATAGGAAAATTCAAGCAAATTGCACAGGCATAACTGGGAAAAAATCTTATTGAAAAATCTATCTTCTGATAGAGGCTGCAGCCCCAGCTGACATTGTTGAAAATGTTTGGGAAATTAACTAAATACAAGGACCTTACGATAGAAACCAGTTGAATGTGACTTCCCAAGACAACAACATTACCTGTTGTTATTGTGGCTTTTGGGGAATTGCTATCAAAAGAAGCGAACAAATATGTGGAACCTGCCTGCCCTAAAATACATGTTTACACTATTTACATTGTTCGGACTGTTTGCCTCATCTTTATTGTCATATTCATGATGTTTCGGCCGTTGTACACTCCAGCCTTCTTCAGGTGATATACATTGAAATTTCACCTCAGAAATATAGACAATTTGCTAAAATACATGAATTGCCAAAAATCATACTCACAGGTACTTCTGACATCTGGCAGAAATTTCTCTCCATACACTGACGACAATTAAAATTTTCTTTTTCTTTCTGATTGCACTGAACGTCATCTGCTTGCATCTTCTGAACTAAAGGAACTTGTTCACTCTTGAAGTCAGTGGTTCAGATTTGGGGGCAACTCATATGACACAAAGCAAAGGCAAAACTTAATAATAATAATAATAATAATAGCAATTATGACTGTGTTTCATGAAATAATAAAAAAAGACAGTCAATCATTGTATTTCTGGTGGATAACACTTTTAAGGCAAGCAGTCTTTGTAATTAAAGTGCTTGATATCAAGAAACAGTGCATTTTGTAACAAAAGGGAAGATGAGCTGAATATTTAATTTTATTTATATACATATATTGTGTGTATTTCGTCAAAAAAAGTTCTTTAAGGCAAATGTTATTAAAGGCAACAGACGTTTTTGTGTCAACTAATTTTATTTATTGGCTTTTCTAAATTACGAATAATCCTTCTCAGATGAGGAGGAAAATCCATCAGAAATTGTCCAAACTTAATTTTGGAATATGGAATATATATATATATATATATATATATATATATATATATATATATTTTTTTTATTATAAAAATTATATGTATAAAAAACATTTTGAAATGGCTATACAAAAGCTTTCATGTTTCAATACTATGACTGTACAAGTTAAAGTGGGAGGAACATAACCTCAGAATTAAAAATAGACTTGTGGGTATGTCTTGATTAACCAATTAAATATCAGATTTACGTCCACCCACACACACACACTTTAACTTTAGGAAAAGAAGTAACACTCTGTTGTTAAATTTCCTTAAAAATCATTTACTTACCATCGCCTGAAGAAGTACAATCATAGTATTGAAACATGAAAACTTTTGTATAGTGACTTCAACATGGTTTTATTATGGTCTTTTATAATAAAAATATAATAATAATAATATATCGCTCTACTTTGTATTTAGCACTTTTTTTAAAAGTAAATGCTACAAACAGTGGATTTTATTCCATCTGTTCTTTTATATATATATATATATATATATATATATATATATATATATATATATATATATATATATACAGGGTGACAAAAAAACGGGACTTTTTTAACAATCGAATAAAACCAAGAGTGATGGAAGAAAAATATTTTATTCATAGTAATTGAAACCTTAAAACATGCCATTTAAGAAACAATGATGGAATTTTCATTTTTTTAAAAATTACGTCCTATAGATAGCATCCTCCTGTACGAATGCATTCTTGAAATCTGCTGTTGAGATTCCTCATTAACTGCTGCAACATCTCAGCTGGGATACTGTGAATTTTATCTTGAATTCTAAATGGCAAAATGTTTACTTGCTCAAGGTCACTGTCTCGCAGTGTTGCCACTTGCTCATGCCTGGCAATACACACTTCAAAAATTCCCGTTTTTTGGGGTCACCCTGTGTGTGTGTATATACATATATATATATGATAAAAATATAGTTTTAAGGTATGCTATATTTATGGAATTGAACATATGTAAATATAAAAGTGGACACTTAGGTAAAGACCGAGCAGTGACAGTCTGTTTCATGCATGAAAACAATCTTCAGGTGTGAAGATTACATTCAAGTTATGAAACAAGACTGTCACTTTTTAGTGTTGATCTCAGTGTCGACTTTGGTATCCTCTATTTTTTTTATTTTTTTTTTAACTTTAATTTTGTATATTTTAATTATTGTACCCACAATTCCTTTTACTCTTCAATTCAATCGTTAGGAAAAACAACCAGGTTATCCTTTTTTTTATTTTCATTTTCCTCTTTCACTGGACTTGTTTTATTGTAATTATTTGTTTTATTTGGCTCCCCTTTCCCTTGTTTTTTTTTTTTTTTTTTGTTGTTGTTGTTGTCCACCACCATTATATTGCTTTTATTAAGTCTGTTTTTATAGCTTCATTAATATTTTATACCCACCAAAAGATTTTCAAATATAAAAATGAGTTCTCCTGGAATTCTTTTGGCTATTTCATAATGAGAAAATGATGAAAAAATATTTTGAAAAAGAGTTTCTTTTTTTTTTCTTTTTCTTTTTTTGTACAAGTTAAAAACAAAAATAAAAGACTAAAGAAACAAAAACAAAAATGTCATAAGAGAGAAAGAAACAAAGTTATGAAAGAAGAAAAAGAAAAAATAGACTGAAGAGAGATAAATCAAAAAAGAGAAGAAAACAGAAAAAGAAACAAAGGAAAAGAAACAAAAAAAGAATTAAAATAACCAGAATGAAAAAGAAATGATATAAGAACAGAAAAAAAGAAACAAAACAAAAAGAAACAAAAGAAAGAGTTTTATGAAAGAAATATAAAAAGCAAAAGAAGCAAAAAACACGACAGACAAAGGGACCAAAGAAAGAACAAGTGGAAGAAGAAATTAAGATAAAGAAAGAAAAAGAGAAGGTAAATAAAAAGAAAACAAAAAAGAAGTGGAACAAGAAAATATGACAGAAAGAAAGAAGAAAAAGAAAGAAAAAGACAAAGAAAGAAAAGGAGAAAGAAAAGAAACCAAAAAATAAAGAAAAAACAAGAAATATGACACAAAGAAAGAAGAAAAAAAAAGAAAGAAAAGGAGAAAGAAAAACAAAAAATAAAGAAGAACATGAAAATATGAGAAAAAGAAAGAAAGAAAAAGAGAAGAAAAAATAAAACAAAAAAGAAAAAAAGAAGTGGAACAAGAAAATATGACAAAGAAAGAAGAAAAAGAAAAAAAGAAGAAAAAGAAAGAAAAGGAGAAAGAAAGAAAAGGAGAAAAAAAAAAACCCAAAATAAAGAAAAAACAAGAAATATGACAAAAAGAAAGAAGAAAACAAAAGAAAGAAAGAAAAGGAGAAAGAAAAGAAGAAAGAAAAACAAAAAATAAAGAAAAAGAACATAAAAATATGAGAAAAAGAAAGAAGTAAAAGAAAGAAAGAAAAGGAGAAGAAAAATAAAAGAAAAGAAAAAATAAGAAAGAAAAAGAACAAGAAAATATGACAGAAAGAAAGAAGAAAAAAGAAACAATAGAAATAAACAAAGGAAAAGAAAATTAACAAGAAAAAAAGGAGAAGTGAAAAATAAAAAGACAACAGACAGGAAAAAATAGAAGACAAGGAGGCAAAAAAAAAGAGAAAAAAAATGACATAAAAAAACAAAGAAGACAAAAAAATGTTAACAAAAAAAAAGAAAAAACAATAAACAAGAAAAAAGAAACAAGAACAACAAAAAAATTAATAAAGTCATTAAACGGTTAAATTTGTAACCGTTCTCATTAAAATTTAGAATTAATGCAAAAACAACAAATAAAAACAGAAAATCCCAGAAAAAAGACACTCATGATTGTCAACAAAATTTGTCATCTGAGATAAAAAAAAAATTCCACTCAACAGAAACAAATTTATATATAGTCATTTCATACACACAAACATTATATATATATATATATATATATATATATATATATATCCCAATCAGATAAGTAGAACACAAAGATAGCACAAATCAACATATTTGAAGGTAATGTTTTCATAATCATCTGGAACAACAGACACTTGGCATCAAACAGATATTTACGCAACATCTTAAGCAAAGAGACCAGTCCTTTACCAAACGCATAAATCCAAAAGGATGTAATTCCCTTATACTCTTATAAGAATTATGTGCATGTACACACCAAACCTTAAAAATTACATATTGTTTAGAATAGTTGATGTTAAGAAGTTAGTAGCTACTATTATATGCCTGTTTTAATTTACACTATTTACATTATTCGAACTGTTGGCCTCATTTTTATTGTCATATTTATGATGTTTTAGCCATTGTAGCCTCCAGCTTTCTTCAGGTGATATACCTGAACCAAAACCTTTATTGTTCTAGTTCCACATGCCATGCCTTTTCTGGAGATCTCAGTTTCAGTTATTTCTCTTTAGTAACTCAACTTTCCAAGTTTTTGTTCACCTCTGCTGTGGCCAGGGATTGAACTCAGAACTCTTTGGGTCAAGTCACTGGATTACTTCAGCCAACGCTTTTATCCACTGGGCTATGTGTCCTTGGGGACCCCAGTGGACAAAATAAAGGGATCAGTTAGAAATTTCAATATATATCACTTGAAGAAGGCCAGAGTGTGCAACAGCCAAAATGTTGTGAATATGACAATAAAGATGAGGACAACAGTCCGAGCAATGTAAATAGTGTAAATAGTTACAATACCTCATCTAAGACATAGAGACAGATGACGTCTGTTTTTATTTTGTTTTATTGTCATAATTAGCTTTTTTGTAATTGTATATTTTGTCAGCCTTGAAATGAGAATATTGGAGGTTTTTAAAAGTGTTGTCTGTGTATATTTCTTCTTCAGGTAAATATTGGGAGGCTGCTCTTAAATAAAATCCTGTAATTTTATTTGGTTGCAGTAGTGAGAACAGAAATTTATTAGGTCATTCTTGTTTAAAAGAAAAAAATATCAGGGATGTCTACTCAAACATGTATACCTAATAAATAAATAGTAATAATATATATTTATATATATATATATATATATATATATATATATATATATATATATATAGAGAGAGAGAGAGAGAAATAACAAATTCTCCAATTTCACAATCAAGTTTTCTGAAAGAGGATATAATTTATGAAAATTCAATCATATATATATATATATATATATATATATATATATATATATATATATATATGTATGTATATGAATTATTAAGATTGATAATCATACAATGAATCAAATAGCACAATATTATTGTAATTAAAGGCAAAAATCTCTTTGCTAACAGACTTAATAAATCATTAACTTACTAACAATCCACTGAATGACGCAATCCTTATGTATAAAATTGTTGTCAAATGAACCTGGTGTATTTTTAGAGCAGCAATTACTTTCAAAAAACTTCATGTCCTCATCGTCAGGCTGTAATTTTTTCCATTTACAAATAAAACTCCAAGATTAAATAAATGTATTGTAGACCAAATATGTTTTTTTTAAGAATACGTTATTTATTAAGGGTTATATAATTTTGGAACATGCAAGTTGCAACACTAAAGTTCAAATATTTCAAGTGAGAATTTTTTGTATAAATTTTGTAATGTATGTGTATATATATATATATATATATATATATATATATATATATATATATATACACACACAGGGATTTTGAAAAGTAACTGAATATTTTATGCATGGTGGACCTTCCCGTCTTGTAAAAATTATAATTAGGAGAGTCAAGACACATAAAATAGGCAATTACTTTTCAGTCATCCTATATATAAGTTGGAATCAAATATTCTCATATATATATATATATATATATATATATATATATATATATATATATATATATATATTTTTTTAAAAAAAAAAAAAAATTTTATAACATAAATGTTATAAAATCACTACAAAAATAGCCATTTTGTTTCAACACCCTCGGTGTCTTATCAAGTGATGATGTTGAATATAAAATAAATGGTTTTAAAAGTTTCAAATTAATTAACGATACTTCGCTAGGGGAAAACATTGCTACAAAAGCTAGAATGACCAATCAAAACCCAAGGATATGAAGATTCAAAAGCTTGACAACAAAATCATGTTATAATAGCTATTCAGATCTTTAAAATATGGGTAATATTAAAAAAAAAAATAATAATAATTTATTCTAACCAATAATTATTAAATTATATGATAAAATTTGATATTAAAATTAAAAACTGACAATTTTAAAATCCAAATTTAATCATTATTAAGTTTAAAAACTATAAACTGTAATAGTCCAAGGGTGTTTTTTATGGAGTTGTTGATTCTTTCCAAGATAGTCTTACTAATTCTACCGATTTCTGGTCTAGTAGGGTTTATAAGTCTAGTGGATGGCTTAGTAAATAGTAATTGTTGGTTATTGGAATTCATTCTGTATATACCAATTATATATATATATATATATATATATAGACAGAGAGAGAGAGATTTTTTTTTCTGTGTTTCCTTTATTTGTTCTTTAGTAAAGCTTCTTAATCTATACTGGTTGTTATGAATTTCATTCTTATGCATTGAAATCTGATCTTTTGTTATCTTTACAAGGCTGGATTCAAAAATTCTCAAGCCCCACACTCACCCACCAAGTATCAGGTTGTTTTTTTTTAATAAAGAAACCTTGAGAAACTAGGTGCCAAGCATGTTCAACTACAGGTTCGAATTTTGGAATAAAATCTATATTTCATGGCTCGACAGCAATCATCTCGGTCAGGCTGGAAAGTTATTAACACTTCTCTAAGTGTTTGTTTTCTTAATGGCTTTTATAATTAGATTGCTTAGTTATTCAAATAAAGTCATTTTTTTTTCTTTTTTAAGTGGTAACCACCTTAGAATTTAGATCTCAACTTGAGAGTAAAGGGAAGTAAGCAATGTTGGCATTTTTCAAATATATATTTTGAAAATTTCATATTATAAAAATTAGACTGAAAAAAAGGCTGTATGTGAAATAAACAGCTAGCAAAATGCTTTAATTACAGGAATCTCATTAAAACTATTTTACAGGATAAGTAAATACCTTAAGCAATGAAGTGACTATGTAGCGAAATGGAGCAAAAGAATGGGACTTGGCCAATGCAATGCCGGGCGTCGTTGCTGGACTATATAAACAGAGAACCACTGGTAACTATTGAAATCCCATTTCATAGCATGGAGATCTTTGCCAAATAATTTTTATTAGTTTATTACTTAATAACAATAAAAAAACTGACCCCCCACTTTATGACCAGTAGAATGATAAGCTGAATCAAAAATGATATCTTGTTAAGTTCTTACTCTTATAAGAAGGTTTTCAAATGTGAGTCTTTAAATATATTTGTTTGCAATTGTTAGTACAGTGTAACCCGGATATAAGAGAGTTGACGGGACCGGAGAAGAAGTCTCTTATATCCGGGTTTGGTCTATTTTATATACATTAACACAGGCTCTAATTTGGGACCAGAGAAAATCTCTCTTATATCCGGGTTACACTGTATATGGTAATTAATGGGGGATCAGTTTATTACTTAATAACAATAGAAAATTGATCCTCAATTTTATGTCCAGTAGAATCTAAATACCAGTTTATCCATGCTGTCAAAAATGTTATTTTTTTAAGTTCTTACTCTTATAAGAAGGTTTTCAGATGAGTCTTTGATTTGTTTTCTTTGCAGGTTATTTAAAGCCAGAAAATATTTATATGTCTAGGTACTGACCAGGTTCAACACTGCTTAACTTCAGTCATGATATGAGAACTGGTGTTTACGCCCACTCTGGTAGAGGGTTACTGAGTTTTGAATGGAAGTGGAAATAGTAGGTAGTGACATTTATGAGGATGAGGAGGATAGATAAAGACGGACTCTTGACTTGTATGGGCTAAGATTGAAGTGAAATTCAAGAGCCTGTACCAAAAAGTGGCTGTTCCCAGGGAAAAAGCTATCTGAGTGGAGCTTCTTCCTTACAATTGGAATATGCAGCAAATGAAAGTGAGTCAACCCAAAGGATTTAGCATTAAGACAAATTCCCACTCAGGATGTATAACTGTAGGGGAAAAATTATATAGTTTTTTCTGCCTGAACTTTATACATGCCACAGACGTCAGAGAATAGCCTGGAACCTCTACCCTATTTAAAGTACGATAAAGAAGGTAGAGCCTGAAGGAATGGGAGACTCTTGGTACTAAACATCTTCCATTTGGGAGTAACAGGTAAATCTTATACCAGGTTAAAAAAAAAAAAAAAGAAAAGAAAAGAATGAAAGGAAAAGAAAGAAAGAATGAAAGGAAAGAAAGGAAGATTGAAAGGAAAGAAAGAAAAAGAAAGAAAGAAAGAAAGAAAAAGATAAGAATGAATGAATGAAAAACAAACATTGAATGAAAGAAATAGATAAATATGAATGACAAAGAAAAATGAAAGAAAGAAGAAAAAGAAAGAAAAAGAAAGAAAACAAAAATGAAAGAAAGAAAATGAAAGAAATTGAAAGAATGAAAAATGTAAGAAAAATAAAGAAAACAAAAATGAAGAATGAAAAATGAAAGAAAGAATGAAAAATGAAAGAAAACAAAAATGAAAGAAAAAGGAAGAAAACATACCCCCCCCCCATCACACACACACAGATAAAATGTGTGACAGCATTTATCCCAAGGCTTTGCTGGACAAGACGCACAATGTCTACACATTATGAACTTTTGGCATACAATAGAGAATTTTGGATGTTTTTGTTTTTTTAGTGTCAAGGAACATAACCCATCATACCTCCTGAAGAATAGAGTAGGTTTGACTTTATAAAACAAAATTGTTTAAAGTTTAACATTTGTACCCATCTAGCAAAAAACATATGAAAAGGACAGTTTTTCACACCGTGATTATCTATACTCCCTTTATTGTTGCAAAAAGCTATTTTTAGAATTTTAATAAAACATAAGACTGCATTTTTATGCATTCTCTAGAACAACAACAAAAATGTTAAACATTCTTCTTGTAATTAAATAGTTTAATAAATAAATAGTTTTTAACATCTTTGTTGTCACTTCTCAAGAAAAAAAGTAAGATATAAATCCAAAAGCTCACAAATTTTTCTAGTGAATTTTTCTGGCAAGAACAAATGAAAGAAATACCTGGAAAATTCATTTTTTCAAAATTTATAATAAGTTACTTGCAATTATGCGTTTATTTAAGTTTTCTTGTTCTCCTCAGCACAGGCATTTGTTTAATGGCATATCAACTCCTTATGGGTCATTTAATGCTGAAATTTTATTTTCTTGTGAGCTTTGGTAATTTTTTTTTTTTTTTACCAAAAATAGATTGCTGGTAATTTTTTCTAATGTATTTTTTATATTTTCATGTTTTGACCCCAGTTTGGGGGGGGTCACTATTTGCCCTTAACTGAGACCCTAACAGGTGCTACCACCCTGGGTCAGATTAAGAGGTGGTTTCTACACTCCAGTCTGAGGCCTTGCTGCTGGATGTAGTTTATTGTCATACCCAGGATGATTATTATTAAAAAAAATTGTTTTCATAGTTATTGATTTATATGGTAATAATAAATATTGCATTGTTGTTGGTTGACATATTTTTATAAACTTGTAAATATAAAATTATTCTTGTAAATAAGCAATCCAATAAATAAATTGTTTAACATTTTTACTGTCAGTTCTCAAGAAAAAAGAAAATGCATGAATCTAGTTTCATATGTTTGGATTTTATAGAAATTCTAAAAATAGCTTTTTTACTACAATAAAAATTGAGAATGGAGTATACAGTAATAGCGCTGCCAGAAAAACCATCTTTTCAACATTATATTTTTGTTTGTCAAATTTTTGATTTATACATAACTAGACTTTTTCGTAAAGTTTAAGAAACTTACACCCCCGCCCCACAAAAAACGGTGTGTCAAAAGGATGTATTTTTTTTTGGGGGGGGTCTCGATACTGCATTATACTCCCTGGGCAATTGTTTTTAAAAAGTTATTTTTAGTAAGACCCAGACATATAAACTAGATACATTTTTTTTTCCTTGGCTCTCAACCTATTTTAATGAATCTATGTCGAGAGAGCAAATGAAAAAAAATGCCTGGAAAATGCATTTTTTTTTAAATTTATAATTAGTTACTCAACATTATGTGCTTATTTAAATTTTCTTGTTCTATTATCAACAGACATGTCCATACATTTATGAATAAAAAAAAAAAAACTTTTAATAGTTATTTCTTTATAAAATGATAAATATTGCATTATTGTTGGTTTGCATATTTTATAATTTTGTAAATATAAAATTATTCTTGTAAATAAACAATCTAATAAATAAACTGTTTAACATTTTTGCTGTCAGTTCTCAAGAAAAAACAGAATTCATAAATCCAGTTTCATATGTTCTGGTTTTATGTAAATTCTAAAAATAGCTTTTTAAAACAATAAACATTTTCAAGAGTGTATACAGTAGTAGTGACATCTTGAGAAAAACCATCATTGTTTTTTGCTGGTTCGGATGTTAAACTTTGCCAAATATTGATTCTATTCTCAAAATGTTAACACTGAAGTGTTAGCAAGAAGGTATAAGTCAACAAAGTCAAAAATGCATTAAAAATTATGCATTAAAAATTAAAATTTAATGGTTAAATCGTATAAGAAAGTTTTCATATGTGTGTCTTTAAATATATTTGTTTGCAATTATCAATATGTGGTACTTAATGGGGGATCAGTTTATTACTTCATGTCAATTAAAAACTGATCCCCCATTTTATGTCCAGTAGAATCTTTATACTAGTTTATCCATGCTGTCAAAAATGTTATTTTGTTAAGTTACTCTTATAAGGTTTTCATATGTGTGTCTTTAAATATACAGGGTGCAATTGGTAAATTTTTACCATTTTATATTTTCCATTTCACACAGGCGTATTGTTTGTTTTTGATTTTGTCAACTGCACAGCATAGTAGGGTCAGTTGGGTACAGTCTGTGAGAAAAAGAGCACCATGATGCAATTCACTCCACCAGAAATTTGGAAATGACATGCTGTACTACTTGGCATTCGCACCGAAAGTTCCAACCCAAACTTTTCAGAGTGGGTGTCAATCTTCATTATAATGTGTCGAGTGCACTTATGTGAGTGAGCATCAAAACTCTTTGTAATACCAAAGATGAACTGAAAGCAAGGATTATGGCAGCATTCACCAACTTAAACAAGGAGACTGTCCAGAAGAGTTGCAGGAGATTCCAAAGTGGTCTGGAGGATGTAGTTGAAGCCAATGGAGATTTTATTGAATAAATTTACTCTTTTGTATTTCAAGCTATTTTTTGTGTAATTTTGGTAAATATATCCATTAAATTGAGATGTCAATGACATTTTTGCATAATTTAGATGAGAATTTAAACCATCGCACCCTGTATTTGTTTGCAATTATTAATATGTCACAATTAATGGGGGATCAGTTTATTACTAAATAACAACAGAAAACTGAACACCCAGTTTCTAACCATAAGAATCTTAATACAAATTTACTCATGATGTCAAAAATGCACCTTTTCAATTATTATTAATTTTTGACCAACATCAAATGAAATATGCAGCTGATGGCAAAAAGCAGATTTTACAGATGAGTGGAAAGATTGCTGTATAAATGAGCGCCGTCTCAAAGGGAGCACTTTGAAGAAGCTAAGGTTCTGTTGCCCTGGATAGGCTATTTTTCATTAATATTAAACAGCTAGATCATTTCTGCTTGAATTTCTGGGATGAGGAGTTATTATTTACACTATTTATATTTGAACTATTGTCCTCATCTTTCTTGTTGCTATCACAAAGTTTCAGCCGTTGTGCTCTCCAGCCTTCTTCAGGTGTATATCGATCTGGATAACCTAGATGGAATGCTGAACTGAACCCTTTATTTAATCCACAGAGATAGACAGTTCTCCCTAGACATGGATAGTGGAACGAGAACAGTCTATCCTCGTGGATTAAATAAAGGTTTCAGTTTTGAATTTGCTCTAGCTTTTTTTTTAATCAATTCGCCCTAAGCAAGGCAACAATGCCACTAAGATGCAAGAGGCTACTGAGAATGAAAGAGAATGAAAAAACTTTAGAAGGAACCAGAAACCTAATCCTAAATAGGAAACATGGGATAAACACTCCTGTTCACAAGACCGGAGAGGAGTGTCAACCAGGCAATAGCCAAACCTATCTACTCGCACTGAAAATAAAAAAAGAATAATAAAAAAAAAATTTTAGAGTTAGGGCAAAGATGCTAGGAGTATAGAGTTGAAGTAGACTTTAGCAGGAACTGGAAACCCAATCCTAAACAGGAAACAAGAGATAAACCTCTACTCCAGTTCAAAATTGCTGGGGAGGAGTGTGAACCGGGTGATAGGAGGACCTATCTACTCCTATTGATTACCCAGATCAATATACACCAGAGGAAGATCAAAGAGCTCAACAGAGGAAACGTTGTGATAACAACAACAACAAATATGAGAACAATAGTCTGAATATAAATAGTGTAAGCATGTAAAAAAAAAAAAAAATAGATGAGGAAATAAAAGAAAAAAGGTAAGGAAATGAAAAAGAAAAAAGATAAAGAAGTAAAAGAAAAACGAAAAGAAAAAGAAAAGAAATGAGAAAAGAAAAGAAAAAGTAATGAAAAAAGAAATGAGAAAGGGAAAGAAAAAAGAAAAAGAAGAAAGAAAAGAAATAGGAAAGAAAAAGAAAAAAGATAACTCTTTAAAAACATGCATTGATTTTGACACTGTATTTATATTATTAACATCCCCACTTCTAAAATGATGAAAAGAAAACCAATATTTTTTGGAGTTTGACAAATATCTACAAAAATTAATCATAAAAAAAAATGTCTCCCTAGTTGTGACATAAAAAAAAAAAAAAATAACAAAGATGAAGAAATCAGTCTGTGGAATTTTCCACCTAACCAGAAACATCAATATCTTGGTTTATATTCAACACCAGCTTCTAACAAATGCTGGAAAATACCAGACTATAATAGCTGCATGAGTACATCACCAAGGTGTAATGGTTAACAAGCTGGACTTAGTGGTGAGTCTGATCCTCACTGGGTGCCCCATAGTTGTGGCCTTGGGCCAAAAACTAATAAGTGTTGGGTAACTCAGCATTGGATAATAGTGTGCTAGTACTAACAATTACTACTGAGTAGCGATTCAATCCTCACTAGGTGGCACATACTTGTGGCCTTTCAATAAGCTAAGATGAGATTAGTAAATAACAACTCTCTCAGCCACATGGGAGGCCAAGATATGCATCAGTTGTTTCCAGACCATTTTTGGATTCGGACACTTGTTAGAAATATTTCTAAAAGCTACATTATTTTAATTTGATGAATAGGATTAACTGTTCCCAATGGTTCTAAGGCCTGCGTTTAATTATTTTGATAAATCGGGTAATGTTTTACAAAAGTTTCAAGGGCTGCATTAGGGTACTTTGACGGTTCTAAGAACTTTGTTAGTTTATTTAGTTAAACAGGATCATTCTTCACAATGGTTCTCAGGCCGGTGTTACCGTATTTTGATTAATCAGATAATATTTTTTAAAAAGTTTTAAGCTTTGCATTAATGTTATTTATTTAAATAGGAAAGCAGTACCTGACAGTTCTGTGTTAGTTTATTTTGATAAACAGGATAACTGCCCCCCACCCCACACCGGTCTAAGTGCTGTGTTATCTTATTTTGATAAATCGGATAATATTTTACAAGTTTTCATTGCTGTATTAGTATATTAAATGGGAGAATACTTCCTGACAGATCTAACAATTGTGTTAGTTTATTTTGATAAACAGAATAACTGTCCCTCACTGTTGTAAGCAATGTGTTAGTTTATTTTGTTAAATCTGGTAACAGTTCCCAACCATTCTAATCTTCGTGTTAATTTATTTTGATTGCTGGATTTAAAATGTTAGTTACTTCTACACTCAACTGAGTGTTTTAATACACAGAGAAGAAGAAGATATTTCTTAATGTCAGTAAATAAAATTGAACAAAAAAAATAATTTTTTTTTTTTTTTTTTAACCTCTAAAGACAGAGAAAAAGAAACCCAAAACCCAATCAAAATCTCCCGACTACATTCCTTGGCATCAAACCGTTTCTCAAGTATCACAGAATTGATTGGTGGTTTCACCTATGATATAAGCAAAAAATTCCTACCGTTACTGATGTATATTATTTCCTCTTGAATCTTAAAAAGGGATGAAATTCCACCAACTCGATGCCATCTGTTAAGAATTAACACAGAGGAATGCGGCTGGAATTTCAGAAAATTAATTAGCAGATTCACCTAAACTATAAAGGTCTTTTGAACAAAATCTCCTACCTTGTAAGAATCAACTTTTCACTACTTGCATACTTTTTCTCTAATTACTACTGTAAGATCAGAGCCAAAGCAGGGAAAATAACATATACTCCATAAAGAAAAAGCTGGTCAATTTGTTTAGAGAAAAAAAAAAAAAAAATATCAGTTTAGAGGTCAGGTGTGTGGGTTGATTGGTCCAGTCATGTCACATGACCAGACACAGAATAATGTCAAATAGAAATAGAACTCTCTTATAGCAACAAATGAGGTATTAACAGATGTGTATAAAAAGATGCTGCAAGTGGCCATGACTTTGGTACCTCTTCGTCACACTGCTGCTGATGAGAATGAAGCAAAAAAAAAAAAAGATAGAGAGAGCCATTTGATGATGTAAGTAGAAAACGAATGAAGTTGTTAACAAAGCCCCGGCCAAAGCAGTGAACAGCAGCAGCAGTATCCATGTCCGCTTTCTGTTGACACTGTTGTGCTCTTGCCTGATGAAGGTATGGAAAAAGGGTACTTGTCTGCCTGTGTCTGTTTGGCATCAACCTGTGGAGGTCATTTCTTTGCGAAAACTGGAGGGCTCCCAGGTGGCGTGCTTGCGCTGGAAGGAATACGAGTCACTGATGACTTTCGCTTTAACGACAAACGCTTGGCAGTTGACTTCACAAAGGTTTCAGCGGTTTCAAACACAGAGTCGCTTCCTGAAAGAGGAAAAACAGAGTTTAAAAAGCGGTTCTGGCAAATACGTGTAAAATACAAGACACATTGGGAAGCATCAAGAAGCGAAGAGAAATGAAACAAATATATCATTTATTGCCAATAAGAGATATTATTCATTTATTGATATTTATTGATATGATTCAGGGAAATTATACTATTTATTTTAGCTATTTTCATACTTAATGATATTGTAACTTTAATATGAATCTGCCTTTAACTGCTATACTGAAGAGTGTCCCAAAAAATTTGACATCATTTTAAAAGCAATTATCTTGAAAACTACTTAGTCTAGCTTAATGAAATTGAACAGTTTAGGTGTTGAGCATCATAAGTTTATTATAGGACCGATTTTATAAGTGTTCAATATGTCCACCGCCTGTGACATGGCACAGGTCAAGTCAGTAGTTAAGCTCCTGCCAAACACACTGTAGCATGTCTTCGGTAACATTATCCAGTGCGGAAGTGATTCTCTGCTTGAGTTCATCAATGCTAGCAGGAAATGAGGACACATAGACCAGTCCCTTCACATATCCCCATAAAAAGAAATCTCACGGGGTCAGGTCCAGGGACTGCGGTGGCCATTTCATCAGAAAACTGTTTTCATCACCACCGCGCATGATCCATGTTATTCTGGCAGATTCTCAAAGAGATAACAAAAATAAAACACTAGGTAAAAAATCTTGATCTATTTCTATGCATTCTGTGAAAATTTGAGGTTATTTCAACAAGAATTGCTAAAATTATTGGCCTGCGAAATGATGTCAATTATTAGGGGGACATCCTGTATATTTACCACATAGTAAGATACACAATATAAAATATATACACTACGAAAGTTTGAAGCCACCCCTGGTAATTTTTTAAATTGGCTTTAAAAGTAGTTGTTTTGTCTTTTAAATAAAAAAATATTATACATGGTTAAAAAGAAAAAAAGTGAGACAGAATTTTTTTTATTGGAAATGACTTCTCTTAGGGAGTGAATGGCATCGCTCAACCTGAACACAGAACAAAAATAAAACATTAAATATAAAATCTTGATCTTTTTCTATACATTCTGTGAAAATTTGAGATTATTTCAACAAGAATTGCCAAAATTATTGGCCTGTGAAATGATGTCAATTTTTTGGGGTGTACCCTGTATATTTACCACAAAATAAAGTATGTAAAGTATATACACTACAAAAGTTTGAAGCCACCCCTGGTAATTTTTTAAATTGGCCCTAAAAGTAGTTGTTTTGTCTTTTAAATAAGAAAAAAATTATTATACACGGTTAAAAAGAAAAAAGTGAGATAGAATTTTTTATTAGAAATTTTATTATGACAAAAAGAAAAAAGCATTTTATGAATAAATTTTGCTCTTATCAAAATATCCTCCTTCTGCCTTGCAGCACAAATTTTTGACATTCATTGCAAAAGTTTCTCAAAAAGTATAAATTTGATAATTGATTCCAGTTTTTTTTTTCAATGACTCTAAGAGCCCTGTTTCATTTTTTAAATGGAACAGTTTCACTTTTCTATCAAATTCATTCCATGTTAATTCTGGAGGTGGCTTCAAACTTTTGAATTGTGATGTATATGTGTTTATGGGTGTTTATCAGTGGGTAGTACCTTTGCTACAAAGCAGTTGACCTAGCTTTATTCAAGAGAATTGGAGTGCAGAACTAAACTGGTTCACAGCCTATATCCAACACTCACACATGGCTCCAAGAAGTCGCATGTGCACTGTGTTAGCCACACTCTGGTCAACTGCATCGACCTGCCAGGTAAGCTGTGTGAGGGGAGTCAGAAGAGCACCTCTACTCCAACCTACCTCTGTCAAGCAGCCATTAACCAGTCACCAGCCTGGGAGTAGCCACTGTACCTCAAAGGTCAATGGCTTTACCAGTAGGTGAAGGAATTTCTGAGAAGAGGTTTGGTTTGGTTTGGTTTATTTTGTTTTAAGGCATATCAACCTCAAATGGTTATTTCATGCCAACAAGATTATTATTACTGGTAATGTTTTTTTTTTCAAAAATGTATTGCTGGTAATAATTTTTCTTCAAACATTTATTTACTGGTAATTTTTTTATAAAAACATATTGCTGGTAGTAAAACCTATTTTTATAGTGTTTTGAACTCAGTTTGGGTGGTTAACTATTTGCCCATAGCTGGGACCCTAACATGTACTACCACTCCAGGTCAGGGTGGACCTGGGAACACCAGCAATTAAGAGGTGGTTCCATGCTCCTCAAAACCTTCTGATCAAAGGCCTTGCTGTCAGATGTAGTTTATCGTCTTACCCAGGACGGCAAGGTGATTTTTGAGGGCATTTTATCAGAGGGAAAGTTTGGTTTGGTTTGTTTTGTTTTTTGGCATATCATGGGTCACTTAATGTTGACCATTCTTTTTTTCTGTTAATATTTTTGTTTTGTCAAAAATTTATTTTTGTTAATATTTTTTTCCGCAAAAATATATAGCTGGTAATATTATTTTTCAAAAACATATAACTGGTAATATTTTTTCAAAAATGTATTGCTGGAAATATTTTTTTTCTTCAAAAATTTATTTCTGGTAATAATTTTTTACAAAGTATTTCTGGTATTAAAACCTATTTTTACATTTTTATAATGCTTTTTACCTCAGTTTCGGAGTTAACTATTTGCCCATAGATGGGACCCTAACAGTTGCTACCACCCTTGGTCAGGGTGGACCAGGGAATGCCAGCAATTTAGAGGTGGCTCCATGCTCCTCAAAACCTCCTGATCAGAGGCCTTGCTGTTGGACATAGTTTATCGCCTTACCCTGGACGCGGATGTAGTTTATTGTCATACCCAGAATACGGAAAATTTGTTTTAGAATACAGGAAATATGCTAATCAATAAAGAATGAGTGTGTAGCTGAGCAGTTTGAACATTAACATTTCCACCATGAGACTATGTCATCATGTGGCCTCATTGGAAAGGGCCTGAAAACAACTGGCATCCAATGAAGATTGAATTCTCTACAAGTAGTTTAACAAATATCAGTACAGGAGGTGGAATTGATAAGCCAAATTCACAATTCATACCAGTCCATTCACTTTTTCATAAATGCACTTGGAAAAGATATGAATCTTTCTCTTCTCCCTCCAGCTATAGGTTAAACAGCAAGCTAGACCAGGATCTGTAGCCTTAGGTGGCAGTCAGCCTAAGAGAATGAAAACTTTAAATTCCAAACTGTGGAGAAAGCAACAGGAAACAGCTATCTTTTCCCAAGAAGACATGGCAATTCACAGATAATAAAGGAAAGGAATCTGTTGAAAAGGTAACAGAAAATCACTTCATTCTCTTTCCCAAGAACGCATGCCAATTCATAGGTAATAAAAGAAATCCATGGAGAGTAATGATTACCTATGTTCTGAAGCATATTATAAAAAAAAATGATTTGAAAAACAAGCTTGTTAATCATTGCCCTCCATCCAGGCATGATATAGGTATTTATTAAGGTTAGTATAACAAGACCATGACGGCAGAGTACCCAATGATCGATTTGGTTTGGTTTGTTTTATAGCCTATCAACTACAATGGGTTATTTAATGCCGACAAAATTTCCTTTTGAAAATGTATAGCTGGTAATTTTTTCAGAAATGCAGAGATGGTAATAATTTTTTTTTTCAAAAATGTATAGTGTGGTTTGTTTTGTGACATATTAACCTCAAGGGGTTATTTAATGCTGACAAGATTTTTATTGTTGGTAATATTTTCTTTTTTCAAAAATTTATTGCTGATGCTAATTTTTTTTTTTTGTTTTTTTTTTTTTTACAAAGTATTTTTGGTATTAAAATCTATTTTTACACTTTCATAGTGTTTTGAGTCTGGTTGGGTGGGGGGCAACTATTTGTCCATAGCTGGGGCCCTAACAGGTGCTACCACCCCGGGACAGGGTGGACCTGGAAACACCAGCAATTAAGAGGTAGTTCCATGCTCCTCAAAACCTCCTGATCAGAGGCCTTGTTGTTGGACGTAGTTTATTGTCTTACCCAGGACACAGATGTAGTCTATCGTCATACCCAGGACAGAGAGTACCCAACGAGGATAAAATTCATTTCAATTTCTCCTCATACCTAACTACGAAATAAAAATTATATCATAAAACAAGAACCAATGAACCTTATTTGTGCATTCTTAAAGCGATCTTTGATGGTGTATCATGAACTCATGCATAAACCTGTCACTGTTAATCTTAGATTAATGTTACCCTGAACTGTATCAACAAATGCACTTGCTACAAGTAGCCATAAAGCAAAATGATGGAGCTTAAAATGGAAACTGAAATTCTTGATTGATCCACAAAAGTAAAGATTAACTTAGACATTATTGATATCCAATTGTAATAAAATAATCCCAGCTCATAAAGATTTATTAGTAGTTAAACATTTCCGAAAGCTTAATTGTTAGGTACTGAGAGATTTCATGAACTTCAAAAAAGTGTAGGGGTGGGGGAGAGAAAAAAAGAAAAAAGAAGAAAAAAAGAAACAAAGAAAGGTAAAAAAAGAAAAGCCTCTTAAAATTCTTCATCAGTGAGTATCTTCATTTCTTTATGAATGAGTTTTGACACTCATTTACTGGACCAGAGCAAAATACACTGAATATATATATTGGCAGTGAAAGGAAGATAACTATGAAACAAACGGTTACAAATATTGCAGAAATAAAAATATGAAAATATAGTCTGCTGCTGACAAAAAAAAAAAAAAAAAAAAAAACTACACTGCCACCTGGCGTCGGTAGTGTAAGGGAGATAACTCTATACAACAGAAGGTTACAAATATTGCTTACATGAAATATGAAAATACTGTCACTGACAAAAGAACAACATTGTCACGATCAAAAAAAAAAAAATTTTAAAATTAACTGACATATTATAGGAAGGGGGTGCTGAAAAATTTCCAGGCAAACCCACTTCCCAAAATCACTATTCTAATGTTTAGCCATTGAAATACTGATTTCAGAAAGTATATCCATCAGCACCTCCTCATGTGTGTAGATTTTAATTTATTATGCCAGAAATGTTCACATTAATGATAATTGCTTTTGGTTCTGAAGATGACTTCGTCTTGCAGTTCATTAGTGGAGCAAGAGGTGACTCCACAAACCAAGTCTGTTGTGTGAGGAGCTGCTAAGTGGCAGAAGACAAGGCTGAGCAAAGAAACGTTATAAAGAGGCAATCAAAACCAACCCTCACTGGTGCAAGATCAAGTCAAATCAGAAGAGTTATTGTCCAAGATCATGTTGGCTATTGTCCATCAACCTCAGCAAGCTTTAAGAATCCCAGCATGAAAAAAAACTGCTCAGTTCCTAGGAACCAACAGCCAGACACCAGTATGTATGATTTGATTATAGTGGTGAAGGCTTTGCACAGAACCAATCAAACTTTTAAGAGCCAAATACAGAAACCTTTTTTTTTTACAAACTCAGGTTCCCAAACAACCCTCCTGTAGGTTTTGAATTTAGAGTTGCCCTTCTCCTAGACCAGTTGCCATTCAAGGCTATAGAATCCAGTCTGTCCTTATTTATTTACCCATAGCTGGAGGGAGAAGAAAAGGATTTAACCAAAAAAAAAAAATTTATTTGAAAACAAGTTGAATCAACTGGAATTGAACTCATTTCTCCAATTTTAAATCCAAGTCACTATCCACTACTCCACCATTTCACTTTATATAAATATATATATATATATATATATATATATATATATATATATATATATATATATATATATATATATATATCGAATTTAAGGGATTGTAAAATTGATATAATCACTAGAACAATCCGATGATAAGTAGTGAGTGAAATCCTGACTTTATATGACCCCCAATTTCGGTTTTTTGGGAAACATCTAAGTTTACGCTTGAATAAATGGCTATATATATATATATATATATATATTATATATATATATATATATATATATTGTTACGTGTTGATAATTGTAACAAAGGAAAAAAAAATGATTTACCACAACACAGAGCTAAATCACAAACAAATATTTAATTTACTAAAACAGAACATAAAATATATACAGGATAAACAATTGTGGCCTACAAAACAGAAAAAACAAAGAGTTACTGGCGGAGTGTTATGAAGAAGAAGGAAAGGGAATCAAATATCTTTATCACTTTAGGGCTAGTGAAGTAATCTAAGTGCTATATTTGGAAATCCACAAAGGTGTGTAAATAAATATTAATTTTTTGTTTGGTCAATGAAAATTAGTCAAAATTCTATTTACCAAATTTGTTCCATGAAATTCTCTTTTGGGTTTTGGTTGGTCGGCAACTTTTTATAGAGATTCTTTCGGCTGGATATAATAGTCCTTGAATCAAAAGCCGGAGTTGATAACAGCAGAAATTCTCATTCAACAACTAACTACCCTTTTCCAAAATCCCATTTTTATAGGGGCTAACACCTAATTTGCATATATCTAGATGTTTCTCGAATCATCTAGATTTTTTTCGAATATACTAGAATGATCTAGAATCTTCCAAACATTCTATTTCTAATTTCTCTATTTTACAACTACTTCATGAATGAAAACTTTTTTGTAATAACAAGTAGAACTCAATGGAAATTTATTATAGAAATGCATCCTCGTAATAAAAAATATATATATATATATATATATATATATATATATATATATTACTTGACATGTTATTTTTAGTAGAAATATGTATTTGAGTAGAGTTATGTTTAACAGCTTGCACAATTGAGAAAACTTATTAAAGAAAAGGTCCCCCCCCCTGTAGGATTCGCACCAGTGTCCCCCTTTGCAGGAGGAACAACCATCTGATCTGGTGAGCTTTAACTACTCAGTTACGAAGTCCTTCACAATCAAGCAGATGGTGGACTGTCCTGTAAAGAGGAATGCCAGTATGAATCCTGCCAGAGAACATATTTTAGTTTTCTCAAGTGTGCAAGCCAGGAAACAAGACAAGTACTATTCGAAACAAAAAATAAACAGAATGTCTACTCAAATACAGCCATCCACGAAAAATGTTTGAAGTAATAAAAATGTTAAATTATATATCTGTATATAACTGGTGTTAACAAACATGTCCACACTACACGCAATCTGGGGGCCTCTTTTGCATCTGTACCGGCACATGTTTGCTACAGATGTTAAAAATGATTAGCTGAGCCTGGCAAAAAATGAGTCAGGGGAAAAAAATAAAAAGAGAATGATGATAAACACCAAGACTAACGGGGTGTGTCCCCATTCTCGGGAAGATCCCCACAAAACAGAAATCAAACTATATATTTTTGTCAAATCAATGATGATTAGATGAAAAATATAAATAAAAAAAATTGAATTTAACATTTTTTTAAAGTGATTCAATTTACATTTCTTCATAAAGAATGGTACACGCCAACATTTTGCAGATTAAGCAAAAACAAAATTGATTTAAGTAAATCATATTATTAAAAACTTAATTATACAAATTGCTGAAAATCCAAAATATGTTTTTTGTGCATGCTTATTATATTAGAAATTAAAACATGAATGTTTTAAAGTTTACATATAATAACCCTATTCTATCACTGACAATCCCTTTCTTCCTGATTTTCAATGCATTCCAATAGTAAAATCATTTACAATGCATTTACATTATACATATAATAGCCCTATTCTATCAGTAATGCTTGCATTCATACCTGACCACTGACAATCCCTTTCTTCCTGATCCAACAATTATTTGATTTTTGCAAGAATTTTCAAATCAATGACTTTTTCACTGCAAAAAGACTCTAAAATTTACTATACTAATCTTTGAACACATGAAAAACAAATTTTTTGACTAAAATTTTGTATGTATGTATTTATATAATGTTTTCAATTTCAAAGCCCGGTCAAGATAGTGTGTCCATGTTCATAGTTCATATGTAAAACAAACTATTTCTTGTTAACAGTTAATATATTTCAACCATGAAAATGGCTAAATGTATATCGGAAAGTGCTCAGATAAAAAGAACAATTGAACAGTTTTTATATAATTTATCATCTGAAAAGAAAAAATTATTAGATCACATGAGAAATTGTATAAAAACTAAATCAAAGCACCTTGTCTGTCATATTCAATGCAATGTATATGTGTGTGTATATATATATATATATGTATGTATGTAATATGACTAAATTAGGAAATATTTTTAAGTAAATCAAATTTTGCAACATCATAAACATTTTTAAAAGGAATACTTCAAGTTATTATTTAATGAAAATGCTGGGAAAAAATGCTGATTAAGAATAAAGGGTATAAATTGTCTCAATACATTTCTTCAAAGAAACAATTTCTTGCAATAACACTTAATGGCTGGAAGGATTTCTGTCTATTCTTTGATTATAAACATAAAAAGTAATAGAATTTGTGAGAAGAATGTAAATAAATAAATTAGAACATTTTGATTAAGGCTTAAAAAAACATTTTATTTTTTTTACCTCACTTCATACTGGAAATAGACTTTATTTCTTGCTGCTGACAACATTTTGAGTTCATAAAAAATACTTAAATATTAAAAAATAGCTGAAAAAATACTTAAACATAAAAAAAAGCAGGAAAAAAAACTGTCCCCAATCTACTTAATATCATAAGAAAAGACAGAAAATAGGGATAAATGTTTCTTTGATCATCAGACCTAGATCACACCTGAGCCACAATAAATTATGCATTAAATCATATTTATTGCATTCTATAATACAAGGGGATGCTGAAAAGTCATCAACTTGATCCATTTCTTAAAACCTGTGCAAATGACCACACAAGTTTTTTTTAAAAAAAAAAAAAAACCTTCTTGGCTAAGCTAAGAGCTTTTCAATACCCATCAGTTACAGTTAAGAGCCATATATGATACACGCTTGGGTCTACTAATATCATTCAGAATATGGGGGTTATTATTATTAAATATTTAAAAAGATACAGTGGTCACACTAGAGCTCAAAATAGTCGGAGTCAGAAGCAATTAAAACATTTACTGGAGTGATAAAAAAGTTCAATAAAACTATACCAACTCCAACTTAAGTTGAATTTACGCTTTATGTAAAAAGTCTTACATTACATAATTTTTTTTTGTTATCTCTTTTACATCCTGTAAAAGATTATATTTCAATGAAACTTTAAATCACTAAAAGCCTTCAATATTTGTGTATCATTCTTTTTTTGTATTTCTTATACAGATTTCTAAAGAACTGATGGATATTTTTTTTTTACTCCGTCACTTTTATTACCTCAAAAGTTATTTTTAATGGATACCCATATTTAAGTAGACGGTTTAAAAAAAATGGGGTGTCTACTTAAATACAGGTTTCCATTAAAAATAACATTTGATGTAATATATATATATATATATATATATATATATATATATATATATATATGATATATAGATATATAGCTAGATAGATAGAGTCAATTGTTGATATCCACTGATGACTTGACAGAGTAATTTTTAGAGGGTCTTATTTTTAAAAAATCTGAAGATGACACCAATCATCTAAAATTATAAATTATATATATATATATATATATATATATATACACAAATCAAATGTAAAAGAATGAAAAAAATATCAATTCAAACGTTTATAACATTTAAAAAGGGCTCAATACAAAAGTTAATAAATATTTATTATAATAAAATGGGAATTGGAACATGCAAATTAAATTCACATGTTCCAATGTTTGTTTATTATATATATATATATATAATATATATATATATATATATATAAAAACCTTCCCGATGACATTGATCTGTATAAAATCACAAGAATATTATTAAAGAGGCCAACAAACAGCTATAGATAAAAGAAACTTTATAAAATTACCTACAGATCCCCTTCCTGAATACCAAAAAGAATATTTATTTTTTAAACATAATGCTAAAAAAAATCTAATCGACAAGGAAACATGCACAACACTTACAATTTACAAACATTACACCTGCTCGTTTCTATCTCCTTCCTAAAATACATTAAAAGCAACAACCCAGGAAGGCCAGTTATTTCATCATTCAACTGCCACACGACAAAAAATTTCCAAATACATAGACCATTACATACAACCGCTAGCTAAGGAAGTAAAATCCTACATCAGAGACACAACAGATCTACTGAACAAAACAAAATTAATCACATATAAACAGTTCCAGAGAATGCTATTCTAGTGACTATGGAGAAAGGTCACTCTATTCAAACATTAAACACATTGAAGGCTAACCGCCCTTCAGGAAGCAATTACTAAAAAGAAAAAAAACAAGGACCCCCCCACAGAAGTCATCATAAAACTCATGGAGCATGTCCTTACATTGAATACTTTCAACTTCAATGGAGCACACTACCTTCAAATAAGAGGTTGTGCCATGGGCACCATTGCAGCTCCATCATATGCTACAATATTCATGGGAAAATTTGAGGAGACCCATATCTATCCAATCATTGGTAGCGACTGTTTCGTATTCTATGCAAGATATATCGATGATATATTCTTTGTATACACGGGTAGTGATGACAAACTTACCCAATTCCTTATGACCCTAAACACAGTGCACGACTCAATTAAGTTTGACTATGAAAAATCCACAACATCAGTAACATTTTTAGACACCCGCATTTACATAGATGAAAACAGGAAACTACAAAATGACACTACACACTAAAATCACCGACACCCACAACTATCTACACTTTAAGTCTTCCCACCCTAAACACCTCAAAGAGAACCTTCCCTATTCACAAGCACTTAGACTCAGAAGGATATGTTCCAACAATGAAGAATTAAATAAACACATTGAAAATCTGGAGCATCAATTCACAACACGTGGCTATAAACAACACCTAATCAGGGAACAAATAAATAAAGCAATTTCCACACCTAGAGAAGACACCCTAATGTACAAGATTAAAAATAAATCTAGCCGCATCCCTCTAGTAACCACTTTCAATCCCACTCTGCCTCCACTATCCCAAATAATCAAACGTCGCTGGGAAATACTACATCTCAAACCAGACCTAAAAAAATTGTTAAAAGGAACCCGGCCTTCTTGCATATCGTAGACCTAAGAACCTAAAAGAAATCATAGGTAGTAACCACATTTCAGGGGACAAGGTAATCCGTAATAAACTAAGAACAAAAACAACAGGATTTTCCCAACCATGTAACAACAAAAAGAAGTTTATGTTGCAAAACCATATTAAAAACACGAATTCATTCACTAGCTCAATCACTAAATCTACTTTCAAAATCTACCACGATTCTAACTGTAGAAGTCACATAACATAATTTACCTCCTAGAATGCACACTATGCCAGAAACAATATGTAGGAAAATCTGAATGGCCCTTTCACTACAGAATTAATAATTATCGCAATCGAATTAAGTCGACACCCCATGAAAAATTATTACCTGTAGAACAACATTTCCGCCTAGAAAAACACGATTTCAAAACCCATGCCAAATTCACTATAATTGAGAGAATAGAAAAGTTCAGAGCAGATAACATTAGAAAGATTTTAGAGTCCCATGAAAATAAGTGGATACAATGTCTAAAAACACACTATCCAGCCAGGCTAAACCATAAATTTAACAATATAGTTAGTAGTAATATATAACTCAACAAATCAAAACCTACCCACATTTCTCACCCACACAAGACAGACATGCTTACGGAGGTGTGGAGGCCTCACACTTATACACACACACCCACACGAATATACACACTTACACACATCATACTCACTCACTCCCTAATGAGCCAAATGATAACACACACCCACAGCAATACACACGCTTACACATATCATACTCACTCACTCCCTAAGAACCAAATAACACACACACAAACACTAAACAGAGACACATCCCCTCTCCAGGACCAATAAAACTGTCAAACTGACCACGGGAATTCAGAGAAGCATAGATCCATCCAGCTCTTATCTCAAATA
>CAHIKZ030001907.1:277500-287500 GCA_903632075.3 Acanthosepion pharaonis
ATATATATATATATATATATACGTTTCAAATTGTGTGATTTAAGTAAATTTTAGATATGTGTGTTTATAAAATAGGATATAGAATCCTGACACTTTTTAAGAAATTTGACAAAAGGAAAACGTTTCATAGAAACTAGATTTGATTACATGTTTCACCTTTCTAGGCTTCATCAGATCCAAAAATAAAAGAAAGAAATGTGTGTGTGTGTGCTTAAATAATGAATCACAGTACCTTTTCCCTAAGCTGTCATTTCTCATGATTAAAGAAAAGAAAGAAAATGAGTGACTTTTAAAAAGCCGTTAATATCTATACGGTATCTTTACTTTATAATTCGTAGTTGATGTCAAAAGTTATTAATATATTTTTTCCCAGCTTTTTTGTATCAAATTAAAGGTAAATCCTCTTCTCATTTTCAGAGTGGCTCAAAAACAAGAGCTTCATGTAACCTTTTCTGAAATAAATCAAAGGTAAATCCTTCTCAAATTCTTCAGCATGGCTCCAAAGTAAAAGATTTATGTGTTTCTAGGTCTAATCATGTTTTTCCATGTTGGCAATATGGATTTAAAATAGGATATAGAATCCCAACAAAGTTTTTAAGAAATTTGACAAATGGAAAAATTCTGCATAACACATTTTATCCTCTAAAAGGAATGAATTGAACTAAAGCACCCCACCCCCACTGCCTTACACATATATAATTCCATCTATAAGAACATTACATTAGTCCAATGAAAACCTTTAAAAATTTTTCACACTTTCTCATTCAGCAGCCTTATATGAATATATATTAATAATTATACATATACCTATGTTTACAGTACAACATAGAGTTTCATGGCTTTCCCAATCATCAGGTACAAGAAGTTACAAACTGTTCAATGTAAATGAAGGTATATGTGCAATTATTAATATATACTTTATAGCTCTGTTTTATTACATTGAACACTGTTTTCTCTACACCATTGATTAAATAAATAGTTATTTGTTCACCTATATGTGTACGTATTCACTCACATATATGGTTGATAGTATTTATTTATTTAGAGGATTTATATATGGATTCAAGAATAAAACAACATTTTACCCTCCCAGGATTTTGAATCCGGCTGCCAGGAAGAGCCAACTAACCAATAGTTCTGCCTCTGCTATTGCTGAACATATAATAGATAGTAGGAAATGTGTGGTTAATTTTAGTGTGGACCGTTTTTTGATTTTATCTAGGTCCCACTCTGCATTTCACCTCAAGATTCTAGAGTCCTTGTATATTAGATCTCGTGAGCCTTCTCTTTGTAAACAGAGGAAATGCTTACTGGCTCTGAATATTATTGGACTCTAGTTTCTTGAAATTCATATATTTTTTTTTTCTTTCTTCCATTCCATTCCATTTGTTAATTTACACGCTTTTATAAATTTTATAAATTTTCTATTCCCAGAAAAATGAACTTGATAAGTCCTGGGACAAAACCGGTTGTTTTTTTTTTTAGCTTTTCTTTTATAAAAAATGCCTTATAAATTTTGTCTTTTCCTAGCTATTATTAAATTCTGTACCACAAAAAAAATTATATATATATATATATATATATGATGGCCTCTCCCATCAAGTTTGATGTATGAGGTTCTAACGACCACCTACTAATTATCTGCATGTCTAAATAATGAATCCTAGTACTTCTTCCCTAAACTAGTTTTTCTCGTGATTAAAGAAGAAATAAAATGAATGACTTTTAAAAAAGCCATTGTTATTTACTCTGTATCTTTTGTTTATAATTTTTACTTCATGTAAATTGTTAATATATTTTTCCGAGCATTTTGTATTGAATTAAAGGTAAATCCTCCTCTCATTTTTAGAACAGCTCAGAAGCAAGAAATATATATATATATATATATATATATATATATATATATATATATATATATATATGTATGTATGTATGTATGTATGTGTGTGTGTGGAATAATTGATAGTGGCTCGGATTGAGGAATCAGAGATCCAAGTTCTAATTCCAGTCAAATCCGTTACATTCACTTACACGCTAATACCCTTGGGAAAGGTATGAATCCTCTTCTTCCACCCCCCTCCCCATTTATGGGTAAATAGCAGGACAGACTGGGTTCTATAGCTTTGGATGGCAACTGGTATAGGAAAAGGACAACTCTGAATTCAAAACCTGCGGAGGGTCATTTGGGGACCTAGTGGCACTTAGTGCACCAGGTCTCTGTATTCAGCCCTTCAAAAAATTTTTTTTCCAATTCTTCTATTCCCCCACATTATTTGAAAAGAATTTCATTCTTCAATTGTTTTTCCAGCTTTTTAATATTTTAATTTCAATTTCAAAATTTCTGAAATATTAAAAATCAATTTTAAATCTTTCAATTTCTTTTAAAAAATATTTTAAAATTTCAAATTTTTTTTCAATTTCTTTCAAAAATTTCAATTTTTCAATTTAAAATTTCAATTTTTAAATTTCTTTAAAATTTGTGTCTCCTTTTTCAATTTCTTTTTCAATTTTCTTTTAAAATTTCAATTTCTTTCAATTTCTTTAAAATTTCAATTTCTTTCAACTTCTTTAAAATTTCAATTTCTTTAAAAACAAAAATTTTTAAAATTTCAATGGAGCAAATTTCAATTTTTCAACTCTTTTCTTTAAAATTTCAATTTCTTTAAAAAAATTTCAATTTCTTAAAAATTTCAATTTCTTTCAATGGTTTTAAAATTTTTTTTTTTAACTTTTTTAAAATTTCAATTAGGATTTAAAACAATTTTCTTTAAAATTTCAATTCAACTTTTTAAAATTTTTAAAATTTTTCAACAATTTCTTTCAAAAATTTTCTATTTTCAACTTCTGGAAAAATTTCAATTTCTTTCAACTTCTTTAATAATTTCAATTTCTTCAACTACTGGTCTTTAATAATTTCTTCTTTTTAAAAATTTCTTTCATTTAAAATTTCAATTGTTTTAAAATTCCTTTTTCTGAAATTGGAATTAAAATTCTTTTAATCTTTCAATTTTAAAATTTTTTCAAAATTTGTTTACAACTAATTATAAAATATTTTAATTTCTTTCATTTCTTTAATCTTTCAGAACAGAGCAAACAATTCACGCAATGTTAAAACAGTAAGTTTCTATTTGCAATTAAATTAAGCAGCTTTTGTGATTGCTTTGAAGGAGGTTAACACTTTAAAATTTGAAATTTCTTCCACTTTCCATCTCAAAATGTTATTCCTTTTAAAATGCTTTTAGAAAAAAAAATAAATAAATAAATTTAAAAAATCTTCCTCACCACCACCTCTTGTAATATTTTATGTCCCCCATCCACTGACGTCTTTTTACTTTTTTTTAAATTCTATACTGGAAAAATAAAATTTATAGTGAGAATGAAGGATGAAATTTCAAGATAGGAAATTAATTTGCCAAGAATTGCTTGCTTCATTGGATGAGCAGCAAATGACATTGAAAAATAAAATTTTATGAGAATGAAGGATGAAATATCAAGATGTTCAACTGGGGAGGTAGGAGTATGAAATGGACCCTGGGGAGGTGAGACAGGCATCAAAAGTCCCAAAAGCTCCATAATCATTGTTTAAGCTATAAAATTTCAATAGGATTTATTCATGAAGTTTAAACCTCCCGACTTAGTTCGGACTTTTTTTTTGTAATCTTTTAATTTTTTTTTTGGGGGGGGGGATATCATTTATTATTATTATTATTATTTTTGATTATGACATTGAGCAAGTTTCTGTTCAGTTGGGGGGAGAGGGGAGAACAGGACCCTCACTCAGCATCAAAAGTCCCAAAGACCCCATAACCATTGTTTAAGCTGTGAAATTTCAATAGGATTTATTCATGAAATTTAACAACCCCCACCCACCCAACACTTTTTGTAACCTTGTCATATTGGAGAGGGGGGAGATTTATTATTATTATTATTATTATTGAGCAGTAGGAGTCAATGTAATGGCTATCTGTGTAGTAATCAGTAAACTGAGTTTGAATTCCAGCTGAACTACTGAACTTAAAAAAGGCATGAATCTACTTCCCCCTGTGTGCTGCATCATCACCAGCTATTTTGGCTTGTTGCTGACACATCACAAAAACTGCTAAAGAAGAGAGTGGATGAGTATTTGGGGAAAGTCGCTCTCATATAAGTACTCTGCCTCTCAAGACAATAGCAGAAAAAAAAGACATTCACCCCTTAGACAACTGTGACAGTGTCCAATAAGAATGCCAGGATGTAGTCATCATTGTTGGCTATATCTTGTATCCAAGAATTTAATTTCTTCTTTGCCGCCAATGTGAAGGTTCAGAACTAGAAGCTTCCAGTTTCACCAAAACCTTCAACTGTCATCTATTCCTTATTACCGTTTGGCATTTGCAAGATTTGGTTGGAGGTGAAAATCAAGTAGAAAAAAGTGTCAATGGTGTGAATTTTTTTAAGGTGGTCCTCAACTAGCCAGGAAGTGACCCACACACTTGATTTCTATAAAAGGCAGGATGTGTGTGTGTGTAACAAATGCATGGCCACAATTTTCAACGGATTTGCACCAAAATTTACATGCACATGCTCCAAGTTAGCGGGAAGGCCAAGACCGATTTTGCATTTCCCAACTCCCATCGATGGAAATAATCGATTTTTTCATGCTTCTACAGCAGTTTTCATGTAGTTTGCGGCCATTTTGTACTGGCAGGAAGATTCTATTGGCCAGCGTGAGAGCCAACACTGACTGACACGAATGTTAACTAGCATGCTAGCATGCAAAAAAAATCGATAGCTGCATTTGTCACAAGTGGGAAAAATTTAAATCTGCATGGCACTTTACTCCAATTGGCTCATTCGCTTGCTTAAACTCAACGTTGATTCTGATTCCGCAGAACTGGGTTGGGTGTGAAAAAGTATTTGTTGTTAACATTCTTTTTTCATTCAGTTTTTCCAGTTTGAGTCCTTTTTAAAGCTGATCGTTTTGTGTTCATTTTGTTTAGTTCTTTTTTTCGTAACAGATTTAATGTTTAGTATAGAGCTTAGAAAAAATTCGCAGTGTGAGATAGGCAAGAAGTAAGGCATGTAGCAACATCAGCACGGCAAAGGGCACTCCTTTAAAGGCAAGGAAGGGCAAAAATATTTTTAAGTCAAGTGATTGATTGCTGTATCAGTATGATTTTTTAATCAAGCAAGGCAACATGGGCCACACCTGCTAGTATGAAATAAGACATGCAGAATCCAGTTATGAAACTGCAATGGACTGCTGCTGATTCTGTTATAATTTTGAGTGGTGCCTTCTGTAGCATGTCTGTCTTCTTCATCAGCTGATTCAACTGTTGAGATGATATCAACAAAGTAATGCTCAAAACAACTATTTTGATGCAGAAAATACTTGTTGACCAAATAATTAACATTACTGTCAGTTGAAGTTTATAAAATCTTTCTCTCAAAACATTCTATCTTCTTGATAGACTTCTCAAGTCCACTAACTGTTATTGCTCTTTCAAGTATTAATGGAGGTTTCCTTCCTAATTTTTTGTTTAAGGTAGTGTGGAATATCATCATCTTGATTATCTCATAAATTTTCCTTCTCTGTACATGTGCTAGCCATTTTAGTTGTTTTTGCTGTTGGAATTATCCCACAGATGTGGTTTTTGTTATTTGGCAAACTTCTTTGTGATTTTGTAGTGACAGTCGACAAGATCTGATAAAGGATAGTCATCTTTATTTGCTTGAAGCCATTTTTAATAATAGACATGAGATTTGATTTGGTTTGGTTTGTTTTATGGTATATCAACACCTCAATGGGTTATTTAATGCCAACAAGATTTTTATTGTTGGTAATACTTTTTTTGCCAAAAATGTATTGTTGGTAATAATTTTTTTTCCCAAAAATATATTGCTAGTATTAAAATGTATTCTTATACTTTCACAGTATTTTGACCCCTTTGGGGATGGTTAACTATTTACCTATAGCTGGGACCCTAACAGGTGCTATTTTATTTATTTCTTTCAATTAATTGGTGGTTCCATGCTCCTCAAAACCTCCTGATCAGAGGCTTGCTGTTGGATGTAGTTTATCGTCTTACCCTGGACACGGATGTAGTTTATCATCATAGCCAAGATGATTGACATGAGAAAATGGGTGTCTATAGATGATAGAACAGATTTCTTTTTTTTTTTTCTTTAGCAAAATGGCTTATTGGCAGGGCTGAGAAATTTTCAGCACCCCCTATAGGTAGAATTGAACAGACTGAGATAGTTGTTTTTTAAGCATAGCTTAGATGTGGTACAAGGCCAGGTGTATCAGGCACCCAATGAAGATCAAACTCACTTTTCAGTCGTAACTATCTAGAGAGACAAGCTTGTTAACTGTTACCCCAAGTTGAAGTGATCAAGATAAGTATGAAAACTGAGATAAACATGAAGAGGGTGGTGAAAAGTTCTCAGCCCAACCTGACCAAAATCTAACCAAAGCATTAAATTTTTGATTTTTTGACATGTTTTTTTGGTCAGGACAAATCACCTCATTATAGACAGATAAAACTTTTTTACCATCTATTTTCCACAGCCTTTTCAGCTATTCCATTTTATACTGTTAACCTATACGTTTCCACAGATTTTGATTCATTCGACCATCTCCAGTTATTTTCTCTTTTTTTCCTGATTATGTGCCTGTCACAGCTTGACGATCATCAACCAAGCCTTTGAGCTACACAAGTGAATACTTACACAAATTCTTCTCCACCCCAAACCTCAAATAAGAACTCGTATATTGGTTGTCTCCTTCTACCGCACCAGAAAGTATCTAACTCCTCCTATCATGTCCTATCTTTACAAGAGCTACATCAGAGCAAAAAGGGAGTATTGCTGACATATCTGGGCTGGAGTGGCCCAACCCACTCTTTGCAACCTTGACAAAACATCCAAATCATTTACACAGCCTTATGGGTGATGAATTATATTTCCACTCTAAAATACCCCCCCAACCACCACAGCCAAAAAATTGAAAGCCTCTTGCAACTCACTGTTTACAGATAAATGTTCAGAGAAAGTACATTCCTTAGTTCCACCAGTTCAAACCTTTAAAACTAGGACCTACTATGTATTGTACACAGTCAAATCCTCCTCATATTCCATTGGTAAGGAGGAAGTTCCACAACATCTCCCTCAGGACTGTTACTTTGTGGAACAGAGTACTGAGAAGATGCTTCCTCAATCAGTACAATCTTAACCTCTTTAAGTCTTAGGTCAATCGTTATCTATCCTACTTATCCTCATAAGCAGTTTTTACTTCCTCCCTTTACACCCTTCCAACAACCTGATTCAGTAACCCTCTAGCTTGAGTGGCTCTTGGGCTTTGTATAGTGTGAACCGTATAAAAAAATAACTCAGCACACAGGTGTAAGATCTTAATTTTTATAGTATAATGTCTATTTGACAGGAATGTGTCGTTTCTCTTTCTCACACACACATTTCTACACACACACACACACACACACACACACACACACACACATTTGATATGATTTGATATTTAAAAAGAAAAATGAAAAACAAATACAGAGAGTGAAAAATGAGAGGGTTTTATCAAAGAAAAAGAAAAAAATTGCCATATTTCATTTCTAAATTTGTCCCAACTTCGGATGGATAGACCGAAAAATAAAATAAAACTGAAGGTGCTCCAGGGAGAATAAATTAGAGCAAGTAGAGAGATGTAAGATGAAACTAAAATATGAAGAGGAAGAAAAGAAGATTAAACAAGAAAATAAAAAATAAAAATACAAAAAAAAATTTTTTTTTTTTTTTTTAAATCTGAATAACCAAGGTTCTGAGGTGAGGGGCCGTGGAAGTTCGGGTTGAAGGGGGGGGGGACATACCGCCAATGCTTAGCAGACGCCATAGAAGAAACAAGGAATTGGGAAACAAAGGTACGGGTGTGCAGAGATGGGAGCTATAAGTGCGTAATAATTATGAGAAGTTTCATTATGTGTAATTAGTGGTTGTAAGAGCAACCCAACACCTTTGACCTGCTACAACTTCAACGACAATCTCATGAACAAAACAGTAGAGAATATAACACCCCCCACACACACACACACACACCACCTGCCTCTCTGCAAAATTAATTGATGAAAACTTGTAACTCTAATCCCCCAGAGGCATGGGGACTTTTTCTAGGCCTTAAGGTAACCGATTCCTCTTATAAATAAATAAATGGTTCTTTACTTTTTTTCTTTCAATGTGTACATTTAAGTATATCAAAGCCATCAGGTAATTGTCTATATAAACTCTATCAAAGAATGAAGCAAGTTTATATACAAAAGAAAAACAGAGATCTATGAGTGAAAAAAAAAAACAAAAACTGCCATGTCCCTTGAGGACAGAGGTGTTCATAGCCCACCACAGATTCCTTTTCTTTATTATGTGTAAATTGCCATGTTTCCTTGGGGAAAGATAGTGGAGTGGTTTCCCTTTGCCTTCTCCATGGTTTTGAATTCAAAGTAGTCATCTATGCCATGTCCCTTCAGGATGTAGATGATCATGGCTCCCCACAGATTCCTTTTTCTTTATTATCTGTGAATTGCCATCACTTCTTGGGAAAGATAGTGGAGTGGTTTCCCTTTTCCTTCTCCATGGTTTTGAATAGAGAGTAGTCATCTATGCCATGACCCTTCAGGATGTAGGTGATCATGGCTCTCCACACTTTCCTTTTTCTTTATTAACTGTGAATTACCATGAGTTCTTGCAAAAGATAGTGAAATTTTTTTTTTTGTTGCCTTCTCTATGACTTGGAATTCAAAACATTCTTTCTCCCTTCAGGATAAATATATGATCATGGTATTACACATATTCTTTTTTTTATTATCTGTGAATATTAATTTAATTTTTAGAACAGGTAATGGAATAGTTCCTTGTTGATGTCTTCACAAAAAATTAGTAGATAAGTCAACATAGGCCTGGTATACACTAGAGTCATAAAAGTAGACATGGGTCCAGTTTATATTAATATCAAAAATGTATAAATCAGACAGGTTTACACAAGTTAAAAAAAGGTAGATATAGGTCTGGTTTACATTAGAATAAAAAAGGTAGACATACATCCAGTTTACACTAAAGTCAAAAAGGTAGATATGAGTCTGGTTTACACTAGAGTAAAACAAAGTCCAAGGATAGAACCCTGGGGGAGACATACATTAGTACAAAAAGATCTAGAAGAGTCGCCATTCAAGACAACTTTCAATTTGCAGTTTGATAAGCAAGTCTGAGTCAGTTCAAAAATCCATCCAGAAATACCATGACCTTTCAACTTATTGTTCAGACTGTTGTCCTAATCTTTGTTGCCATATTCACAACATTTTGACCATTGTATGCTCCAGCCTTTTTCAGGTGATTGGAATTTTGAACCAAAACCTTTACTTCATCGATTGGGTAGATTGTTTTAGTTCCATGTGGCATGCCTCTTCTGGATATTATATTATCAATTATCTCCCAAGAACAATCTACCCCAGTTGATAAAATAAAAGGTTTGGTTCAAAATTCCAATCACCTGAAGAAGGCCAAAGCATACAACAATTGAAATGTTGTGAATAGGGCGACAAAGATGAGGACTACTGTCTGAACAATGTAAACAGTTTAAATAATTACAATAGCATATCTCGAAAATATAGACAGATACCTTTCAACTTGTGAAGGAAACCAGTTTGCCAAACCTTGTCAGACACTTTCAAGATGTCCAATGTGACAGTCTGAGCTTCGCCATTCTTATCTAAAGCTTAACAGATTCTTTCAGCAATACACATGAACACGTGATAAAATAAATATGCCAAATACATGTGGGGTCTGCTTAGCCAATGAAAATACTAACAATACATAAAAAATATCAAAATTTTCTTTTCTACTTCATACTGCATTTTCTCATGAAGCTTAAATTAAATCGAAACATGTTAAATTTATAAATGTTCCGTATTTGTTCCTTACCTATTTCATATATGTGAAAATATATAGAAAATAGGAAGGA
>CAHIKZ030001907.1:300000-312500 GCA_903632075.3 Acanthosepion pharaonis
TACTTCCCTTGCATAGAGGTTAAAAAATATTTTGAATTTATGGTGTTAACACATAACACATTCATTGATATGCAACCCCTGAAAATGCAAAACAGGGCTTCTATCGAGAGACAATTACATTGCTGCTATTATTCTTTCCTCCAATAAATAATTGCAGACAATATTTATTCTCTACATATCCGGTCTCCTAGTTTTATTTCTGCAAATGGGGTTTTTTATCAAGTGTCTGGCTTCACAGATATTTTTTTCTAATTTTTTTTTTATTATAAAAACTTTCTTTTATTGTTATTCTCTATTTTATATTTTCTTGTAGAGTCCGACCACTTAGAAACAACAGTATATCACCCACGTTTATCTTCTCAAACAGCTCAAAACATGCTATCAGTATTGTAAAATTGCTGTCTTGAGATAGCTAGTTCTTGACACTCTGTCAAAATATGTTTAATGGATAATACTGTTTTACCTGCTTGGTACACTGGTTGAACTTGCTTAGTTAGTAAGAAAGAATGTGTCATTCTCATATGACCAATGCGCAAGTGGGCCATTACAACCTCCTCTTTTCAAGACTTCCTGAAAGATGAATTACTTACTCCCAGCTTGGACTGGATTGCATAGAGTTTATTATGTGGATAATCATCCCAGTACTCTTGCCATTTTTTAAAAATATATTTATCTCCTCCTTAAAATCTGTATATAGAACCTTGATCCCTGTATCCATATTCATATCCAAAGCTGATTTGGCTTCCAGGTCTGCTTTACAGTTACCTTTTATTTCAATGTGGCAAGGGATCCAACATATATTTCTCTTTCTGTTCATTGCATTGATTTTCTGTAATATTTTGATAATCATTGGATTGTTGGATTTGTTCCCCCTCCAAAGCTCATAGGACGTAGACTGAGTCTGAAAGGATTAGGAAGTTCTTTAGTTTGCTCTCAGTGATGATGTCTAGAGTTAACCCAATCGCATAATCCTCTGCAGTGAAAATCGAACTTCCCTTTGGGAAGTGTTTCAAACAAAATTTTTGGGTTTACTGCTGTATATCCTATTTTGTCCCCACTTTTTGACCCATCCGTATAGATCTTTGCATAGTCATGGAAGTTTTCCAATATTTCTTGGAATTTGTCCAGAAATGTGAGACGGTAGTTTTTTTTTTTCTTTGGAAAATCATGCATTTCAAAAATGACTTCAGGATGTTTAATTGTCCATGATGGAATAGTTCCTAAACTAAATCCCAGAATATACAAGAATCAAAAAAAAAGGGTCAGAATTTTCTGATGATCCAGTAGGTGAAACCTCGTCAGATAGGTTCTGGCTCTTTAGGTATTTTAATTTTTCTCTACTTAGTGTACTGAGCACATTTACCTATGAATTTATGTATTTCTGTTGATGTTTTTTTCTTTTGCCAAGACATTATGGTGCTGGTTGATTTTTTTTCAATCAGTACGGATGTTTTTAGTTTTTTGTCTTTTTTTATTGAATTTTTTTTTCTCAGATATCACTTTGTCTAATATATTTTTATTTACAAATTGTATTATCCAGGTTTTTTTCACACCGCCAGAGTCAGAGTTTGAAAATAAAATAGACATATATTTGCTTACAGTCAAAGACCCTGGTTCATGTACAATCACCAAAGTGGCATCAAGACTGGTTAGTACTTAGATAGGGGACTGCTTGGGAATACCTGGTACTGCAAGCAATGGTAGAGGTCATATCAAGAGATTTCTTTTTTAATCATTTCACCCGATGCAAGGAGTTACCGAGAGTGAATGAAACAAAGAGGAAAATAAGAAAACAGGTATGTACATGTACAACCCAGTCTGTCTTTTCATGTGGCATGGGCAGACCCTAATAATCTGAACTGTTTTTTGTCAGTGGATAAACGTAAGAAGCTAAGAGTCCACACAGTGCTGCACAAGCTATGAATGGCTGAACAATTACTTGGTTACAAATGAGTTTTGGGAGGTTGGGAGGAACAACCTCATCTGCAGTCAGTTTGGTAGCCATCCTCACTTAGTAAGTTAGGAGCCATCAAATATATATAAATATATATTGATAATATTAGTGGTCTGTATGTGTGTATATATATATATATATATATATTTCCAAGAGGATAAAATCCAGGTAGAGCTTAATGTACAAGACAGACCAAGAATATAATATAAAAGGCTTAAACACTAATATTCCATGGTTATAATTTATTACATAGGAATGACAATTTTTTCTGTTTTTTTCTCTATTTTTGAATTTTAGGTCTGATGAATTGGATCATGATTATTATTCCAATTTAATAAATATTATTATCAAATATTAGCGTTTTCCCTTTTTATATATATATATATATATATATATATATATATATATATATATATATATATATATATATATATATATATATATATATATATATATATAAATAAAAGGCTCAAACTCTAATATTCCATGGTTATAATTTATTACATTGGAATTGTAATCACAATCCAATTCATCAGACCTACAAATTCAAAAAGAAATCTGAAAATATGTTTGAGTCTTTTATATTATATTCTTAATCTGTCCTGGATATTGAGTTCTACCTGGATTCCATCCACTTGGGAATTTATATATCAGGGACATGTCGGCAAGGTAGGCAGTACCTACCCCGAATAAAATAGATCAGTTGCTACATTTTCTTTCTGTAGCACAATGTAGGCCTAATCCCACAAAATTATAAAGGTTACTCTGATTATGCATAAAATGGAAAATATTTAATTATTTTGTAGATTTACAACATGAAGGTCATAAGCTGCCTATTCTGACTAATTACTGATGGCATATATTATATATATATATATATATATATATATATATATATATAAGATTGAACATTGAAGTCAACACTGAGTGGCAACAATCTATTTCAAGCTTGAACCCAATCTTCAGGAGATCTAGAAGATTCTGTTCAAGCAAGAAACAGACTGTCACCACTAAGTGTTGAACTCATTGTCCACTCTTACATTTATATACACTTTCACTGATATTAAGCACTTTTACCCATAAGTAGAGCATATATTTAAAATATTTTTTATCATATATATATATAGAGAGAGAGAGAGAAAGTGAAGAAGCATTTAATTTGAAGGTTTTGTCAACTTAACGTATATGTTAGGTTTAGTTTCTTCGGCTTGGAATAAAAAATAAAACTGTATAAGGAAAATACGTTTGGATTTTTGAAGATAAGAAATGCAATAAATTAAATTACATCAACAACCAGAGATCACAAAGTGTGTGTATATATATATATATATATATATATATATATATATATATATATATTAGTGGTAAATATACACATACATATGCAATCATATATCTAAAATATATAAATATATATACATACACATACATATATATTTGTATAAAAAATAATTCCAAGAGGATAGAATCCAGGTAGAACTCAATGTCCAGGACAGAGTAAGGATATAATAAAAAGGCTTAAACACTAATATTCCATGCTTATAATTTATTACATTGGAATCATAAATACGTTCCAATTCATCAGACCTACAAATTCAAAAAAAAAAAAAAAGATATACTGCATTCTCAATTGCTTTTGTGATGATGTGATAATATGATCCTGGTTCATTGAGGAGAATTTTGAGATTTGTGTTTGGCATTGTACAGAGATTCATTCAGGTATTGGAGGAGTTTGAAATGTTGGCAAAATGTGACATATTTTTCCTCTTTGTCTATTTCCACTTTTGTTCCAGATACTATTAAACATCCTACAGACACACACTTATATATAATAAATATACATTTTTTTTCCTCACCAGTAACATAACTTTGAACTTCATGCACAAGGCAATCATCAGGTGCTGATTGAAATAATTTAACTATTGATATATTTACTGTACTTTAGCGATAATGGAGCAGTCCATTTTATTTATAGGGATGGGGCTAACAAAATAATAATAATAATAATTATATATATATATATGTTAGTTTTACAGTATACTATATTTATATACATCTATATACATATAAAGATTGCATTCAGGCATGATACATATACAACCACTCATGTTGACCTCGGATCCAAATATATATATATATATATATATATATATATATATATATATATACATACACACACACATACAAATATAATATATTATAATAATTATAACAAAAACATGTTATAAATTACTACATAAATGTAATCATGTTTCAGCACTACAGGTGCTTCTTCAGGTGCCTGAAGAAGCACCTGTAGTAATTTATAACATGTTTTTGTTATAATTGTTAATAGATATTATTAAGCTCAACTCTGTATGGAGCACTTTTTAAAAATATGTTTGAACATTGGAATTAACTTACACTTGGATATATACATATACATATATACTACCTTACACTTGGATATATATACACATACACATATATTCAGCTGTTTTAATCAATTTCTCCAGGACACTGCCATTTTGTCAACTTGTATAAAGTTTATGGCCACAAACAACAGCTAAAAAAAAAACATTGACAGTTAGCATTTGAGTTTATTGTTGGCTCCTACAACATGCGTACTTACATGAACAAAAAAAATTCTACCATGTTTTGGAACTTTTCCTACTTGTTCTAAGTGACATAAGAATCTTTGGCATTGGTGAATATTCTAGAAGCAAATGTCATGCGCAAGTGATCAGTTTAAAAAAAAAATTATTATATATATATGTATATATAAAGCAACTAATTATTTTCTCCTTCTAAAAAAAATACTGATGTCACATTTTAAGATGCAGCATTTTCACTATTATTGCTATATTAGTCATTTTACTATTTATCTTATTATTGTTGCATTTTTTTTTATATTAACACTCTGGGTGATATGTTCTTCAACCACAGGAACAAGTCATGTGATACTGGAAAGCAGTCATCCACCATTAGGAGCACACCTTTCAACATTGCCACCTCAGCTTAAAATAATTTCCTTTTTTAAATGCCATGTCCATTCAGAAAGTCATTTCTTTTTTAAATGTTATGTCCCTTCAGAAAGTGTTATGGTAATTTACCCATGCACACATGGACTCACCCAGCTATAAATAGGAGCAGGTACTGCCTTTTTGAGAGGGAAGTTTCCAGTAGTCAGCTTTGACAGTCAGACCGAACATTCTTGCTGTAACACTCTCATTTGTATATGTTTGTATTACTGTTTCTGTTAATATATTTGTTTAACTCACTTTCTCTCTTGTGTCTTTTTTTCTGGCCCTAACAAGGCCACAACAAAAAGTCTTTTCTTTTTTTAAATGCCATGTCCCTTCAGAACATAGGAAATTATGGCATTCCACAGATTAGTTTTGTTATTCAATGACATCTTAGGACAGATAATGTAGGAAGCATCTAGTTAACAAGGTCAAATTACTACTTTTAGCTAGATGCTTCCTCTGTAGCTAAATGGTATAGCACATCAGGCTATATGACGATTCTCTGTAAGATACAGGTTTGATTCCTGTCAGAAGACATATTTTCTGTGAAAATTCTCAGTCATTCAGGCCAGTAAATGTTGTTAAAACTGTTTATTATAAACAGGACATTGACTTAAATATTTGGATCTATAAAAATAACGTACAAACAGAATAAAATATATATATATATATATAGTGATTTTCCAAATGCAGCTAAGATGTGGCACAAAGCTGAAAGTAGGGGACACCCAGTGAGGATAAAACTCACTACTTTTGTATCATATTGTTCTAGCAAGTCAAATACATTCTTGCTAAATTTACACTGCCTCCTGGCCTTTTATATATATATATATATATATATATATATATATATATACATACATACATAAACAAGTTTGATTAAAAAAAAGCCACATGGTCTGTATTTTTTTTCCAGCTTTATTAATAACTATATATATAATATATATATATATATATATATATATATATATATATATATATATGAGGATATATTTTTAGGAATGGATTTTTCATTAATTAATCCAACATCCATTTCTAAAAATTGTCTTTGTTTATGTTAGGATACGAAACTGAGCAGAGATGTCTATTTCGAAAAGTGGGAAAGTCTGTGTTCAAAATTATTATTCAAGCTTTGCTTTGGCTGAGTTGTTTCTTTGTGGCTGAGAGGTTAAAAAACATCAGTTATAATGATGGTTTCCTCTAGGGGAACACAGGTTCATTTCCTGCTGCAGAATGCATATTTTTCGAACTAGATTTCTCAAATATTCAGGCCAGCAGATGGAAATAAATAAATATACTGTTTAATAAAAAAAAAAAACAGACCCTCTACTCAAATATGGGTATCCATTAAAGATAATATTTAAGCAATAAATTAAAAAATAAGAATGAATATATATACATATATATATATATATATATATATATATATATATACAGCAAGGATGTGATCACAAGCGTTGAAAAACAACCTTCCTAGTGATGGTGTCTCAATAAAAGCACTTGATATACTCGGACTGCTGTGAGTGTGTTAGGCATCTGGAAGTGCATCTGACCATGTAAAGCCTTGCTTTTGACCATTATGACAGAGATCCTCTGTCAGGCAGGATTCACCTTGTTTCCATCCTAATTCTGCCTCAAAAAAAAAAAAAAATTGCTATGATGACGTTTTGCACCAATAACAATTATGAAACTCACAACTGCTTTAAACTTCTTATTACTCAGTTGAAGAACAAATTTGAGAAAATGTTGGCAGGATGATAATCAATAATTTCTGCTCCACAAGCCTCACAAGATGCATAATGCAATTCACCTACTGTGGGAAGTTATTATAAGAAGCAACAATAATAAGATGGAGTAACGCAAGTAATAATAATGGTTGAGGCAATGCTAATTAACAGTGACAAAACAAAGATACAATAGAACAGATCTAAAGACGAGGAGGAAGTCATCGCTGGATGCATTACCTGAACACCTCCAAACTCCTCGGCAGTTAATCCAGGATTGTCTGCTGGTACAACACATACAAACTACATAGAAAGGAAGTCACCAAAGTTACATTAAGGAAGGCCATTTAAGACAAAGAAACATCTATGGAAACACATAGATGAACAAACAAGATTTCAATTAAACTTGAACCCTTTAAAGAAAAACAAAAAAAATATAACAGCTTTTCAGTTATTACTATATCAGGCTACCATAAGAAAATGATCTCGTAAAATTACATTTATTTTTAACTTTCTCACTTGAAGCATTCAAAGTCATTTTCTTTCATGAGTAATTTTTTTCTGACAAGAATAAAAATAGAAAACTTGAAAAAATATTATCGTAAACATGAAAGCAATAAATAAAACAGCATCCCAGTTATTGAGAGAAAGAATGAATTTTGATTTTTTGAGATTAATTCTTGATAATTAAATTAGAACACGTCAAAAAGTAAGTGGGATCAAATAAAGATTAACAAGGTTAATTACTATACAGATAATATATACAAAAAAAAACACACCTTTTAAGGTAACATACTAATTACAATTCAGATGATTAAAATGACAAACAATTTCAAGAAGGTGGATGAAATTAAACTTTGAACAGAAATGAGCAGTGGTTCATAACCTAATATTTCTAATTGAAACAATATAAATGTACCAAAATTAATTTACATTAACTTGAAGATCAGTTGGGTTGACTCAAATTAACTATAAACGTTTTCTATCAGGATTTTTAATTACTATTAACTAGCTTAATTAGCCTTTTAATTGTTTAAAGCAAAACCTTTTTAAGCCGTTATTAAACTGTTGAACAGCAAGACCTAATCAACTGCTGAGACACTATCCTCGGACATTTAGGATAAATTTACGAAATGCCTGTATAGCAAAATATATGAACTGCCCGATTCTATTGCAGGTGGATTTCTGTCAAAATTTCTACGATGAGGAATTTACAGTTGGACTAATATCCTCTTCTTTGTTATTATTACCATAATTATTAATTGATAGTAAGTTAATGTCTCATTAAGTCTTGTTAGCGAAGTGATTTCGCCATTAATCACATTAACATTGCTATTTAATGCTTTGTATAAATTGTTTCTTTATGATATAAAATATAAGCTGCACACTCTTACGTATATATATATATATATATATATATACAAATATATATATATATATATATATATATATATATTTTTACTTTTCCCATATCATTTCCATTGAATTGACTGATTAAATAAGTCAATGTCTGATCCTTACCCACTCCTTCCTCAATATTAAGTATTATAATAAAAAGAAATATAAAAATAAATTTTAAAACTCTCCCTTCCCTCTCTAAACTCAACCATGTCTCTCACACTATTCCTCACCACCCTCTATGTCACCTTATATAAGCTTAATACTGCCCATCAAAAGTGTAAATTTTAAATTCATTTTTCATTTCACCTTTTGAAAGTGAAGTCTGAAGATCCAGAGAAAATAAAATTCTTTGGTGAAATAAATTATTACAAATGGAGCCTTAAAGTGGTCTGTTTTTCTTTAAATTAAATTATTATATATATATATATATATATATATATATATATATATATATATATATATATAAGAATCCAAGCAGGAAATAACCCAGAAATATCCAAAGGCACTACCTTGCTATGTCCCAAAGTTTTATGCAATAAGCAACATTTAGACAGTTTTATTTATTTCATTGCCATGGGCATACAGTAATTTTGAGTATAATATGACTCTGTGTTTCTGAAAGTAAAGGCAGGGAATCAATTACATCTTTGACTATAATATAGCCCATAGTACAGACTTCCCTATGTAAAAATTTTTTGAAAAACTGTACCATATTACCCACTAAAATATCTATGTTGTATATATATTCCACTAAAATATCTAATTTTTCATATTAAAGAATACAAATAAGCCTGTTTAGCTATTGCATGTTTTTTCTCTTAATTTCCATTCCTAAACATATTTTTGGTAAAAGTTGCTCTGCTGTAATATTTAATATAGGGTGACCCCAAAAAATGGGAATTTTTTAAGTGCATATTGCCAGACATGAGCAAGTGGCAACACTGCGAGACAGTGACCTTGAGCAAGTAAACATTTTGCCATTTAGAATTCAAGATGAAATTCACAGTATCCCAGCTGAAATGTTGCAGCAGTCAATGAGGAATCTCAACAGCAGATTTCAAGAATGCATTCGTACAGGAGGATGCCATCTACAGAACGTAATTTTTAAAAAATGAAAATTCCATCATTGTTTCTTAAATGGCATGTTATAAGGTTTCAATTACTATGAATAAAATGTTTGTCTTCCATCACTTTTAGTTTTATTGGATTGTTAAAAAGTTACCGTTTTTTTGGGTCACCCTGTATTATCAAAACATTACAGATCTTGTGTATTCCTTTTGTTAATTTTTTTTAATAAATTTCAGTGAATTTCCTGTTTTTTAAAAGCTGTTCAATTATGCTGATTCCTAAAGAACAAATACTGCCAACATATCAAACACCTTTCGGAAACAGTTGTAATCAACACCTGCCTACTTTGTATTTTATTATCTATTCTGCTGAGTATATTTACACTCTTGCTGTTTCAAATAAAAGGGTTTTTAAGCTGAATAAACATTTCTGGAAACATGTATATAATGTGACCATTCTTTTTTGCCTCGAATTTTCATTCAGAATTTCTCATATTAGGCACAAGAAAATACAGTAGTCTACATGGGTTCTTGTGTTTTTCTTTGGGCGGGTTTTTTTATTATGTGTTGGCTGATTTTGTTTTCAGTAAGTGATTCAGGTATGTTTTAGATATAAGAAAATGTTAATTTATCTTTAAAAAAAAAAAAAAGAAAAAATCCCATTTGTTTGTTATACAATATTACTGTTGGGATATTTTTGCTATCCCTAAAACTACTTCTTAGTGTTTAAAATATACTAGAACTAAAAGGGGAGGATTTAAGTCTCATGAACTCCTTAATATATAAAAAGAAAAAACTGTAAAAGTTGAATTGTAAACATTAATGCTATATAGCCTTTGTGAATCTGTATAATAAGCTCTAAAAAGATTATATGTATTCAAAATCTTAGATTAAGAACCTCTGCCTTATGAGTAAGAAAAGAAAAAAACATTTCTCCAGGAAAAATAAATACATAATAGATTTAAAAAGAGTAAACCCAATAAAAAATTAAAATAAAAAACTACAACTTTGAATCTCATCCAAGAAGAACACAAAGCCTTGATAGAGCAGATTAGCATTTGATTGGCTGCAAAATACTAAGGATGGCAAAAAGGCAGTGCAGCAGCAAATCAAAATGAGGACAGATGATTGGATGAAATACATAATTGCCACTCAGCAGCAGCAGCAGCAACAACAACAATAAATAAATTTAAAAAATAAATAAATAACAAACAAAAGAGAGAGAGACAAACAGACAGACAGAAAAAAGAACAGGAAAGAAAAGCTAAAATATTTGTGACCCACACACCTCCACATAAATAAAGATACATTAGCATGAATTTAATATACAGGTAAATAATTTCACAATAAAAAAAATAAGTCAAAAGTGAAGTAAACAGTAGCAAATTTAGCAAAATTAGCAATATCACCTGTTTTTTTAAGCAGGTCATCAAAAAAAATTGAGATGAAATATCTTTACATTTTAAATAGGTATATTATGGTTTATATATATGTATATATATAATGTGTGTGGGTATAAATTATATATATATATATATATATATATATATAATATATATATATATATATAAATGAATGATTTAAAATATGTGTATACACAGAAATTTCATGTTTCAAAAACAGAAACTAAAAACTTCAAATTTAATTATATAATAAATTATAGTTGAATTGATTTAAAATTTTTGAATAACTTATTTTGAAAGCAAGGTTTAATACAGAAATAACATTTGTTTTCAAAAAACAGAAATTAAAAAATTTCAAATTCAATTATGTTATTTAAACTGACAACTACTGAAAATCTGTTTTATTTTTCAAGTCAAATTTTGGAATAACTTATTTACGAAATTTAATGAATTTTAAAATTTGATAATGAGATACATAAAAATAAAATTAACATGAAAGAGTTTGTTATATTTCTGAGAGAAATTGTAATCATTTAATTACAAGGACTGTGGTTCATCTTTTTCATATTTGCCAATTTCATTGATACTGACTTCTTCAGGTGGTTACAATTTGTCAACCTTTATTTATGCTGAAAATTTACGAAAGGACACATGGCACAGTGGATAAAGGCGTTGTTTAAGGAAAAACAGGTTCAATTCCTGGTTAAACATGATTATTTTAAAAGCAGGAGATTTGACATCCATCAAACAGGAATTAACCTTAAATTAAATCTTTTGAAAAAACCATTGAAGAAGGCCGGAATAAAAAAAAACTTTAAAAATTATACAAAATTCCAACATTTATTTAAAATATATAATATCTTTTATTATAATATATATATATATATATATGAACTTACATTTTGTGTGTGTGTGTGAGAAAAAGAAAGAACAGATGGAGTAAAAATTCCACTGTTCATAGTATTTACTTTTAAAATTTGCTCAATACAAAGTAGAGCAAAAAATTATTATTATTATTTTTATTATAAGAGAAATTTGATAATTATGTTAAAAAAACAAGAAAAGTTTTTCATGTTTCACTGTTTTGATTCAAATTTAGAAACAGAAAATGGTTGGTAACTGATGATTAAGGAATTTTTAAGAAAAAATTTAAAAACAGCATTACCTACATTTTTTTTAAATTATTTAATCAACAGTTACTTACCATCACCTAAAGAAGTATATCAAAGTATTGAAACATGAAAAGCTTTTGGCAAAAAACATGTTTTTATTATAATCTCTTATAATAAAATTTATATATATATATATATATATATATATATATATATATAAAATATAAGTAATTTTTTAAAAATTATGCAACAAAGAAATATCACTTCAAATGTTATTTTAATGGATAATCATATTTGAGTAGATGTCTGAAAATTTATTTTTTTTCTACCAACTCAAAAATTAATAAAATCTTATTAAAGAAAATATGCAATCTCAACAGGATTAGAACCTGTGTTCTCCTGGGCATAGGGAACTGGCATTATATGTGTCATGCTTTACCTAACTCAGCTTGGTTGACTAAGCTGCTTTGTGGCTATGTTGGTTAAAGCATGTCGAATCAAACAACAGTTTCCCCTGCCCAGTGTGGTCACAGGTTCAATTCCTGCCAGAGAGGGCATATTTTTCTTTAATAAGATTTCTCGAATATTCAGGCTGGTAATGGACCATTTACTCAAATATGACTATCCACTAAAAATAACATTTAAATTGATCAAAAAATATATATATATATATATATATATATATATATATATATATATATGTGTGTGTGAAGATAATGAGAGAAAGAGTAAAAGCTATAAACGAAACATTTCACTGAGAGCATGTGCTCCCTCTGGCTTCTTCAAGTTTGAATGAAAAAGACAAAACTATATCTAAAGAAAAATGCATTGGAA
>CAHIKZ030001907.1:317500-322500 GCA_903632075.3 Acanthosepion pharaonis
TAAATTATATATAGACATTTTTTAAATCAATATTTATATATATGTTAAAATATATAAATATGAATTTTTAAATATATATATATATAATATATATAAATATATTTATTTAAACATATATATAGGTTATTTATATATATATATTTATATATATATATCATATATATGATTATATAATAAATATATATATATTTTAAACAATTTACCTTTGGTAATATATTATTTTTTATTTTGTTTATTTTATATAATTTGAATTAATTTTTTTTGTATATATTATAAAAATAAAAATATATTTAGAATATTTTATAAATATACAAATATAAATAATTTGAAAATAATTTTCCCTTTATAAACAATTTAACAAAATGAGGTTTATAAATATATATATTAGGTCATTTAAAAAATTTTCATTCTGAAATATAATATTATATATAAATATAAAAAATATATATATATATATTAAAAATAAAGAGTAGCTATAAAAAGGAAAATGAAATGTACATTATTTTGATTCAAATCAATTTCAAAAGGATTTTTATTTGACAAATTTTTTGAACGAATGATGTTTACAATGTGAGTTTGGGGTAACAGAGTGTAAATAATTTTTTATTCAAAATTGAAGAATTCTTTTTAATAGAAATTAATTCAATATTATTATTGGTTACATGCATCATAACTCATAACATGTCATTTGTCTTAAATCTGAAAAATTTAAATATATAAATTGAAAATTAAAAATTCAATCAAATCACCAATTTGCAAATTTTTAAGACAAATGCATTGTTTGACCATTATATAAGAATACCATATATATTTGCGAATTGTCAAATATTAAAGATGACAAAAAAAGAAAAAAAAAAACAAAATACAAAATATATACATTATTTATTAAAATCTCAATATTCGAAAAATTTTGCATTAAATTTGCATGACAATTTTTGACATTTTATGAATTCAAAAATCATTTGTTAAAAGAAAAAATATGAAAAACCAAAACAATTTTTGATTTGTATATTTTCAACAAATTGTCATTTAATATCCCTTTGTAAATTTTTTAAAACTGTATTTAAAATGTGTAAGAAACTATTCAAACACTGTCAGATAGAAAATGAAAAATAAAAAATTATTTAATATTCATAAAAATGTTTAAAATAATAAAAGAATTTTTCAAAATTTCTGGAATAATTTTTAAATGCAATAGAAAGTATTTCATCAAATCATATTCTTATCAAGTATATAAAATATATCCAAAAATTTTAGAACATTGAATTTTGGAACAAAATTTTTAAAACAATGACAAATTGACCATTTCTCTATTCCAGACTAGCATGTATATAAAAAAATTACAAAGAACAGAACAAATAGAAACGAAAATTTAAAAAAAAAAAAATGATCAATATCAAAGTGGGAAGGGCAAAATAGTGATTTGAAAATCAACTTTCAATATCTTAAAGATGTTCAATAAATAAAAAATCAAGGATTCTTAAACATGTTAAAACAAATTTTTAAATAATTTTGATTTTTTATATAAATTTTTTGATGATCATGAGTTTATTTTTTTGGAAAATATTATTTATATATTTTCAGATGGATAACATTTTGGGAATATCTTTGAAAATGTTTTTTTGATGCAGGTAATTTAATTGTTAATGATTTCAATTATTTTTTAAACAAGTTCCAAGAAAAAAAAAATTATATTCACTTTTTTTTCAAATATTAAAATCAAATCCTGTTCAAAACAGTTATGGGTTAATTAATAATCTTGTTTCATTAAACCATTTATTATTTTAAAAATAAATGATAAAATTTTATTTTTTATAATATTTGAAAATCACCATTAAATAACCTGCAAATAAAAAATATATTTGAACAAAATGTTAAAACTAAAAAATTTGCAACTGAAAAATTAAGAAAAAAAATTTTTTTTTCTTTGTAAAACTATTATCCAACTAATAATAAGAATTAAAAGAAAAAACAATTAAGACAGTTTTTTTTTTGAATTGAATAAAAAAGAATGGTGGGAGTAAGAGCTAAATAAATAAAGGATAATAATTTTTGAGGATTGAGCAGTTCCAGACCAGAAATGGCAGCTATATACCATTTGGGATCTAATCTGACTCTAGTAATTATGAAGCATGGCAAAAGGACAAGAACGAGAGGACTGAGCACTTCCAATCCAGATATGGCAGCAATATTCCAGATTTGGCCTAACCTGACAAGAAATGGCAGCAATTCTCCATTTTGGGTTTAATTTGACTATCATGAGGATGAAGATGTGTAAAAAAAGGATGATTTGAAAGCACTGAGCAAAAATCTCATTACCGAAATGGTTTTTTTATGTAAGGAGGAACCTTATACTTACAGTAAAGTGTAAGGAGTTGACCATTTTTCCAGTATCCTTAGTGATGGATCATATCAATGAGAGACAATAAAAACAGAGAGAAAAAGGTTTAATGATTGGAAGATTTAGATTAAAAATCATTCAAAATTTTAGAAAAAGTTTTAAAAATGAGAATCAATATTCAAATTCTGAACTTAAACACCAAATACTGAGATCATTATACCAAGAGAATTAACAATTTTTGTTTTGATATTATAAACAAGATGAAGTAAAAAGTCCATTATTATATTTTCATTTTTTAAAAATTTCATAAAACTTTCTTTTTAAAATTTTATATTCATTTGTTATTGTAAGAAAAAGAGAAGGAAATTTCAGAAAAAAATATTTATATAAAATATGATGTTCCCAAAAATATATTAAAATTCCACTATCTATAATTTTGAGCAAACACAGTCTTACCTTTATGAGATAAACAGATGTATACTAAAAGCATAGATAGAAATTCATTGCAAATGATTTTACTATAGGAATGCATTGCAAATTATTTTATCAAAATTTTAAAATTCTTATAAGCTATTTAATATCTTGAATCCAAAAAAATTCTCTAATAAACAAATAGTAAAACTGCTTTTATTTAAATTTTAGATTTTTTTACATAAATGATTTTTTTATTTTGCATTCAAATTATTTATTAACCATTTTTGTAAGCCTTTCTTTTCAATGATTTCTTTTATTAAATTCATTAAAAATTTGATTACAAACTTCGAATCCTTATTGAAACATAAAGCCAAAAAAAAAAAAAATTTCAAATTCTTTTCATTAAAATATTTAATTAATTTAATAAATTTAAAATCCATTTTATATTTTTCTTTTTATGATTTAAAATTAAATGGATACAAATATTATTATAAAAAATTGATATATAAAAGAAAAAAAATATTAAAATATAGATAAAAATGTATTGCAAATGATTTTGCCAAACTAATTGGAATTTATTGAAAATTATTTAAAAGCCATGGGAAATGTAATTATTTGTAAATCATTTAGGATTTATTAAACAAATCATCCAAGTTTTTCATTCCTCTAATGATTAAATATATAGTGATATATAAATAATAAAAAGCATAGATAGAATTTTCATTCTCAAATAATTTATAGGAATCCATTGCAAATTATATTTTAGCCATTTATGTAACATGTCTTTAAAATTAAAGAAATAATAGTTATCACTTTCCCAATACTGTATATTTAATTCTTTGAAAACAAAAAATTTTTACGTTAGTGATTTTTATATATTTTATATATATATATATATATATATATATAAATATAATCAAATTAGGGGAAAAAATAATTCAAAGTGGAAAATTCTTCATATTTTTGACACATTAAAAACATTCTTTGCCTTATTTTCATCCAAAAATAAAATTTTATCCAATCCAATGATTTACACACAAATTAGGGATGCTGGTTTTTTTAATTTTTATTTTTTTTTAAAATTGGACGATTTCATTAAATAAATTTTTTTTTTATCACATTTGTTTTAGATATCCAAAATTGTTCAATAATAGAATTAAAATGGCTAGATTCAATAAAGAAGAAATTTAAAATTTTAAAATTTCAATTTTTTCTTTTATTGCATTGTAGTTATAACAACATTTCAAATTTAATATGATAAAGGAATCGGCAAAGAACAAAACATTATAAATAAAAATTTTTCTATTTATCATATATTGAAAACCTATTAAACAAAATTATAAAATAAAATATATATATATCATATATCATATATACATTATATTAAATATATATATATATATATATATATATACAGGGTGTCCATAAAGTTCGTGTGCACTTTAAAAAATTTATAACTTTATTTGTATTTGTGATAGAAATAATCTGTAAAAAATGTTATAAAGTTTAATGTACCTAGTTTTAAGTATAGCTAAAATAACTAATGTGATTTCAGGCATTACTGTAAATCAGTTGGCAAATGTTTTCCGTGAACTGCAAAATCGTATTACCCTTTGTATTGCTAATGATGGAGGACATGTGGAAACTTAAATAAAATTTCAATAAAACCTTAAAAAAAATATAGATTTACTTCTTTCTAATCCTTTTTACAAATTATTTCTATCGCAAATACAAATAAAGTTATAAATTTTTAAAGTGCACACGAACTTTATGGACACCCTGTATATATAAAAAGAATATATATATATCAAGAAATTTATATCTAGAGGCTATTAATATTTAAAATATATATAAACCTTGCAGGATTATAGACACACTCCATGGATATATTTTATATAAAATCCAGATCATTTGTTACAAAAAGCAAGGAACAAGTTCAAATTGCCATATATAAATATTTTCTTTATATTTCTCTCAAATAAATAGACAAATATTTCTAACTCATTTTTAAAAAAAAAAAAAAAAAAAAGGCCATATATAATTTAATAACCATTTATAGATAGGATATGAATATATATATATATATATATATATATATATATATATATATATATATTTATATTTAGATATCTACTTTACATTGATGCATGTTAAAAATAAATAATATAGATAAGTTTTGTCTATTTATTTTAATAAGTTCTTTTCATATTGTCTGATAAGTTTAATAACATTATCATTGAAAGAT
>CAHIKZ030001907.1:325000-332500 GCA_903632075.3 Acanthosepion pharaonis
CATTCAATAAAGTGCATCTGAAAAATCGCAGTCACCATCACTTCTCAACCTTTTTGCTAAGATCAAAGTGTAATATCTGTTCTTATCAAATTAATTTGTTTCTCTATCACTACTTCTATCTTCCTTCCTTTCTTTCTTTCAATTTCTCACTGAAACCAAATAGTGTACCAATCCTTTTCCATTCAAGCAAAACAGAAGAAAATAGTCCTTTACTTTTTTTATTTGTTTTGCATAATGGATTCATTCAAACTAAAAGGCAGGAATAAATTTTAATAAAAGGAAACATGACTTTGTGAATTAAGCATTTTTAGAAAATTTAAATCCATGGTTGTTGTTTTTTCAACTGCCCAACCACAAGACAAAAAATCAGGAAAATTGAGAATTCCTCCAATTTACTTCTAAGAAATAGAGTATAGTGTACAAATTACTATTTTGTACTTTTTAAACTCTGCATTTACACACGATGATCTTCCAAAATGTGTACTTGTACCTGTAGTTTTTCTGTTGGGGTTTCCTTCACAGAAACAAGAGTATATCAACAATATGACCAAACTGAGTAAACTGTGGTGCTGGTACTGACCTTATCATAAAAGTTTGATAGAGGCAAAAAACACTAAACTATCCATGACACAAGGCATTTGATAAATTTATAGACAGCATAGGAAGTTGGTCTTATAGATTAGTCATGAAAGTACACAACAAGGATAATGATGATGATGATGATGATGATAATAATAATCGTTATCATTTATATAGCACTTCTTTGGTCTGACCTATAGTCAAGGATTATATATTTTTATATACATATGAGATAATATTAAAAATATAAATTTTTGAAGATAGTTTTAAATATAAAAAGCAGACATTTGAATATTTTGTTTTATATATATATGACCTGCCACTATGAATGGACTATTTGGCATATTAAACCTTCCTTGAATAGTTTTCTCTAATTTTAAAGCATTGTAGAGTGGCATATTCATCCCAAGAACGAAAAAAAAACCTATTAAAGGTTAGATTCGCTCACTTCTTATAGGAGCCAATGGCCAACATTCGTGAGCAATAATGTTTGTGTGTGTGTGTGGATGAAAAAAAGACGTTAAAATTTTTTATTTTTTACTAAGGACATTTTCATCCTCTGAGGACTTATTTGACTATGTGATAAAAAAATTATTTCATTGCATGTGTTTATATACAAAAACAAGGATGTCATTGGTTTTCTCTAAAACTTTTAAATTTGAGAACATTCATGAATATTTTTTCAGATGGTTAAAAGGTCAGTATAAAAAAGTTCAGGATATAAAGGGCCATAATTCATGAACATTATCAAATTGAAAATATAAAAAAAATGTACCAATATAAATTTCAAGCAAATTTAAATAAGACAATGTTTTTGCTTTTTGTTAAACAAAACGTCAAAAAATTCTCATTATTACGCCATTCAAAATTTTTGCTCCAATGTTTATATATTTATTCTTAGGTTTTCTATATAAACAAATTGAAAACAAATCTGTCCCAATTTTAACATAATAAAAATGTTCACGAATATTTTTATTCATTTTTTCCTTTAAGGGACATACACATCTGAAAATAATTTCAATACAAATTACATATATATTATATAAGTGGGATATTAATCTCTTTTCACTCAGAGGCAGTATATTATGTTCATGCAAAATGCAGTTGATGGCCTGACAATTATATTTATATATAAATAGACTATATTTATATATATGTATATATATATATGTATACTTATAGAAACTCATATTTCTTTCTTGATATTGTAGCATTGTATTTATAAATATATATACATAACCTAAAAGCATATAAATATCCTATATATATATATATATATATATATATATATATATATATATATATATATATATATATATACAATATATATAAATATATACATAGATGCATACATATATATATTTTATGAATAAAAATATATACATACATACATAGAATACATGTACAGGACATAGGATATAATAAAAAATAAAAACTAATATTCCATGCTTATAATTTATTCCATTGGGTAGAAACAATCAATTCATCAGGACAGTATGTAAGGATTTCAATATGATTGCTATTTTAAATTTCTGGGTTTCATGAGAGCAATGCTACATTGTGTGTGGATTCAATGTTCAAGATTATTATAAATATATTATAGTATTGAGGAATAAATTCAAAATGTAGAGTATTGGTAGGTAGATATCGAAAAACAAACTAAGTTATTAATAGTAAGCTTTATATAAGGATATTGATATATATCAATAAGGATATTGACCCGTTAATGTGTATTGAGGCAATGGATAAGATTATTCCAATACAAACTAAAAAAAATTGATAGTTAATAATTAAAAAGTGTGGGTAGGCAAAAAAGAACATAGGGTAAAGAAAAAAATAAACAATAATAAAAATTAATAAAATGAAATAAAAAAAAAACATTAGATTAAAAACTGTTAAACGCTAGGATGGTAACTGGATATGGAAAAATTAAAAAATTTGCTCACCTGTATGTGTACATAATCACTCATATATATATGGTTGATCATATCTCTTTATTTAGATCATTTATATATATATATATATATATATATGTGTGTGTGTGTAAAAATGAGATAAATACATATATATGTAGAAATGAGATATATATATATATATATATATATAGAGAGAGAGAGAGAGAGAATATATATATATATATATATATATATATACACATGTAGAAATTTTATATATATATATATATATATATATATATATATATATATATATATATTATATGCAAGGTTAAGATGGGGTCTCAAACCTTGAATGGAAACTTTTCTAGAAATGGTGTTTCAATAAAAACACCAGGTGTGCTTAAACTACCAGGATTGTCCTCATTGGGCATCAGGGAGAGAATGTGGCCTTGTAAAACCTTGCCTCAAATAATTATGACAGACATCCTCTGTCAGGCAGAACCCATCTTGCTCTCTACAAGATTAACCCCCCCCTCCATGCCTCAACAAAAAACATGGCTATGATGATAAGACAATATTTCTGGAAAGAAAATAAGAATTTTTCAAAGATATCAAAACCTAAATATATTTAAAACATAATCATAATTACATGATTATATATATATATATATATATATATATATATATGTATGTTTGTGTGTTTATTTGGGCAGCAATCCTTTTTTTATACAGGTTTCATTGCAGACTTTTATATTTTTCCTGCAGTCGTACAACTGATTTCTTTTTTCAACAGTGTGTAAGAACTATTCAAATGATAGATATTTCAAGCACTTTCAGCTAATCTATTAGCAATTATCAAGGATGTTTTTATTTTCAATGTCTGAATATATTGATTCTTTACTTTTTAGCAGTGGAAATACTTTAATTTCTGAATACAGTGCTCAAAAATGAAAACATTCCTATTGCTATTAAAAAAAAAAATAATTAAGAAACCATAATAAATCGTGTGCTCCCAAGCAGGTATCAAACCTGCATCCCTCCCTTTGTAGGAGAAACCACCATTTGATCTAGTGTGCTTTACCTCTTGACTACAGAGAGCATCACAGTTCAACAAAGGTCTATTTGTCCCTTTTAAGCAAAGCACGCTTCCTCATGCAGATATTTTTTTTTCTTGAAAGCCATCTGCTCAGTTTTATATCTGAGATTTTAAAAAAAAGGCAACTTCTAAGGAATGGATTTATTTTTAATCTGACATTTTTTTTCTTATTTCAAACATTATTATAATGGATACTCGTATTTGAAATAAACGCACAATTTTTATTTTTACTTTAAACAGAATGTATTATGTCTCTCAAACTGCACATTCAAGAATTTTTTTAAGAAAATGTGCTCTCTAGCAAAAATATAACTTGCATCCTCCTTTATAGGAGAAACCACCCTTTAATCCAGTGTACTTTACCACTTGGCTTGTCACAATTCAGCAAGACTCTAATTTCCCTTTTCAAAGAATGTTCACCTCCTGAGTGTAATATCCTAAAATAAATTATATATATATATATATATATATATATATATATATAATTTATTTTAGGATATTACACCAAAAATATGTAAAATCGCTACACAATTGCAGTCGTGTTTCAATGCATATCAATGCATCTCATCAAGCAAATTGTTAATTACTGGTGAGTGAATGATTTATTTAGACTTGAAACAAAATGCAACCTCTTTTTTTGAAAGAAAAAAGGGGGTTATAAGGTTTGAGGGCTTTACTCTGATCAACCAATCAAATATGACCTACGTTAAATTTAAACTAAGCAAAGATGCAAAAATTAAAAATTACTTTTTTAAATGGGTCTTGATCCATAGATTGGCAGCTAACAGCAGCCAGACATAAACTTAAAGTGGATACAAATGGTTACATAAAATATAAAAACCATACAATGCAGTTATTGAACCCTCTTTTGAATTAAATGTTACAAACGTTGGAATTGAACTCTATTCATTCACATTGTACCTATATATATATATATAAGCAACTCATTTATAAGTAAATGTATTAAAATTTGACTAAATTTCAAGCAACTCCAATACTAATGTCAATGTGAGTGAAGCAACTCAAAAGAAAATTGAACAAAACTTACTAAACATGTTATTTTTTACTCTATTCAAAAATTCTACTAGTTCAATTACACTGAAATGTCTTTCTGTTTTTTTTCTATTTATTAGGGCCTACGGAAGTTAAGCAATGTCAAGACTGGTCAGTACCTAGAGGGGTGACTACATTGGAATACTAGGTGCCATAAGCTTGGATGTGTAGATGGTGTTATGGATAACAGCTTGAGATTGTTAGTCAGAGAGCTGAGTTCTAATTCCATTTGGGTTCATTATATTCACTTATATGCAAATACTCTTGGAAAAAGTATGAATCCACTTCTTCCCCACCAGCTATGGGTTAATTAGTAAGATTTTTATCACTAAACCCTTATTATTTCCAAAAGAATTAAATAAAATTGCATACAAAATATTTAGATTTTGGCATTAAATAAACCATAGAGGTGTTGATATGCCACTAAAGAAAAACAACCAACTATTTATTAAACCCAAATATAAAAACATTTAAGAGCAATACTTGCACATAAAGTAAGAAACCAGATGACTGGTTAAAATCATAATTTACTTTTTAAAGAAAAAAAATAATGTATTATAAACAAAAAACATATAATAGAATCAATTCTTTTATTTATTTTTTTTAATTATTTCATCCCAAGCAAGGTGATAATGCCACTAGCACTCAAGGTAGATACTGAGAGTGAAAAAGAATGAGGAGAAAGGACAATAAAGCAACAGGTTTTAGGAAAACAGAAAATGGTAATTGGCGTTGCCTTTAAATTTTTGAAGAACCTAAGTAGCAGTGAAACAACAAACAGGAAGAGAGTTCTACAGGTGAGCCTTGTGAGAAAAGAAATTATTAGAATAGAACTAAAACTTGCATCTAACTAGTTCAACAGTAAAGCAATGAGACCTAATTGCCAATCTAGTAGTGTGCTTACATTCATGTGATTGAGGCACCAAGGAGGAAAACTCATTAGAACAATTATCATGAAAATATTTGTAGAAAAGACAGAGGGAAGCTATGTCACCTCAGCAAGAAAGTGACCGGAGTCAAGATACCTGGTCATCATCAATATTACAGACCCTTCTTTGAATTTTGCCAAGAATCTTGAGATATTTGGTAACAGTAGCAAACTTAATAATCTTAAAACCTGAGAAAATAAAAGAAAAGTTAACATTCTAAGATAAAGTGTTTTTATTATTTACAGCCTTTAACATTTTTCCCACTGCTGATCAGTCAGTGGATAAATTAAGATATATGTAGTTTTCATACTGATATAAACAAGAGACCTTAACACTCAGTCCTCAGATTCATAGCACTTGAATCCAACATCACTTATCATAACTTAAATTAATTGGAGGACAAATTCCAGAAGAAGGTATTGACCAAGATTTTATGCTTGAGAAAAAGATAAAACCACAGTTTAAATATTTAAAATAAAAAAAATACTTAATCTCAGATCTTCAGAAAATCAATCATTTGACACTATTTTTGGGGGTGGGGTTTGTTTAAAGCAATGAAATCAAACAGACAAAAAGGCAAGTCTAAAAAAGCTGACAACAGGAATAAAGAATTTTCAATGTTATCAAATAACAAAACAATCTTTTCAGTTTATCGAATTTAATTCATTTTCATTTCAGAAAAGTATTTCAGAAATTTTCCTAACAATAATGTTGACTTTCCTTTGATTAAATAAAAAAGAAATTGAGAAGAGACACATTTTCTCTGCACTCCAATGAAAAAGACAAAAACAACAGATCATAATACAAAGTTATTTTTAACCAACATTAACACATACAATTACTTTTAAAATCTATTTTTATAATTCAATGATAAAAAATGATGGCATGCTAATTAAAATAGAAATTATCTCACTTTGTTCTGCACTAAACAAATTATACAAATGAACTTTATTCCCTCTGTACTGTCTTGAAATTCTTCAAACTTTTGTTCCTTAACTTCAAAATTAATTTTTCATAATCAATGATTAAAAAATGTCAGCCTCATTCTCATTTTTTATGTCAGCCTCATTTTCAGTTTTTCAGCTCACCTCTTTTCTGTTTTTTCCTATTAGCCTCATTCTGATTTAACTTTTGACATGTTCATTTGTTTGTTTTAGAAAAAAAATAAAAATAAAAACTGACCAATTATATTGTTTTTCAATTTTTCCATTTTTTCTCAAATCTTGTTTTCTTATAAGGATTTAGCATGTCCAAGAATTTTATTTCCAGTGAATGAAAAGGTGTCTCCCGACAGGAGAAGTCTCTCAAAGAATTTGGCATTTTCAGTAGGGCTTTTACAAGAAAGTCTAAACAAAGAAATGATTGTTTGATTTCTGTCATTGGAAGTCATTTTGGCGAGTTTTCTCTTGTCTCTGGAAATGAGGGCCTTTTTTCTTCCATATCCAATTTTTCTTGTTGCTGATCCACTTTCAGCATTCTGATGGACAATTCTGTGAATGGTGGTCAATGGAATATCCAAATTTCTTTCCTTCCACTTCTTTTTGATGATCCTGAAGCTATGACCTTCACCATGAAGGGAGATAACCTTGCTCTTCTTGGAAAGTGATGACTGCTGGCTTCCATTAGCAGGGGCCATCATGCCTAAAATAAACAGATTAAATCTTGCACTATCTAATTACATCTAAAAAGTAAACAAAAAAAAAAAGAAAAGAAAAAGGATTTTTTTAACATGCATGAGAAGAAGTTGAATTCTCTCTATTTTTCACTTGTTTAAATATTGAACATAAAACATTTGAAAAGTTTCAGAGATAAAAAGTAACTATCAGAAATTATCTGCCTACAGAATTAATATTTTCACTGCTGCACATTTTAGCCTGGCTGTGCTGGCTCAATTTTTGGAAAAATAGAAAGTTGCTATTTATTGTAAATAAAAGGAAAAAAAAAA
>CAHIKZ030001907.1:335000-420299 GCA_903632075.3 Acanthosepion pharaonis
TTGTATATTTGAAGTATCGATTCAGGGGAGAAAAATTTCCTGGCGCGGCACAGAGAGCCAACTTTCCTCGCGGTGGAAGAAGCAATTGACTCAATGTATTTGTTCCATCTCAGGTCAGCAGTCAGCGTGAGACCGAGCAGACGCAGGGAGTTGCTCTCAGGAAGTTGACTATCAGACATTTTAATGGGGGGCAGGGAAGGATCTCTATGGTGGTTAATGGAGAGTAGTTTAGTTTTTTGAGGCGTTAAAGTTGACCAGCCAATTCTTGCCCCAGTTAACAACCGATTGGAGGTCCATTTCAAGACGCACGGAAAGGTTAGTTTTGTCGCCGACACTAGATTTGTTTTTGAGGCAGGAGTAAATTGTAGTGTCGTCTGCATAGATGCCAACTTGGGAATCTATAGCGTCAGGAAGGTCATTGATGAAAATAAGGAAAAAGAGTGGGGCCAAGGATGGAGCCTTGAGGCACACCTGCGTTCGTGGGATAGGAACTGGAGGAGAATCCGTTGAGAACGACCTTCAATTCTCGGTTAGACAGGAATGATTGTATTAGATCAAACAGTTGACCAGTAACACCAATTACCCTTGAGCTTAAAGAAGGCCGGCATGCCAAACCCTATCAAATGCTTTGGAGAAAAAGGTAGGGCCACAGCACGAGCCTCACCGTTATTTTGAAGGGCTTGGTAGACGGTTTCAGTGATGGCCGTAAGCACATCAGCTGTAGATATATTGGAATATATGTATATATTGACATCGAGCAATGTAAGTGAAAAGAAAGATAATAAAATGTCTGCAGGAGTAGAAGTGTTAAAACTATGATGTGTAAGTGTATACTGGTACCATAAGAGTTTATATTTTTTTTGTTTTAGCATTGTTACCTCACTCTACTGACTGGGTTCAGGAAAGACAGGAAATTGCATTTTACTAGAAATGCAAATGCTTCTATATATGTCTATGCTGGTTTGGAAATAAAATAATTTATAATGCTCACTGTAATCCCCTGTGTCTTAATGTCATTATTGCCTTGCTTGGGGTGAAATGATTAAAAAAAAAACTGCTAGAGATCAATATTTCATAGTGTTTTTAAAAAGTATATATATTGACATCAGGCAATGTAAGTTTTGTAAAGATGTATGTCTACAGCAGCGGAAGTGTTAAATACACTAAAAAATAAAATAAACTGCATGAATTTTTGAGATGAGGAATTATATCTATGCTATTTTGTAACAGAATTCTCATTTGAGTTGTTTTGCTTGCTTTCCGTATCCTCTGGTCTTTGTCACATGACTATCTTCATACTCAGGAGTAACCTTCTTGCAATTCTGAACGCCTTTATTGAATCAATAGTGACAGATGGTTCTTAGTCTGCTTCCCATTTTGGAGGGATATTCCGTATCAGTGACTACTCATAAGTTTTATTCACCTTTGTGCCATTTATGTATTTAAATAGTAAAATTACATGCACAATCCATTAGTAAAATCCTCAATAATACAGTTACGGTTAATGGCCTTGTTCTGTTTGAAATGTTTGCATTAATGAATAAACACTGACAATCCTTTTTTTTTCCTAATTTTCAATGAATTCTTCTAGTAAAAACATCAGTAATGCATTTCAATCTATACTTTTAGTATTTGCTATAATCACTATATATTTGTAATCATTAGAGAGAATGAAAATTTGGATGGATTTGTTTAATAAATCCTATCAGTGATAAAACAGCTTACATAAATGGCTAGTAAATAATTTGCAATGCATTCCTATAGTAAAAATCATTTCAATGAATTTCTATCTATTTTTTAGTATTTGCTATATCACTATATATGTAATCATTAGAGGGAAGGAAAAAGTTTGGATGGATTTGTTTAATAAATCCTATCAGTGATAAGACATTTACATAAATGGCTAGTAAATAATTTGCAATGCATTCCTATAGTAAAATCATTTGCAATGAATTTCTATCTATGCTTTTAGTATTTGCTATGTCACTATATATGTAATCATTAGAGGTAATGAAAGTTTGGATGGATTTGTTTAATAAACTCCTAGCAATTTCCCTTATTGTGCTTAGCATGGTCGTTATTATCACCTCGTATATAGCCTATAGAGGTGATAATAAAGAGGATTCTAATTATTATTAAGGCAAAGATATTATCCAAGCCCCCTGAAATTGACATTGAAATTTCTCTACCAAAGAAATAAAAAAATTTTTGATTATATAAAGCTAACATACAGAAGAATTTGGGATAGATTAAGAAAAATATTACTTAAGAATTGATACTTGGAATATGACCTTTTGTCTGGATTTCCAAGATGACAAATTATCATTTATTATATACTTCATTATTGGGACCACCATTCACATCTTGGTCATTATAGTTGAAAAGGTTACCAAAGTTGTTTTTTTATAATCTAGTACAAGTTTTGATTGGAGTACATCCAGTCATTTAACATTTAACCCTTAAGCATTGAACACATCCAAATCTGCCCCATAAATATCAGCTTTCAATGTTCAACCCACTGTATAATCTCTGCTATAATATATGATAACATCATCTCAAATAACTCCGGAAGTCATACAAACAGTGAGACTAAGACCACATGCTACTTCTGCCATCTCTTCTTTGTTTGATTAGCAAAGAAAATACAAGGTTTACGATCTTTCTTTTGACGGTGAGAAATCAAGTATCAGAACAAAATGAAGTCTAGTGATTTTGAGTAGTTATTTGAGGGATATGCAACCCAGGTTATTCTAGAATCTGAAGAAAAAGATGGAAAAACTAGAAGAAATGCAATATAAATAGGTTATCGACTTTGATTACTGCATGTGGGGTGCAGTTGAGCAAGAGATCAACAAAAACTCCTTGTCATACCAAAGACAAACTGAAGACAAGGATTATGGCAGCATTCACTAACTTAAAAAAGGAGATTATCCAGAAGAGTTGCATGAAATTCTGAAATTGTTTGGAGGCCGTGGTTGAAGCCAATGGCAATTATTGAATAAATTTCAAGATTTTTTTGTGTAATTTTGGTAAATATATCTGTTAAAATGATATGTCAATGATATTTTCATTTTTGTGTAATCTAGACAATTTATCCATTGCACCCTGTTTGTATGAATGCATGTGTTGTCCTACCAACATAAAAAATTTAGTCTGGTGAAGTCCTGAAGGATGAAATATACCACAAGTAAACTTTTTTCACTTCATCATACAACAATATATATATATATATATATATATATATATATATATATATATATATACATACATACAAAGAAAATTTTCATGTGACACATTTCATATATTTAAGACTTAAACAGACTAAATGGATTTAAACCTGATGAAAATTTTTTACATATATGTGTATATGTACAAGGATTTCTATATTAACCCTTTAGCATTAAATGTATTTAAATCCAAGGAAATAAATATTTAATTTTCTCAAAGGCAAAAAAAAGAAGAAGAATTTTTGCCACACAATTTTTCTCTCCAGAATCTATGTTACATATTTATAAGTTTACCATTCATCTATGATTTGAATACTGCTGCCACATCTGGTCCAGAGCTCTCACTGTACATTTAGAGTTTCTTGATAAAATCCAAAGAAGAATCTGAAATGTTATTGGTCCTGATTTGGCATCTCAGCTTCAGTCCCTTTAATTTTATATTTGCTTTGAATATTGTTGCCACATCTGGACTAGTGCTCCTGTTATAAAAAAGAGATTTTTGATAAAAACCAAAGAAGAATCTGAAATGTTATTTTTGGACAATGACCTGGCATCTCAGCATCAGTTTCTTTCCCACCGCCATAATGTAGCCTTTTCTGTTTTTATTTTTGACATTATAAATACTTTCATGTTAATTGTTCAGAAAAGCTCTTTGGCTATGGTACCTAGATTTTATGAATTTAAGCACAGTACAAGGTCTGATCAATTCAAACAAATTTGAAATATTAGATGTAATCCATCTATGCTAACAGTTTCTTTTCTTGCAAAAATTTACGATTTGGATCTCTCTTAAACAAATTCATGCTTTCCAGCCATTTTCTTGATCTTTAAAAAATTTAAATGCAATGCAAAATCGCATATCTTTTGTCTTGATTAATTTTCTACTTTTTCTTACAGTTCCTAAAAAAGTTAAAACAATCTTATTCTTCCACACTCAATAAGCCCTTGTGCCTTAGTGGCTTTACTGCCTTACTGCCTGATTAAAAAATAATTAATTTCAATCAAAGTCTAAATTATTGCCAAATAATAACTGAATATATCTTCTTTTATTTTAAAACATTTTACTCTCCCACTTTCCACTGACCCCAGCTTATGTTTATTGTCTAAATATTTACTTTTTGTCAGTTAGGTTTTCATGTGAAATAAAACTGAAATTTGCATATTCAAAACAGCAGCTGTGAATGGTCAATCTCAAATATGCCCTTAAGAATGTACACAATAATCATCTTCAGAATGACCAACTCCAGTTTCACTAATTGGACCAATCAGCAAAGCTTTCACATTCAAAACTTTTAACAGCTATTTATCTGAGATGAGGCATTGTAACTATTTACACTAAGTATATTGTTTGGACTGTTATCCTCATTTTTACTGTCACATTCACAACATTTCAGCCATTGTATGTTCTGGCCTTCTTCAGGATCTGTCTATATTTCAGATTGGTATTGCAACTATTTACACTAGTTACACTGTTTAGACTATTGTTGTCATTTTTACTGTCTTATTCACAACATTTTAGCCATTGTACACTCTGGCCTTCTTGAGGATCTGTCTATATTTCGGAGATGTGGTATTGTAACTATTTACATTGTTTAGACTATTGTTGTCATTTTTACTATCACATTCATGACATTTCAGCCATTGTATGCTCCGGCCTTCTTCAGGATTTGTCTATATTTCTGAGATGAAGTATTGTAACTATTTACACTATTTACATGGTTTGGACTGTTGTTCTCATTTTTACTGTCACATTCACAACGTTTCGGCCATTGTATACTCTGGCCTTCTTCAGGATCTGTCTATATTTCAGAGATGAGGTATTGTAACTATTTACATTGTTCAGACTGTTGTCCTAATTTTTACTGTCATGTTCACAAGATTCCAGCCATTGTACAAATATCACCTGAAGAAAGCCAGAGCGTACAACGGCCAAAATGTTGTGAATGCAACAATAAATATGAGGACAACAGTAAAACAATGTAAGCAAAAACTTTCATTAAATTAAAAATACTTTGTACACTATATCTTTAAAGATTAGAATATAAACAAAGATAGAAATAATTCTTTAATAATAAAGAAAGACAGAAAAAAAAATTAATCTTTTGAAATCTCGTCAAAGCCATCAGCGCCCAAATCATCAGACACCATATGTGGAAAAGCTCAATAAAAGAGGAAAATATTTTTGCCTAATTCATTTTCAATTTTACAGTTAGTTTAATACAAGTCAAATACATTTCTTTATAGAAAGATGGAGTTAAATCCCTTCTGTCATCAAATGGAATAATAGTGGACAGTAAAAATGCTTTTTAGACATGCCTAGTATATATGTTATGACTGGAGAACCTATCGCACATAGCGAGATTCTACTAAATTTGATCCTAGCCAATCCAAAGTTATCATTTTGTTTAAAAGTATATAACTTTTGGTTTCATTGTTTTCCAGTGAATAATTACATGAATAAATAAAAGACAATGCAGATCATATCATGCAAAAAAGAGAGAAAAATACAGGTTAAAAAAAAAACAAAAAACAAAAAGCAATGTGTAAGATGAAAAAAAAAGTGCAAATAACACAGGAAAAGAGTAGAAAAGTGAAAAGCCAAGCATAAACAATGTGTAGAAAAACCTGAGGAAAAACAGTGAAGAAAAAGAAAGAAAGAAAAAAAGAAAGGAAGAAAAAAAAGAAAGGAAGAAAAAAAAGAAAGGAAGAAAAAAAAGAAAGGAAGAAAAAAAGAAAGGAGAAAGCATAGGAGAAGAAATAATTTGAAAAAAAGAGAAAGAAAAAGAAAACAAGGTGACAAAGAGAAAGAGAACAAAAACAAAGAAAGGGCTGAGTTGATACTGAAAAAGTATCTAGGAAGAACAAAAGGATTATTAGCAATGCATTAACATTATACATATAATAGCCCTATTCTATCAGTAATGCTTGTATTCATTCCTGACCACTGACAATCCCTTTCTTCCTGATTTTCAATGCATTCCTATAGTAAAATCATAAGCAATGCATTAACATTATACATATAATAGCCCTATTCTATCAGTAATGCTTGTATTCATTCCTGACCACTGACAATCCCTTTCTTCCTGATTTTCATTGCATTCCTATAGTAAAATCATTAGCAATTCATTTACATTATACATATAATAGCCCTATTCTATCAGTAATGTTTGCATTCATTCCTGAAAAAAAAAAAACATATGATAAACTAGTAAGAAGAATTTTAAAATTTTGAAATTTAGAACTTAAAAAAAAAGCCAGAAATTAAGAATAGAAGCTTGTAAATAATAAATGAAATTATTTGCAGTTTTTTTTTTTGAAGACTTTCACTCTTGTTAAATTGACAAGAATTGTTGGCCACAAAAGATATGGACTGAGAGAAAAGTTATATGACACAAATCTTCAATGGTGCACATATGACTGTAGCCTCCTCAGATAAGATCAACCTACTAAATGCCAGAATAGAAAAGAATTCATCAAGAAGAAAATGCATTGAATGTGCACTGATTTCACAATTGTCCACAATAAACCTCAGACACAGCTCATCACAAAAGCAGCAGTAGTACAATGCACAATATAAACTAATACAGAAAAAAAAAAAACTACTCAATGTGGCTAATTTCACATCCAACATTAATGGCTTCAATGTAAAAAAAAAAAAAAAAACTGATAAGGTTTTTTATTACCCTATCCTCAAAAATTTCAATGCACTTTCCTTATAAACAGGCTTGTCTTCATTCCAACTTGAAAACACTTAACTAGCACATGGAGGTGAAGTGTATTAATGATATTTCCACTTTTGTTCAAATATTATTCTACATCCTACTAACATACACACACACACACACACACATATATATAAATATAAATTAATGATTTAAAAGGGTTTCTAATACATTTTGATTTATGTTTCAAAAAGAAGCTAAAACCTTCAAATTTAATTATATAATTAAATTAAAATACGTTTTTGTTTCATCTTCTTTTTTGAATAACTTATTTTTTAAATTTATTGAGTTTTAAAACACATACAATTCATTCAGGTAAAAAAAAAATTATGAATTGTATGTGCGTTTTAAAACTCAGTAAATTTAAAAATAAGTTATTCCAAAATTGCCTGAAGATGAAACAGAATTAATGCTTTTAATTTAATTATATATTAAATTTGAAGTTTTTAGCTTCAGTTTTGAAACATGTTAATTCCTGTGTAGCAAAAGAAACCATATTTTAAATTTTAATTTATAATATTTATCTCTGTAAATTTACATTGAGCACTGCTTTATAAAATAAAAATTATTAATAAGAACACCTGATTACATATCTCTTACTGTTCTTTCTTTTTATTATATTATATATATATATATATATATATATATATATATAGATAGATAATAGTGGAAAATATACATACATATGAAAAATATATCTAAAAATTCCCATACATGTATATTTTCAGAAAAAAATTTTCCAAGAGGAAGGATCCAGGTAGAACTCAATGTCTAGGACAGAGTAAGGATATAATAAAAAGGCTTAAACACTAATATTCCATGGTCATAATTTATTCCATTGGAATCGTAAATACGATCCAAATCATCAGACCTACAAATTCAAAATGAAAACAGAAAAAAACAACTCCGGAAATCAAAACAGAATTTAGAGAAAGTGTAAGTATGAGGAGGAGGGACATGAAACCTTAACAGAGAGAATTTTTGGAGATGTGGGTGGGGTGGATTTAAAAAGAGGAGAGAAAGAAAGTCGACGGATGTCTAATACATAAAGATACATTTCGTGGTGACATATACACACCACAGACAATTCGGATAGGAAGGGAAAAAAAAAAAAAAAAAGAAAGGGGGGGGGGAGAGAGATGGGACGAAGGAAAATAAAATTGTGTTTACTTTAAAGGGCCGCTTTGTAATTGGGAAAAATTAGTATAGACTACAGGTTATAAATCAAATATAAATATATGAAGATGAATATAACGATTGTCTCAAAGCAAGGACCAAATATTTCTATGTTCAAAAAAACACATACTAATACAAAAAAAAAAAAACATATACAAGTAGGTACATACACTTAGGCATGTACTCACACACACACCCAGACACTAAATATACATACACATGCACATACATACACACACATATATATATATATATATATATATATATATATATATATATATATATATAAAAAACCTAAAAATATATTCACATATCCACACACATACACATATTCATCTATATTCATATACACACACTTTTGTTGTATTTACATACTGCTCATAAGATAATTTATCCATATATATATATATATATATATATATATTTATATATATATTGTATAAACATCCAAACAAAATGGGTAAAACACAACTGTATAAAATATCAGAACCTCATATTGACTTTTTTTTACATGAATTACAAAAACTCAATATACACATTTTTCCCATTTTTTTAAAAACACAACCATATAGGAAACAACCATAATAACTTCAATAAAACCAATCAAATGACTAAATGAATCAATTTTATTGAGTTATATAAATATAGTTTCACTGTTTATAAGAACAATTATTATGTCTTAAAACCAACTGGATGTCTGATGGAAACAGGATCCAAAATACTTTGTGTATAGATGTTCAGAACTGTGTGTTTATTTTTAGGATATTTTTTTAATATATTTATAAGGAGAATGATATAAAGTCCCTACTGAATTTATTTTAACTTTTGTGGATGTTAACTATTACCATCGTCTCATATAATTTAAATTTGCAGTTTGAGATGAACTTAAGCGATCCATTTCTCAATATTATAAGATAATATTTTGTTTTAAGCCACATGAAATGAAAATGCTAGGGTCATGAAATAAATGCATATAATTGAAGTTATATATATTTTTTATTATAACAACATATGAATATTTTAGGGGGCGAGATTTATATATGTTAAAATATTGTTAATATAATAAGAAATAAACATTAAATTAAAAGTTGGAAGGGAACATCAGAGTTTTATTAAATTTTAGAAATAAAAGAAGGTAATGTATGATTCAAAAACTTATTCAGGGGCTTTTTAAGTTATAATGGTTAAACAAATTTAAAAGGATAAATTAGCCATGTGTGAGGTTTAAAATTCTCATTTTATTTTTAGTTTATTAACATAATTTTCTTAACATTTGGAAAAAATCATTTTGAGATAAACAACATGATTGTAAACTTAAGGAATTTTATTTTAAAAGCCCAAAAAAAAATATCTTACATATGATTTTTAAAAATGTGGTAAAATTAAATCAGAGATTACTTTATTTATGTTTTATTTATTTAGTCTACAAATCTGATTCTCAACAGAAGTAAAAAATAAAATAAACAATAATAAATGGGATTCTTTATAATTAGAATATTTTTTTTATTAGATAGGACAAACATAAGAATAGTCATCCAAATACAGAGATGTTAAAACATCAAAGAAATAGACATCCGATTTTTAAATATAGGGAACCAGGGAAATTTAAAAAGAAAGTCTTCAACATAAACCCAAATAGACATTAGATATGAATGTATGTTAACAAAACCTCATATTCAAATATAAATAAACAAAACATATGAATATTTAACATAACACTGCATCCCTAAAATATCTGGAAGTATTTACACGTTTATTTTAGTAACGAGGCACTCTACAAAAATCCACACACATTATAATATAAAACTGACATTTTATTTAAATTGGCAAAAAAAGATTTTTTGAGATCCAAGGTCAGGAAAATTATTCCTATGAATGTAATGGATTAGAATTTGTCAAGAATAAGTCATATTCCCTCAAAAAAAACTGCTGATCCAGCCTAGGCTTAAAAAACAGTTCATTTTGAATTTATGATAATATATAATGTTTTCATTGAAAGAAATTTCAGGTGATTCTTTAATTTTTTAGTTTGTTCTTTCTAAAGAAAAATCCCTAATAGGTCTTGTCTCTTTTAGCAAATAAATCCTGAGAAATCTGCAAAAATCCAATGTTCTTTACTTAATGATGTTTTTCATACACTTTAATTAATTAAATTGAAAAGACGACATTTTAATAAATTATATATTTTATAATGATTTAAATTAAGCATATTTGGGTGTTATATTTATCAAAGTAATGGAAATTTTTATTAAACTGCACAAATTTCGCAAGAGAAAGTTGAAGTAGATTCAGTGGGCAAAATGACAATTTGAGGAGGCAGAAAAAGTGTCAAAAATTTCATGCAAGAAACAGGAATTCATTTCCATCCATTTTCTGGACTATAAGTCACAGAACAAACAGTTCCATATTCTTATTTTAATGTAAAAAGAATGAGACCCTAACGCCCAAAAATTGCTTTTCTTTAAGCTTTTTGTTTTGGAATCAAAGAGGAAAATTTTAAAAAAATTGTTCATAGAAAAGATCATGAAATGCAGATTGCTCGAATATCAAACAAGAGATTTTTTATATATATATATATATATATATATATATATATATATATATTTTTTTTTATATATACAATTATGATTTAATATATTCACAGAAAGGATTTATAGTTCCAATATGTTTGCAAAAAGAAAATTAGAATCAAAATGAAATGGCGGGTACTTAAACAAGAAATTTAATCAGGGAGTTCCAATTCAATTTTTATGGATAGTTGTTGATATAATTAGCATAAGGCCAAAAATGAAAAAAATAAATATAGTTAAGAATAAAATCAACCCATTAAAATATATAGGATAAATTTTTATTGAAAAAAATATCCAACATGTACAGACATAAAACGTGTGAAAATTTTAAATAAATAACAGAAAAAAAAAAAAAGAAAAAATTATAATTACAACCTTTGGAAAGTTCCAAATTAATTTTAAACATTTATTCATAATATATAATATATATATATTTATGTAATAAATTTATATATATTTAATTGGATATATATTTATTTATTAATTAAACAATTCAACTATTTAAAATGTTTACATTGTATTCAATCCAATATTTAAATTAAAAATTTTACCTGTTATATTTATATCATTTTAATTTAAATTTTTTTTTTTTTTATGTGAACATGTCTTGAAAATAAATTCTGACGTGGATATCATTTAAATCAGAATCAAATTCTATTTCACTTGATATTCTAAAATAATTGGATATTTAGATACTATCCCTTATGCATGTCAGATTAAATAATATATTTAAGTTTACAGATATTTATCTTATAAAAATCCTTTTTATATCATCTGAAATCTTAAAAGAATTATCATTGAAAAACGAAAGAAAATCACCGTATTGATACATTTTTTGGTTCAATTTATTGGCTGACAAAAATTTTACTTTTTAAATTTTCATAATGAAATTGGAAGAACAAATTAAATTAAATTCAAATAGATAGCAACAATGATCGTGAGTTTTTTTTGCAAAACGGAAGCATTTCATTTATATTGAACAAAAGTTGCTATTTTAAATATTTATTATAAATGTTATGGGAATTACTAAAAAGATTTTAAGTAATCAACCAGTTGAAAAAGAAAAATTTCCCATTTAATTTTTTTATTAAAAAAATATTTTATAATGTTTGTTGGAATGTAAAATTTTTAAACAAATTGTTGTATAAAACTTTTCAAGCAGAAATCAATGAAGACAACGAAATATTAAACGATATGTTTGAAATGGAATATGTGTTAAAGACCTTATGCATTTTAATTTTTTTCCTTATTTTGAAAACAAGATGCATTAAATTATGGTTTCATTTTACGAAAACTTTATTAAGATAGAATTAAAAGATGACAATATTTTATATCTATAAAATATTATATTTATAAATACTGAGAATATATATATACATTAAATATTGTTATTGAAGAATTGTCATCATATGTCAACTATGTTTGTGTGTGTGTGTTGTGAATGTAAATATGAATAAATTTTCTTGTTTATTGAAGGATGTTATTTTATTCAATTTATTAAATTTTTAAAATAAAAGAAAAGCCATCTTTTTAAAACTATGCAAAGAAGTTAACGTTGTTTGGACAATGTTTACCATCGCTAAAATCATAAAGATAAGGCAAAAACATTTGTACAAATATATATTTTAAAATAATTTAATATATAAATATATATAGTAATTTTTAATGAAAATTAAAAAATTCTACCCAAATAACTACGCGTTACATATATATGTTTTCAATTGTGCCTAGTCAAATGATCTCACCAATATTTAAATGTAGTTTATATACTGGAACAAAAGGTATGAAGTTTGTCATTATATATATATATATATCTATATATATATATATATATATATATATATATATATATATATATATGGATGTGTAAATTTTTTTAAATTTTTTTCCATGGAAAATGATATACATAGCTGTGCATAAATGAAAAATTCCTGAGATTTATAGATAAACTAAAAGGAATTTTTTTTTCTTATTGAACATTTTATAAAATTGGATTTTTCAATTGAATTAACCAGACTAAACATCTGCCATGCCATAAAAAATTCTTTTAATATTCTCCCAAACGGACCTACGCCGATTAGACGACAATAATAAATATGCTGTTTTAAGAAATGAATGAATCTCTTATCATCCAAATATATATATATATATATATAGTTACCAAGGTGAATTTCGTTTTTGTGGTGTAATGAAGGACAATGAAAACATAAGAAGAAGGTTCTTTAAATAATATGTAGAAATAACCATTTTTCGCCTGATTAATGTCAGAAGACTCTGCGTGTAGCAAAATAGGGAATCCTATGTTAGGTATCTAAGCTCTCCGAGGTTTAAAACGTTTGAGGTTCTCTTTTTCCTTTAAAATAAATTAATTTAGATTCTGTGTTTCTGATCAGCATTACCCACGGATTACTTTATTCGCCCAGTAACACAATCCCGCATCATAAAGGAATAACATGTTCGAATTCTTTCGATTTTTTCTTACCTTGTAAAATGTGAACATTGACAAAAAAATTTTGAAATGTCATGCTCAGTTTTGTTTTCGAGATTACTCTATGATAATATCTTTTCCTGCGGTTTTATCATATTATGATATATTAATATTTGCTGGAGTTCAGTAGAGCAATGAAACCAACAAAACGTGTATGGATGTAAAATGCTTTGGGAAAGACATCCGGTATTTTTTGGTTTTATTTATTTTGAAAGACACGAGACAATGTTAATCATGGAAATTTTATAAAGAGTTTCATCCTGATTATAGATATCAGATCGTTAAATGCTAACTACCTGAGGTCTATCGTTTGAATCAACTTATTCGTTCAGACCAAATGATCCAACTGTTTAAATGTTACTCGTGTACTTCCCAATCAATAATTGAATTATAGCATCTGATGCGAAATGATAAAAGTTAAAGATTTCAAACAGTTTTAAAATTCAATAAGCCAAAACTAAGTATGTCCACCAAAATTTAAATCGTATTACCAGATTCATTTGTAATTGGGTGACATCAATCCACGTCTATATGTTTCACCGTTAATTATTGACCGAAAAGGTCGCGTGGATTTTTGCACAAACCTTTCCTTAATTATAAATCGCTTTCAAAATAATCAAATTCTTCGCTTTGTAATTTACGAATAGAAAAATGAATTCGTAATAAATAACAAAATAGAAATGTGTTTCGATATAGTAGTTTTTTTACATCACCTTTACAGTTTTCTTGAAATATTATATCGAAGTCATAATATAACAAACAATTTTGTAAAAAGGATTGATCACCTTTCAAAAATCATAACAAACAGTTTTTGAAAAATGTAATTTTCTTAGAAATCATAAACAAAAGATGTAATTTAATATAGGATTGTTTGTCAGTAGAGCAATGAAACCAATGACAAACGTCATACGCTCTGTCAAGATCCTTTGGAAAGGCACAAACAATTTACCTTTTTGTTTTATTTTCTTCTTTAACAACAATGTTGATCAAGGAAATTACACACTAAATTTTTTTCACTGAACAAACAATATACTGTCTAAATATTAATTCTTCGATTTTATAAAATATTTTTTATATATATATTTATAACAGTTGATAAAGACGATCCTACTGTTTAAAACCAGTTGTTCCAAATCGATGCATATTTGAACAGGATAGCAGGTGAGCAAGCATTAAATATTAAAAGAACAAAGATTTAGAAACAGTTTTAGAAAATAAATATGCCAAAATATGATTTTTAAATTTAAAATGTTATTATAGCCAACTCCATAATTTTGGGTATAAATTGATTCCCTTTTGTCTCTAGTGGAATATAAAAAACGCAGACCGATTTTATCAATTGATATTTTTAAATTGTGCCATGTGGATGGAACATAATAACCAAGATCACCAAAAAAAAATGAGAAAGTTTTCATTTGATAATTTTAATGACATACGAATTGCGGTTATCTCCTTTAGCCATCAAGATGAATTCTTTAGATAATAAATATAATGAATATATATTAAAACTGTGATTTTTGGTTATGAAGAGAAAATTTTAAAAGATTATGCGTCCTATGTACTTTTCATTCGAATTAGTTATTTTAAATTTCCCCAAACAGAAAAAAAAAAACACAAGGATTAAAAAAATCTAGAATATATGAAATAATTGTGAGCAAATATAAACAGAAATTTCAGAATAAAACTGAAATCCCAAATATCCATGGAGGACACTCAACATTTGGGACATTATAAGAAACTCTATCCAGGAATTGAGTTCTACCTGGGAGGAGAATCTTCTTGAAATTTGTATATATATATAAATATATATATATATATCTCTGTGTGTATGGTTAAAACAATGTAAATATATATGTTACATATAATATATAGAAAATTTATCTGTAATTTAAAATATACTTAATAAAAATATATTTTATTACAACCATGTTTATATATAGGAAAAAACTGAATATTAAACATGCATAAATATATTTATAGGGTATATATATATTTATATATATATATATAAATAAATATGACAGATGGTAAATCCTATTTATACAAAAATGTTGTGTGTGTGTGTGTTTTGTTTTTATTTTATTTAATGTGGTGTGTAAAAGAATATATATATATAAAATATATATAAAAATAAAAAAGAAAATATATATATAGATAATTTATATATTATATAGGGAAAATATGTAGAAACACTCAATATCAGAGATAAATATATATATATTTGGTTGGATAGATGTGAGTTTGTGACCCTGGGTTTCACGCTTTAGCGATCGTCAGACAAACTGATTAATGTTTTAAAAATTTGGGTTTATGTAGATTGCGTGTATTGGTGTTATTGTGTTTTGGTGGGGGAAATTTCGTCGTTTTGTCATTCATCGTACTAACGCAAACATCGATGTATGCAGACACATATACATACTTAGTCGTCCGTCGGGACTCATACATATATAAACATATGTAGACAGTTTCGGATATGACATATGTATGTATAAAATGTGTTATGTCTATACATTTTTTTTATGTTGAAATGTTGAAATTTAAACATTCCATTCAAAAAAATCGTTATTGTCTATTGAACGTGTCATGTCACATTACCAATTTACACAAAAAGGGAAATTCTAATCATTTACACAAAAATTTGTACTGCACTTATATATTTGTAATTATCACATTATGTAAAAAAATGCTCATTTTAATAATTAAATATGATATTAATTTTTAGAAAAAGGCTGTTTATTTGTTATATTTTTATATATTTTTTTTTAATCATGTTTTCACCCCAATCATTGGTTATTTTTCCCTCAAGAAGCCAGATGTTTCTGGTCCAATAAAGGTTTATAAAAAAAAAAAAAATAAAAGTTTTGAAAAATAATGGGTAAAAAAAAAATTTAAAGTGTTATAATTAATTTTGTAAATAAAAATACAACTCTAATTTTTACTCTTTGATTATCAGACAGGTGAATCAAGAATGATAAAACCATGAAAAAAAATTATTTTCCTATTTTTTACATGGAACTAAAAAGTGGACATTTCTGAATTTTATTGAGGTTAATATGTATTGCCCTTATTTATTTCGGTATTTTGCATAATAGGTATATATACTGTCTTATCATTTAAATTCTATCTATATCATTTGGGGGACAACATGAAATATTATTAGTTTGGAATTTATTCTGTTTTTATTCTTTTGGACAATTGAATCTGTGTTTTTATTTTATAAACCAATGTGATTAAAGAATATATACCATTTATGTATATAAATAAAATGACTTACCCGGCATTAACAATTATGTTTTATATTAAAAAGTACTACGTATACCATTCAATCTATAAATATATAATAATGCATAGATTATATATCAGCTTAGTTAAAATTTAGATTTTTAATTTTGTTAAATAAATTGATTATCTTTATAAAAAATTTGAAAATGAAAACAATGTTTATTAAAATGTTTTTTTTAATCAAGTAAAATATCCTGTTGCGTCAATCATAATATCCAATTCAGTTTAAAAGATTAATGAAATATGAAGTTTTACTTATGAATTGCGAAAAATGAGATCATATATTTATCATATGTATAGTAGGAACTTAGGAATTTTCGTCTTGTTCATATTTTTGATTCACATTTCCAAATATACAATCTTTTTATAATACATTATATTTAAAAATTTAATTAGTCAAATTAATGGAAAAATGAATATATTTCGAGATACATATTAGTTTGACACACATATTTTTATCTAAATTTGAGTGGTATACAAAAGGTTATATAGACCACAAAAAATTTTAAAATGTTTGTGATATATTTAAGAATCTTTTTACACATTTTTCTTTTATAATTATATATCTACTTATAAAACAGACATAATTATACAGGGTGATATAAATAAATGTTATGTATTATTTAGTTGGGAGTTTCGTTTTAAAAATGAATAAGAAAGGCAATTATAAAAAAGGAAAGATATTTAAAATGAGACATTTTCTTTTAATATATTTTCATTTTTGATTTAACCATTCATATATATTTGAATGTTTGATACCATATTTGATATTATTCAATCTCATATTTCCTTCTCAAAAACAAATTTCAAATGCTTTCATGTCGAGTTTTTTGTATAGAAAGTTCTTTCTGCTTTTCCTTTAAATTTTAAAGTTTCTCATACTATTGAACGCCTTTAATATGTTTTTTGAATCGGAATAATAAATAACTTTGTTAGCCTTCATTTGGATTTAAAAATCATCCAATACTTATCAAAGGTCATTTATATAGTTGTTGAATTTATTGTATTTTTAATTTTCAACATTTTATATATATTTAAATTGTTATCATAATTTTAAAAATTTCAAAGCCATTAAATTTTTATAATAAAGTTTTTAATTGACGATCTCAATTTTTTTATTCTATGTTCTTTCAATAATTTTCTGCTTAATTATTCTTGTTAGGTGTGGAATTGTCCCAAAAAAAATTCTTTCATAAATAAATTTTAACTGTTCATTCATATTTGTGGAAAAATTGTAAATGTCAGCTAATTTCCAAAAAAAAGAACATTTACTGAAATATACATAATAAACCATGGTTTTCTGAGATCAAAATTCAACTTAAAGTTTATCACCTATGAAATGAAATGATGAAGTCCATTGCAGATTGATTTATTTGAACTAATTTCAATTGCATTTTGAGCCCATTTCTGTAGATTTGGAGGTTTTGTCAATATAAAAGTGTAGAAAAATGCACAAGCAGTATATTCAAATTTATATAATAGATTGAAGAGTTTAAGATTGTGTAATCGGGCCTAGGAAGAAAGTCGTCAATTCAATTCCTGGTTCTTTTGGGAACAAAAAAACAAAAAAAAATCCAACAAACAAAATAAAAAGTTATTTTAAAAAAGGACAGAAATATGGAGAAATTGCACTAGATGCCAATTCTATTACAATTTTTCAACTATTGTATATGTGAACTTTCTAGGACGAACATTTATCAGAAATAATTTATTCCCTGCTTTTAAAGAAAATAAAGTCATGAAGATTGTATATTTTCGAATTTTGTAATTATTTCAATAAATTTTTGAAGCATCACAAGGACAATGTAAAAACAAGGAAACCACAAAGACGGAGTTCTCTATTAAAAGCAAGAAAACAGGGTTAATAAAGATCGAGAAAAATTTAATTTAAAATCTGTTTGTAATTTACATTTGTAACAGTACCATCATACTAAGAAGGATAGGCAGATCTTTTTTATTTGTTATAGTTCATGGAATTTTTTCTTATACTCAAGGATGTAATTAATACGGCGTAATTTCCTTAAATACTGCATCCGACGATACTAATATGTGTCATACACAAGAAAATGACATTTGTTTTTATTAAAAAAAATAACGGAAAATCATCTGTAAAAATATAAACCTTAGGTTTTGTTAGCATATGTTTATTTTAAACACTATAATTTAAAATAGATGCTTTTTATATATTTCACTATAGTAACCTAGGGAATAATCAATAATGCACATTGGTTGTCTTCTGGCAATGATTGGATAGTTAGAAAAATCTTAAATTTTTTGGGGAAAGGATTTTCAAAACAAAGAAATACCAGGTCAGCTCCGTTTTGATGCCAGTGGAAAGGAACTTCTTTGTTTGAAATTTTGCTTGAATAAAAAAATAGAAATTTTCAGCATATTTTAAGGATGATATATAGATAGATCAGATAATATATAAGGCATGAAAAGTTTCCCAAATTAACAAACCAAATATATTTATACTGGTATGATACATAGAAAGGAAACTTTTGAGAAGATGAGATTTAGATAAAAAGACAGTAATTTTCATAGAATCTATTTTTTCTTTAAAAATAACAGAAGGAGAAATGGCTTGATTTCAATAGCATATTTATATATGCACCTTAAGGATCAGATGGCGAACTTAGTGTATATTTTTATAGATGTTAGACAATATTTATCAGATATTTAAATATATATATAATTTATATTTTGCAGGTGAAGTAGTATAAAACCTTTGGATTTGGAAACATATGTCTCTAGATGTCTTCAAAGATGGTGTTTAACTTGAAATGTGATGTTCGTGAATAAATGTAAAAATAAAAGGATCTGTACAAACAAATGATTTTATTTGAGGAGAATACAAATGTATACAACAGTGTATGAATATACAAAGATGGAAAAACCTTTTGGTTCTAATAGTATTAAAATCTAATGTGCATACATTTGTTTCTGTGCATGAATGTGTGTTTGTGCCCAGATTGTTCATATTTCCCAATATAACCTACATATTATATGTAATTGGGCCACATAATCAAGCCTATGAATTGATTATGACATATATAGTTAAATATGTGTGATAGTTTTGTGGTTTCAGGTTATAAAATCCTTGCATCTCTTCAAAATATATATATATATATATAAGGACAAATTGGAAAAAAAGTTTTTTGGTGACATGTTTCATCCATTATGAGGATATTGGACTAGGCTTTCTTCTACATGATGTCCTCGACAGATGCTGGTGGTTTCAAAACTTTTCAGAATATTTTTTTATAACAAAGAATATTTTTCAAATTCACCTATCAAATTTTTCTGTATTCATTTCTTATTAATTACTTCCCTAACTATTTAAAATCACTAAATTATAAATGCTCTTTCAAAATTTCATTTTTGGACATTATATTCTCTTTTAATCAAAATAGCATTATTAAAGAAAATAAATTATATTAAAAATTATCAATATTTATAGTTACCTAAATTATATTATGCTGATATGTTTCCTAATTTTTATATTGAAAACAAATAATTGCCATAACTTAAATAACATGATCCAATAAATAAATAAATAAATTTTCACTAATAACACTGATTTATTTACTGCTGACTTTAATCCGTCTTAATGAAACACCCTTTATAAGCGTCAACGTATGTGTATCAATGCTGACTGGTTGATTTGCAGGTTATTTAAAGCCAGAAAATATTTTTTAGACTATAAGAATTATTTTTTTATAGATAATTATTTATTTTACTGATTCAAGTCATATTCATTAACCCGTAGCTGGGGAGAAAAGAGGCGGATACATACCTTTCCTTTTGCACCTAAGTGAATATAACGAAGCCAACTGAATCGGCCCCGATTAACAATTTCGAGCATGACACCATCCAAGCTTACAACACCTGGTATTTTCAAACGGTCACCCATCTAGGTAATGACCAGGCTCGACTTTGCTTAACTTCGGTAATCGTATGGGAATCAGTGTTTCAACATGACATGACCGTAAGCTCTGTATCAATGTGAATTTCTCTCAACACACGTGCATATGTGCTTTTGTTTATAATATACTTATTCATATCTGCGCCTGTATAGTCTACTGATATACCCCTGACCCCTATATAACAATGAATACATATATTACATAACCTCCACATATATACATACAGCTTAATTACGTGTGTGTGTGTGTGTGTGTGTGTGTGATCGTGTCTGTAAATAATCTGAAATATTTGAATAGATGTGAAACTAAAAGCGGCCATTTGTTTGCGACTAAACAATTCTGCGGTAGGCGAAGAGAAAAATCCCTCATGACGTTTTGGAAATGTTCTCATGCCTCACTGAATAAACGAAAAGACAATCCCCACACGGACACAAATAGTAATAATAATAATAATAATAGAAGATGATGATGATTTAGGAGGAGGAGGAGAAGAAGAAGAAGATTTAGGAGGAGGAGGGGAGAAGAAGAAGAAAAGAAGAAGAAGATTTAGGGAGGAGGAGAAGAAGAAGAAGAAGAAGATGATTTAGAAGAAGAAGAAGATTTAGGAGGAGGAGGAGAAGGAGAAGAAGAAGGGAGGAGGAGGAGGAGAAGAAGATTTAGGAGGAGAAGAAGAAGAAGATGATTTAGGAGGAGGAGGAGGAGAAGAAGAAGATTTAGGAGGGAAGAAGAAGAAGAAGATTTAGGAGGAGGAGGAGGAGAAGAAGATTTAGGAGGAGGAGGAGAAGGAGGAGAAGAAGAAGATTTAGTAGGAGGAGAAGAAGAAGAAGATTTGGGAGGAGGAGGAGAAGAAGAAGATTTGGGAGGAGGAGGAGAAGAGTTGGGGGAGGAGGAGAAGATTTGGGAGGAGGAGGAGAAGATTTAGGAGGAGGAGGAGAAGATTTGGGAGGAGGGAGGAGAAGGAGAAGAAGATTTGGGAGGAGGAGAAGAAGAAGAAGATTTTGGGAGGAGGAGAAGAAGAAGATTAAGGAGGAGAAGTAGAAGAAGATTTAGGTGGAGGAGAAGAAGATGATTTAGGAGGAGGAGAAGAAGAAGATTTAGGAGGAGGAGGAGGAGAAGGAGAAGAAGATTTAGGAGGAGAAGAAGAAGAAAAAAGATGAAGATGATAAGATGAAGAAGAAGATAAAGTTTAGGAGAAGATGAAGAAGAAAAAAAGAAGATTTAGGAGAAGAAAAAAATGAGACTTATTTCTGGCACCATAACGAATTTTTAAAGAATGTGGGTCGTGGTTAAAAAAAAAAAAAAATGTTTAAAGTTTTAAAACAAACAATAATAAATGTACAGGGTGATTGAAAAGTAACTCTCTATAATATGCATGATGGAGTCTCCTGTCTTGTAATAATTATAGTGAGATGGGAGAGTCCATTATACATAACATAGGGAATTACTTTTCAGTCTCCGTGTAGATAGGGGAAGATATATATTTTTTATGACTTCAAACGTTATTTTTTACTGGATACCCGTATTTCAGCGGAACATACCGATTTTTTAAAAGGTGTTAATTTCGTCTACTGACCTGCGCATTCGAGAAAACTTAATAATGATGTGCCCATTCTGCCGGATTCGAACCTACGTCTCCTTCGCAGGAGAAACCACCATCTAACCCGACATAATTTAGGCTATGGAGAACCTTACAGGAAATGAGTTATATTCGCAAATCTTGTTCAGATCTTTTTTCACATCTGCCCAGTTTCGTACCCAAAACGTAAACAAAGCAAATCTCTAAGGAATTATTTTGAATGAATTTATTTATTTTTAAGTCGAGATATTTTTGTTAAATTCAAAAGTTACTTTTATTTATTTTTAAAAATTTTTTACCTATATTTGAGTAGAGCGTCCTGTTCGTCTACCGGTCTGCTCATTCGAGAAAACTAAGAAATAGTGCCCTCTGGCAGGACACACACATATATATATATTATATATATATATATATATATATATATATATATATATGATTAATACAAATATAAAATATTGTCACTTAGTTGATTGATGTTACATTCAGCATCCCGTCTGTAGAGTTTCGTAGACCCCACGGAATCACTCCACTCACTCGACAGCAATCGACAGTTAATTTTATCGATTTTCTGTTATATTTAATTAACAATTATTTATGCATAGTTCATTGGTGTAAGGTTGATTTGTGTGTGTGCGCGCATATATATATATATATATATATATATATATATATATATATATATATATATATATATATATTAATTGATTTAAAATATGGTTTTTCGTAACACAGTTCTAACCATGTTTCAAAAATGGAAGTTAAAAGCGTTTAGCTTCCATTTTTGAAACACGGTTAGAACTGTGTAGCGAAAAACATATTTTTAAATCAATTTATAATATTAATGCTCTGTAAATTTACATTGAACACTATTTTATAAAATAAAAATATCTAAGAACAAAGGATTATATATCATACTGCTCTTTCTTATATATATATATATATTATATAAAGTGAACATTGAAGTCAACACTCAGAGGCGACAGGCTGTTTCATTATATATATATATATATATATATATATATATATATATATATATATATATATATATATATAGAATGAAACTGGTTGATTTTAAGTTTAATTGGTAGGTAAGATAAATATTGGGAAGTGGTTTTTCCAAAGCAGTCATATCCTGTTCTTTTCTGTCATCCATCGTGGCATGCCAGTGATGAAACATTTTTGCTAAGATATTTAGAAATGATATAGTGTTGGGTGAAGTAGATTCATGACTCTTTCTAAAGGGTTTTTGTGCTTTGACAACTTCAGCCGAAATTCGAACTGGCTTCGCATATTCTTTTTGCAATACGAGTAATCGATATTTATATGGGTCGCCCCGTGGTGGTATCGATCTTCTCTTTTAGATCGTTACCGGATAGTGAGGTTGGTTCTCACTGGGTACCAGATATTTGGGGCTTTGTGTCAGACGAAGCTAAACTTAGTTAAATACTTAGCCTCCTCACCGGAGATGAATTCGGAAAGAAAGGCTATGGTTAGGCCATGGCGATATCGATAAGCAGATAACTAGGGATATCTGGTTTTCTTCTTATTTAGTACTGCTCAGATATTTCTCGCCTTGTTTTCTACCGAGTCTATTTCTCTACTGCCCAGTTCAGAGATTGAACTCGCAATTATAATGTTACCAAGTTCCCAAACAAATGCTTTTATCAATCACGCTTTTTTTTTTTTTCTCTCGAATCAGCTTGAACCATTATACCCCACCACTTGGAGTTTTGAACAAAAGTAGAGGTAGTATAGTTTTTTCCCCGTGTCTCTCGCCGCATTTTCAAATCACCACATCAGGAAATAAAGAATTTAATTTTCTTTCAATATTTTATTTCTTTAAAGGAACCATTAATCGCCTGATCAAAACTTTTAGATGCAATCTTATATATATTTAGACTAACCGCTGACGTAAAAAAATACACAGCGTCTTGCACTTGCAGCCTTGTGCCAAATTCAGTTAAGCTGTGTGCATGCGTATTATATGCAGTCACATCAAAAAAATGTTCATTACATAATGAGGGAAGTAAATCAATTATATTGTTTAAAATTTGTTATGTTTACATAGAAATCCTGCTCAGTATCAGAGACACGGCGTTTTAAATATAAAAGGATGTGAATAATGCAAGGTAACTGTCAATGCTATGTCAAAAGGGACCATTGTCTGATGCTCACTTATGGCGGGAAACCGACAGTCACCTTACCATGTTGATTTCTATGTAAATGTAGTTACATATATTTATTATTTATTAAGTTAAACATTATTATAGCGGAAAAAAACGCCCCTCCACTTTTTTTTAGTTTAAATTATGTAATACCTCTACGCGTTATATACGGTTTAAAGTAAAAGATAAAAGGGCGTCCATTTCAAATACGAGTACTCACTAAAAATGTCTTAGTAAAAGTAAATCCATTAATCTTAAATATATATATATATATATATATATATATATATATATATATTAGTTAAATAATACATTTTAGATGCATCAAGGGTGGTCTTCAGTGATGCACTGTCCTAATCACCGATTTCGGGGTTTGCATCATATCGGCTCCAACAGCAATCCCGACCTGATTCAAGACGAGTCAGGCCGCCTCCTTGAAAGCGTCGTGCTATGCACCGCGACATAGCAACAAAAAAAAAAAAAAAAAAGGAATCAAATCCCGAGCAAGGCCGGACTCCGACCGTTCTTATTCACACACACACACATATATATATAAGCCCTATCAAACTTCATCCGCAACATACTTGTAGAAAATACAAATATTATAGCCTCTCATCCACATGTAACAAAAGATTAAAAATAATGGAAGCACTAACAATAAAAAAGGAAAGTCAACACATAACATTAACTATGAACACGGCCACAATGTTCTGATCGTGTTTGGAACTTTACTCACATACATAAAAAAAAAAAACCTACACATTCAGTTAAAAATAAAATCATCCCTGATAATGGCTAAAAGAATAGTTATTGAAAGTGCTCGGATATGCAAAACCTTTGGACAGTTTTTTTAAACAATTTTTCTGCCCAGAAAAGAAAACACCTGTACGAACACAAGAAAATTAAATAAAATTGAAATATAATAACTAAATATTTTTGATAAAACTTTATTCTATTATTTTGGACATTTTTTGTCAAAGTATGTTGTTTTGAAGCGATTAGGTGGAGGGGTACCTATTATATATCAATAAGATGCATAAATTTAATCATTTGTTTTTATATAATATTCATGTTGCTCAATTTTTGTGAAAAAGAAAGCCTCAAGGACTTATTGTTTTCTTTTGAATATTTCGAATATCTAAGGGATTATTTTAGGAAGAACGTCACTTATTCAAGAAATGCATTCATATGACCTACCAAATAAATTTTGAATTTAAAAAGAAAAAAAAACTGAAGAAAGAAAAAAGGAAGAAGATAAAAGCATACTAGAAACTTGTGAAACCTGGAGGCACTTTAAAAAAATGTTACAAAAAAAAACATAAAATATTCAAAAAAAATTAATAAAATAAAATGAAAATGACAGGATTTAAAAATTTCACAACAAAAAATAGAATATTTGCAAGAACTGCAATAATTTGAATTTATCAGTAATTGTTAAAAAGGCAAAACAATATATAACAAAAAAAGATAAAAAATTTGGGTCATAAAAATTAAATGAAATTTGAAAACTTTCTACAAACTACAACTTTTTCTTGAATCCAAACCAACAGAAATTTTCAATCATATCAATTCATTTTTCTATCTATCAATCATATCTCTATAGACAGAAGACCTATATATATATATATTTATTTATATATATATATATATATATATATGTCATAGTTTACTATTCACTATATATATTTAAAGTTCCTTCAACTAAACATTAAAACCATTTACTATTCAATATACATTATACAGCCGTATAGCCTGTGCAGTGTGTGTGTGCCTCCATGTGTGTGTGTGTCACCAGGGTGAAAACAGGTTTTGGCTATACCACGGATTCCAATAAAAATCATTGATGTTACTCATTTTTAGATCTGGGGCCAGATGGATAAAAAATGAATATGAAATATCTGATGACAAACACACACACAAACACACACACACACACACACACAGTTCTATTGACGATGAAAAAACAATATATGAGTTATTTTCCACCTACAATATAATTGCCATTTTAAAAGTCTGCTATCACTATTTGAAAGAATGTTTTCGACAAACCACATTGTTTAGTTTATAAGGAGTTGACCGTTGCAGTGGGTTTTTCGAAACATAAGGTGAGTTATCATATTTATATATTTATATATATATATATATATAAAGTTCCATCCTAGACTTTTTCTTCCCAAAATGATGCTGCCTTTAAATCAACAAGAGATTTTATTCAGATATTTTTAGTAATGATTCTCTTTTAAAACCAAAACCCGTTTTTAGAAAGAATTAAACGAATTCAAATCTTCCCTTTTCTGATGTATAAATGTTATAAAATGAAACCTCTGGCTGTTGATGCTCTTCATTAGATTGATAAGTGGACATAAGTTCAACTACAATGAAAATCAGTCTTGTTTTCAGCTAAGACAAAAAATTGTTGTGTTCATGGGTTCTAAGCAAATTGTTGATTATTGAAAATTAGTTTAATTTTTATTTTTAAAATAGCCAGATGCACTGGAATAATTATGCAAATTTCTTGAAACAGCTTTTTGAAAATTGACAGTATTTTGCCATTAGAGTTTTGCTAAATTTTTTCTCAACAGAATCTACTGCCCTTTTATAAAAAACCATTCTTCCATGCATTAATACATTCCCCAGTAAAAGAAGACAAAATGTTGAGAAATAAAACACAACACACTGCAACATACACACAACACAGCTGGCAAACACACACACAGTCATTTTTAAATGCCATAACATAAGCTTTTATTTTAATTTCTGACAGCAACCTTTAATTTAAATACTAGATTGTCATATATATCTCATCATTATTTTCTGTCTTAATTGCTGTTTCTATCTGAACATCTATATTGATAATATATTTTTTTTTTTTATATATATTTATTTCATATATAAGTAGCCCTTGAGACAGCTTTATTTATTCCATTAGGTATTATATATATAAAATTTTATATATATATATATATATATATATATAATTATTTTTTATAAAAATTATAACATAAGTATGTATAAAATCACTACAAAAATAGCCATTTTGTTTCAACACACTCTGTGTCTTATCAAGTGATGGTGTTGAAAAGCCACAACCTATATATATATATATATATATATATATATATATCTGACACACACAAATGCACACTACAGTTCAAAAATTTGTAATCATAAGTTCTAAGCTAACAGTTTCTTCTCTCCGCTTCACCGCTTATTAGGACTCTTTTTCCGACTTCTTGCTTTGATCAACTTTGATGTTCAAAAATTTAAAGGCAATGTCAATCATTATCTTCTGTCTTTTTAATCTTCTTTCTCTCGCAGTAGGTTTATTTTCATTTTTCATGTAGTAACCCCAAGGGACTTAAATGAGCTTTGTCTAAAGCGCGACACAGAGAACCATTAAAAATGTATTTATTCCACATCATGTTATATATATTTTAACTCACTGGAATCAAGAATGATAAATTGGCTGCAAAGTAGTTGGAGAGAGGAAAGATAAAACCTCAAAATTTATTATACATGTTTAAAATACCAGTAAAGGCATGATTTTTTTGAAATTTTATTATCCCAAAAAGAACTTAAAATCATTTATTGAACAATTTTACACTCATCAAAATCTTTCTTTAGCATCAGTGCAAATTATTCTAATTTAAGAGAATTTTTCAAAGTAATTAAGTTGAAATAAATCTAGGGAAAATAACTAAATAGAATAATCAAACAAAGGTTGGTAATGAACGATAACACTTACATGAACAACACATAAGAATCACCAGCGGCGCGTGTAGAAGTAGTCAACACTTACATTTTGAGTCAAGGGATTGCCATTGAATCTCCAACTACTGAACATACAGTATTTACTATTAATTCAAAAATGGGGACATACCCAAATTAATTGTTTGAAGTCTTCATTAGGGTATCACTGTGCAAATACTCCCTAGAATTGTATAAAACGAATCGGGTATTTGTTTTGAAAAGTTTTTTTTCCATAAAAATAGCTTCAATATATATATTTAGATGAGGCAGAGATAAGGCTTGACCAAAAGAGGCGAATAATAGCTCGCAAAAACCTTACCATGAATTACTAGAATGGTCGTTATCAAAGACTGAATTTATTAGGTTCTTTGTTGGATGTAGGCTCGGTCTAAATTCCCGTAGACCCTTTTCATAAAATTGTTACGCATGAAGGTAAACTATTAGGTGCCATTTGACATTTCTCGTACGAAGATCCTCATCTGCCCGGAACCTGATAATGACCAGTTAAGGAGAGACGAGTCTCCTTTGTTGTTTCCACAGTGTTTACTAATGTATTTATGTGGAATGGACATACCCAACATCTCCCGTATAAATTAGTTATCTGTAAAATTACAATTTCTATTATAAAATATTTTGAGCACCTTAGAACTCTTAGTTTCGTCATCAGAGGACTTTGACACTTAATTGTGTCGATCTTGTTTATATTCTATTTATTATTTTATCTGTTTTAACTTTTAATTTTATTCAGAATAACGAATATTAATCAACAATGGAAATGTCTTCAAACAAGTTCATTAATAACAATTGATAAAATTTTGAAAACCAATAACATCGTTCTTGATAAATGAACAAATAAACAAATCAAAGAATTTTTGAGAACCTTGAGTGAAAATAATGCAAGGGAAGTCTAAAAAAATAGTTTAGTCACAAATGATTTTCTTTTTTACCTATATATATCCATATCTATTATATATATATATATATATTTATATATATGTAATATATAGTGGCATTATCAGTTAGGAAAAAATTCGTAACAAAAAATAAAATTGCTGGGAAATTAACTCAAAAATACTTCAAAAATAAAAAATAAAAAGAGAACTTTAAAACTAAGCATGTTCTGTAATTTCGCAAAACTCATTGGGGACTCCGGATTATCATATAATTCCAGATAGAATGAAAATTTCTGGAAAGATATTATACAAAAGGTTATTAATTGTCCTCAATTTTTAGTAATATTAAAACAACTGATCGTTGTTCAACGGTCTGGCCTTCCTCAGAGTCATAGTTGGAGTGTTAATTTCATGAACTCTGTGGACCTTAGTACAAATAGCACTGTAATATAAACCATTTTCCATCCTTTAAATGAATAAGGCTATTTTTATTTTTTAAGTATAAAAGGTGAAGATTCCGCGATGAAATTCGGTGTATTGAACTGAGAAGGTACCAACGGGAGATAAATAGATGACATCCATGAAAACATTTCATGTTGAAATCGTTAACAGTGGACTTATTAGATACAGAAAAGTGGTTGTAGCAATTTTATATATACACAGTCTAGAGACTTTCCTATGTAGAGGTCCAGACTATGGGTTACAATCTATTCCCAGTGTCTTATGTTTCCTTTTAGCCTCACATAACATCCAATCTTATTCAATTTGATCTATTCACATCATCTTTGACTGACTCGTTATACAGATGTTATGGAAGAAATTAGCATTTCACTTAATGAAAAAAAGAGAATTTTCTTTAAAATGAAAATTTCAAATCATTTAATATCACCTAAATAGTTTAATTTTCTCAATATAAAACTAGGGTTTTCTGATATGCGGTATACGATTTGATATCTTCATCATATGGATTCCGGATGAGGGATATCGTTAATATCTTTGGTTTTATAAAGGATCTTCCCTCATCAGCAAATATCAAGGGTTTTCTAAACACCGACGAATGATTTCGTCTATAGAGCACTGGATAAATGTGCCGTTGAATTTACTGTCAAAGTTAAATTTTTAATCGGAATGACATTGTCTATATCCAATTGGGGTTAAGCCAGAATTATATTGTCGTTATAAATGAATAGATAATAAAAATTTTTTTTTTTGAAACCTGGAAAAAAGGTTTGATTAGAAGGAAACAAAATTTAGAGACATGCGACAAAAAGGCATTTCCTCAAAAAAGAAAAGAAAATATAACAAAAAAGAAATTCTTTTTTCAGACTGTTTCAGTTTACATTCCCACCAATAGTAAATTCCCATTTTTAACAAATGCATCCAATAACCTTGTTGTAAGTTAATTGTCTGGGTTAACAGAAAGCAATGTTTTCACCTGTTTTTACTAAAGTTCCCTCCTATTAAAGGAACAGGCCCATTTATTAATGGGTCCTACCAATTTGTGAGATATGAAAATAATATTTTTTTTTTTTGGTTTGCTTCAGTGTCTTTAAAACATTCCCAGTTGCTGGATGTGTGTGTAAAATGTGTGTATGGTTGTTTTGGAGGAAGGAGCACTGAAATGATGATGATTTGAACCTATTTAATTTATATTTATGGAAACAAACATTAAGAAATGGGAATGAGGAAGGTAAAAATCTAACTTCTACTTAGCCCCAGATATCCATTCCATATATATATATATATCCCCACGACCTAATGTTTTAATTGTACACAGTGTGTACACAATATATAGCAATAAAATAAATCATGTATTTTGCTATATATACAAGAGTTCAATAAACAACAAAGTTTTTGGGTTGGGGGATTAAAGAAAATATTCAAGTTGATAAAAAATCAAAAGTTTGTAAATCAGCAACATGATTCATTTCTAGGAGATTAAAAGAGAATCTCAGGTTATGAACATAAAAATAAAAAGCAAAAAGATGAAAGAGAAATGGAAAATTCATAACACAATTTCATCCTGTAAAACCTCCCTTAAAAGTATTAATCCAAGTTTTTTTCTAATTAGTTCAAACAAAAACAAAAAATAAAATTAAGAAAAAATTTGTTTTAAAAAAATTACAACTCAAACAAATCACATATTAATATCTTATTTAATACGAACATATATATAAAAAAGAAAAAGAAAAAAAATATCCTTTAGAAAAGAAAAAAAGAAAAAAATGTTAATTTATAAAAAAAAAAACCTTTCCGTGTTTATGAAAAAGAAAATTAGAAAAAAAAGAAGAAAAAGAAAAACAAGAAAAAAATTAAGAAAAAAGAAAAACAAGAGAAAAAAAAAAAAGAAAAAGAAAAGAAAAGAAAAAGAGAAAAGAGAAAGAAAAAGAGAAAAAAGAGAAGGAAAAGAAAAAAAAAAAAGAAAAGAAAAGAAAAAAAGAAAAGAAAAGAAAAAAAAGAAAAGAAAAGAAAAAGAAAAGAAAAGAAAAGAAAAAAGAAATGAAATAAAAGAAAAGAAAATAAAAAAGAAAATAAAAAGAAAAATAAATAAATATTTAGAAAACAAGAAAAATATATACGTTTTTAATATGAAATGTATATATATTAATTTAAATATCAATAAGAAAAAATAGGTTTCCATTTTATATAAAGGTAATAGGCTAAAGATATCTCAAAATATGAAAAAGAAATAGATATGAGGGTCGTTGAATAAATATTTAGATAACCGAAAAAAAAAATTTTAAAAAAGATATTAAATATTTGTCTGAATGTGTTTCAAATTTAAATTCAAAAATTAAATACAAATGAAAATTTTCAATCATTTCAAGAAGATGTGTGCAAAATAATGTTTAAGAAATATTAATAGATTACCAAATGTCCAGATTACAACATTTGCTTAAAAGTTTTGAAAATAATGTTTATTTTTCTGAACCCGTTATTGTCTAAAATATGATTCTTGTTTCATTTTCATTCAAGAATGTAGTTTTCTTTTGGGCATTAAAAACAAATTATTTTTAAAATTATTGAATTATTTGTTGAGAATATAAGGATTACAAGAATTGGTTTTTATGATTAACAGTAAAAGATAAAATTATTGAATTTTAAGAATATAAGAGTAATATACCCTTTAAGTAAATTAGTAGAAAGAATGATTTTAGTAGGAAATTAAATTATATGAGAAAGGTGTAAAACTTGTCAATTAAAAATGGTGAATATTATTCAAGTTTTTTTGTTTTAAGTTCCCTAATGAGCTGTTTTTTTTACAGTTTTTTAACTGGGAAAATTTTTAAGTTTAAATGTTTAGAGGTTTTTGAAAATTTAAAGGATAAAGAAATAGTATATTTATAAAACAACAAAAATGGTGGATTTTCAGTTTTTAAAATCCAAAAAAAATTTTTAAATCAGCTCACAATGTTTCTTTCTGTCTTTTTTTCCCAGTTTTTTGAAAAAAGAGTTTGATTTCTTGAATTGATTATTTTTTTCACACTCACCACATCCTTTTCATTCACATTTTTCTTAAAACATTCTTTTTTTGCTCAAATTTTCAAAAGAAAAATCAAAATACTTTTCTTATATTGCCCTGCATTAAAAAAAAATTCATTATTATGCCAGGGAGTAATATTTATAAAAATATGTTTAAATATAAATTTTAATGATTCTTTGTCTTCAGGTTCAGCCATGTTTTTTGATTCCTAATCTAGCATTATTGAAATTAGAAACACAAAGAAAAAAGAAGTATTATTGGAGAAAAGTAAACACAGAAATCCAGAGAATGAACTTGAAACAGAAGAACTTCTAATAGCCTCTGATGCCATTGCATTTGTCTAAAATATGATACAAATACATACATTGATATATAATATATATATATATATATATTGTGAATAATTGAAAACAAGGGTGTAAAAAATTTACAAACCAATGTAAAATTTGAAGCATTTTTTTAGTATCATTTAGGAAGAAAATTGAAGGCCAAGACATTTAAAAATCATTTTAAGGAGGAAGTTTTCAGGAGTTAGACACAATTATGAAAAAGAATCTAAAAAAATGGAAATTGAAATTTATTAGTTATTTCAAAATTAAAATGAGAGCCTTCATATCAATCTAGTACTACACTTAAATTCATATGCAATACCAAGAAGGAAAGCTATTAGAATAGTTTTGCCATGAAAATATTTAAAGAAAAGCAATGAGGGAAACCAGTTTTGGGGGTCAGACACAGCCCAGAAGCCATTTCAATAATTCTTAATACAGTGATTTTGGAAAAATCTTGAAATATATAGCAGGAAACCAAACTGATATGGCATGATATAAAAGGCATAAAAGATGGAATATTTTTAAATAACTTGGATTATGGTGAGAAAAAATTGTCTTGTACAACAAAAATGACTAAAATTAATAGCATAAACCTAGCAATGGATTCAATAAATTTTCCAAGGTCAGCAGAAAAATATTATTATGTAGCAGTTTACATATTAATGGAAGCCAAAAATGATTTTATAAGATGACTAAAATTTTGTCTCAAAACAAACCAAGGTTGTAGTTTAATATAAACAGATGTTTTAGGGTCCCCCACAGGTAAAAACCAAAAAACTTAAAAGACAAATTTTTTTCCTGCCCAACACCACTTTAATTCATTTTTATATATATATATATATATATATATATGGATGATGTTGTATATATATGGACCATATATGGGATATAAATACATATATATGGTCAATTGGCCAAAGAAAATTTAATGGAGGTAGCCTGCCAAGAAGACCCAAATTTCAAAAGTGCCTGAAAAACATTGACAAATTATTTGAGTGATGAAATATTTAGACATAACTGTGCCTGAAAAACAGAGTGCTTGAAGTAGTTAATAATGTGATATTTGGACAGAAGTGTTAGGGAAGTCAGTAACCTTGTGGAATGATCGAACGATGTCAGCGCTATCGAGACTACCTCCGTAAAAACTTGTTTAAAACTGTTGATCATAGAAATAAATGATTAAACAAGTATTTGACCTGAAATTGTTTTTTTTTTTAAAGTTTTCAATGTCATATGATATTTTTTAAGAGAAAAAAATTTAAAATTCTTCTTGCTGGATTTAAAATTAGTGTTGGGTAATTTCATGATCTTAAAATTAAACTGAAAAATTATAATTTTAACTAGCACCATGTGATTTAAAATTGCATTTGAATTTTAAAACTTCAAAAATGGAAAAAAAGCATATAATTTTAAATATGCATGACAATTTGTGGATGTCTCATTGATATTTTAATTTAAAAAGCTATCCAAAGGTGTTCAACAACTTAAAGATGATTTTAAAAAACTATAAAGTTTAGTTTTTTATAGTTTTATAGGATATTAGGATTGAACCTGGAAAATATTGGTTTGGTTTGCTTACAATGGGATCCAATAGAGACTGTGTTATTTAATGCCAACAATTTTATTGATAATATTTTTTTTTGAAAATGTATTGCTGGTAATAATTTTTTCTCAAAAATTCTATCAATGGTAATAATTTTTTTAAAAAATTTTTGGTATTAAAAATTTTTACATCTCCACACAAAATCCTCCAATTTATGGGTTAACTATTTAACCTTGGGAATTTAAATTGCATGGTTATCACAAAAATTTTGAATTTCTGAAATTCTTCAGTTAATGATTGAATAAGTTTCATGGCAAGTTCTATGACAATAAAATATCTGTAGAAATTCCCCTATTGCCTTGTTAAATATTTAAGCTTAACAGATTTAATAAAATATTGCAATAACAATCATAAGTATGAAAGCAGGTCATTAATTAAAGAAGTAAGAGGATACAAATAAAAAGATTTGAAATTGACAAATTTTTTTTTCCATTTTTTTTAAACTGTGAAAGTTATCTATCCTTCTCTTCCATTTTTTTCATGAAACCAAAATCAGTGAATCTTCCAAATTTTTTTTTTTTTTCCATGAAATCAAAATGAATAGTCCATTATTTATGAGGTACGGACAGGGCGTTTAACGTAAAAAACAAAATAGGGAGGAGGATTAGAATCTTAATAATAATTTCAAATCTTAATAAGGGTTCAAAAGGCGAAAAATTGAATAAAATTTGTAAAAAATTTCAATTTGAAACAAAATTTGAAAAAAAATATTTTTTTAATTGAAAGAAAATTTACCATTTGAGCAGATTTGTTTTGTAAGTCTCATTTTGAATAAAAACTAATAATTTGTTTTGGTAAGGGATTTTCATTTTCAAACCTTTTGTTGATTTACTAGATTAAAACAAAAATAAAACCATGATCTAAGATTTTTTTAAAAATATAAAAAATTTTTTTTCTTTTGTATTGGTAGGAAAGTGAATCTTAAAGGACTTTCTGAAAAATTTTTAAGTATTAGCACGATGATTTGGTCATTGGTTGGTTCGTCATCTGAACCAATCCATTTGCCATTTTTATTTTTGTTTTGCACTTGGCCAAAAATTCCACAAAGATTTTGAAAATTTTGTTTCTGAATTTAAAAATATGGGATAATCGAATTTCTTTAATTCTCATGACTTATAATAAATCATAATCTTGAGAATTGATGATGTTTTCCATAAATGAAATTTACTGTGTACAAATTTATTTCCTTGAAAAGACAGTTGATTTAGGAGCTGAAAGGTCAAAATTCTCGGGATACTTTGGATAAATATTTTCATGTAGAAGGGATACATTTGAAGAATTTGCGGCCTGATAACCTTGGGTTTGGCCAAGGAAGGAAAAAGATTCATCCTAAATAAAAATTTTTTTGTTGTCAAATTTACTCTGTCATTCTTTAAAATAATTTTAAGATATATTCTTGCCTAAAAATAAAAATATTTTTTTAAACGTTTTTAACAAGGAAATTTTTCAGCGCATTTTCTGCATTGGAGTAATAAAAACGAGTTTTATGATTATTCATTAAAAAAAAATTATCCGTCAGGCATTTCAATGTCTTAGATTTTTCTTTTTTTTTAAAAACTTTTCGTTTTTTTGACATAGGAATATCCTAAAAATTTTCATTTTTTAAATGAAGTTTCTATGGGAGGAAAAAATGAAATGAAGAAGATATAAAGGTGTTTTGGATGTGACCCAAGTTTGGACATGACAACAACATAGTAATGTTTACATTAATCCAGGGGAAAGAGATTTCAGATTGTTTAAAATTCTCAATTGATAAATTTTTAGATAGATAAATAGATAATAAAACCCATCTTGTCAAATTTAATATGAAAAGCCGGATGAATAAGCCATATGAATGTGTTCCCAGAGCGAGTTTTATTAAAAATAGATAATTAATAGAAATACTATTTTTGAAAAAAAATAAAATAAAATGATAACCATTTGAAGAAATCCTTATCAAATACCTTCCAGAAAATAAATATTTTGATTTGGTACAATTTTTTTTGCATCAGGATAATTTTATTAAGAAGAAAGTATTTTCAGATCATTTTTTTTTTCCAAAGAGGAAAGAAGCAGAGATCATTCAAAAAACAACAGTAATATATGGAATTTTGGTCCAAATGATTTTGCATTAAAAAACATTTTTTTGAGGGGTGGGAAAAGATTGACTTTGGATATTTTGAAATTATCAATTCAAAAAAAACATGTTTTTGCCATCTAATAGATAAATGATAATATATTGTGCTTTGTCAAAATTCAGAAACTCATTTTTCTGGAATATCATTTTATTTTTGATCTCTCAAAATGTATAAAAAATGAATGATTTTTTCAATCTATGTCATTCTCCAAAAAAAAATCAATATTTTTTTTTATCTTGAAAAAATTTTTTTCTGAGAAATTTTTCTAAAAGTCTTGATTTAAAACTTTAGTTTTACATTTTTCTTATAAATTTAAAACCAAGTTTCAAAGTTAACTATTTGCCCATGTCTGGGACCCTAACAGATACCACCCCAGGTCAGCATGAAACTTGGGAACATCAGCAATTAACTTTTGGTTCCATTAAAATCAAAAGCCTTTGATCAATTCCTTGCTGCTGGACAATTTTTATCTTTTTGATATTCATATGTTTATTTGAGCAATTTACAAACACAAAACAAAATGGAATGGTTAAACAAATAAAGGAATTTAGAAAAAAAAAGTGACTCTTAAACAGTAACATTGTATTTCAATGTAAATTGAATTTTAAAAAATTTTTTTTGTTTGAAAAACGTAATTAAAAAGCCTACTAAAAAAAAATTAAAAAATTTTAAAATATATTGTAATTCAGAAAAAAATTTTAAAAATTAGAAAATTTACTTGAAAAAATATTCTATCAACAAAATGATTTTTCAAATGATGTTTTTTTTTTTTTTTTTTTCTTTTTGGTCAATTATATAATCCAATTATATATATTTATATATATATATAAAAATGAAAAAAATAAAAATTTTTAAAAACAATGTTTTAAAAAAAAATTTTAATTATTGTAATTAAAAAAAAAAAAACACACTTTTTGTTATTTTATTGTATTGAAATAAAGAAATTAATTTTTTTTTATTCTTAAATTGAGGTTTTTATTAAATGTATAATTCAAGAGAAGTTTATAATTCTTTTTAAAAAAATCATATCTATTAACCAAATAAAATAATGTTATTTTAAAAAAATATAAATATTAATTATATAAATAATAAAAGAAATAATAATTTAAATCAAAAAAAAAAAAAAAACATTTAGAAAGCAATTTAAATTTCTAAAAAAAAAATATTTCTTGTTTTTGTTTGAATATCAAAAAATTTAAAAAAATATTTTATTATTAATGAAAATTGTAATTTCAAAATTGTTTAAAAAAATATAAAAATCTGAAATAATTTTAATGGACATTTTATTCCGAAATGAATAAATAAAAAAAACTGATGAAATCAATAATAAAAAATAAAAAAATGAAAAATAATTTTAAAAATTTATTATTTTATTATATTAATTTATTTTGGCGTTTAGAACAAAATATAAAATAAAACAAAAATGGAAAAAGTTTTTATACAAGTTTTGTTATTATAGAAATTTTTAATTGAAATTTAAATTAAATCTTTTAAATTATAAATATATATTATAATATATAATATATAAATGTATAAAAATTCTATTAAAAATTTTTTAATATTAAAAGAGCAAGTGGTTAATATATTACAATTCTTTTCATTTAAAATTTTTATTATAATATTTTATATTTTCTTAATTATATATATATATATAATGATATATTTAAATATAAATAAAAGAAGTTCTGAAATATTATATTTATAAATTTAATATTATAACAACCAAAATTATAAATTTATATAAATATATATTTTTCACAAAAAAAATTAATATTATGATATATAAAAAATGTGTTTTATAAAATTTATATAATATATATTATAAAAATAAATTTTTGAATATATATTAAAATTGAAAAGGTTATATAATTTAAATATTAGAATTAAAATATAAATAAAATTTTAAAATTATATAAAAAAAATTAAAAAAAAAATAAAATCTGATGAAAAAAAATAATTAATTTCAAAAAAAAAAAAAAAAAAAGGAAATATAAATTTTGTTTCACTTTGTTTTAAAGAAAAAAAATCCCCAGATGATGAAAAATCATCCCTAATTTAGAAATATTTAACAAATTTTGTTATATAAAAAGAAATATTATTTATTTTTATTTTGAAATAGAAAAAACAATTAACATTTGAAAAATTAAATAGAAAATCTTAAAGCAAAATAAAATTTTTGTCAAAAAATTTATAAAAAGATTTAGGAAAACCACGGACAAAAAAATAAAAAAAAATCAAAAAAAAAAAAATCAAAATTTTTAAATAAATATGAATAAATAAATGTTTTTTTTTTTTATTTTACTTAAATATATAAATCTTATACATTTATATATATAAATATAAAAAAATTAAATTTTTAAAAAGATAAATCATTTTTAATTTCTATATATTAAATAGTGCCATTTTTTTGTTTATAAATATTTAAATAAAATATATTTTTCAATTTTAAAAAAACACAAAATATTCACATTTATATGTATATATATATTATATATATACATTAATAATAAATATAAATAAATGTTTTAAAAATATTTTTTTTTATTAAATTTTTAAAATGCATTAAATACAAAAAAAAAAATAAATTATTATAAAAAATTGAAATAATGTATTAAAAAAAAAAAAAAAAAAGAAAATCATTTAAATTAAACCGATCATATTTAAAAACGTCGTATTTTATTTTGATTTCTTTTTTCAAATATATATATAGATCCTTATATAAAATAATAAAAGGGAGGTTATTTACAAATATAATGATATTGATGTGTATTTATATAAAAAATCAATCATTTTATATAAATATATATATTTTATTGAAAAAATTTTAATTAATTTATAAATAGATTATTAAATTTATTCTGATTAGAAAAATTTGAAAAAATTTAACAATTTACAAAAAAATTCTACAATTCAAATTTAGATAATAAATAAAAAAATCAAAAAATTTAAAAATTTGTAAAAAAATATTATTTAAAAACATCTAGAAAAAAATATAAAACACAAAACAAAATATAAAATTTTTTTTTTTGGTTTAAAGAATGAAATAATTTCATTTATATATATTTAAAAAAAATAAATGTTGTTGATCCTGATAAAAATTATCAAAAAATTATAAAATAAGATAAAATAGAATAATAAAATATTTTTCTTAAAAAATATGAATAAAATTATTCTTGCCAAAACAAACATTATTTTGTTTTTAAAATTTAAAAAGATAATAATGAAGTTTTATTTGTTTTTATAATCATTATGAAAAAATGGTAATTTTATATAACAAAGAGAAATTTTTCAAAATTAGAAAAAATTTATTAAATTGGACATAATAACTGAAATTTTATTATTAAAGAAAATAAATGGCATGTAAAAAATTTGAATTATTTTATTAAATGATTTATTTAATTTAAATTTCTTTTTAAATCATTTTCCTCTGGAAAATAAATTTATTTGTTCAATGGGTATCAAATTAAAAAAGACAATGATTTAGATTTTCCATGTAAAAAAAATAAAAAAACGAAAATTAATTTTTTTAAAAATTTTTTTAAAAGAATAATCAAATAAAATTTCATATTTAAATTTTGTTTTGTAAACATTTTTCAAAAATATTATATTAAGCATTTAAAACAAAAAAAATTTTTAATTTTTAGAATTAAAAAAATTTGTGAACCATATTTAAAAAATGTTTGAATTTACAAATAAAAAAAAAATAAATTAACCCATAAAAACTGTATATTAAAATATATTGATATATTCATTTTATATATAAATTGATCCATTACTTTATAATATACAAAAACAATATTTATTTTATTTTGTTTCGTAATAAAAATTAAATATTTTATCAAAAAAAAAATATTTTGATAACTGAAAAAAAAAGCTTTAAAAATATAAAATGGGACAATCATTTATAATTTTTAATGAAAAATGAAATTTTTTGTTTTTTTCTATTTTTTTTTCATGTTTGAAAATTTTTATATTTTTACGCAATTTGGTAATATTAATAACATTTACAATGATTTGGGAAAGTCTCATCAAAGAATTTATCAACATGTTAAAACCTTATTTTTTTGATTTAAAGGATTGTTTATATTAAAATAAATTTCATAAATAAATTTTCAATGAAAAAATTTGATGTCTATGGAATTTAAATAAATTTTTGAAATTTTTAGTTGAAATCTATATAAAAAAAAAAAAGGCAATTAATTTTCTTTTTTGTCTGAAGAAAATTTACATTTTAAAATATTTTATATAGATATAAAAATTATAATAATTTTCTGAATAAATGTTTATTCATTGTCTGATTTTGCGAAATTTAAAACATTTTTTGATAGCATGAATAAAAAAAGTTTTCTTTCTGAAAAAAATTTATATATGAAATTTATCAATAATATTACTTTATTTTCATTAAATTTCATTTATTTCAATTTTTCTTTTTTTAAATATTATTTTTTCAATTTTTTCATTTAGAATATCATTATATTTCAAAAAGTTTTTAAAATCCATTCAAAAATATTGTTTTCATATAGATAATGTTGTTCAAAAATAAAAGAAATAAAACCCCCAAAATTAAAAAAATTTTACAAAATTTGTAACATTTCAAAATTAATATAAATCTTTTTATTTCATAATCTTTAATTAAATGAAATTTAAAAATGATTTTTTAAAGTCAAAAACATCAGTTAAGAACAAATTATTATAAAATATATTTAACTTTTTATTATTGATATTTAAACTTATTTTATTTGTTAAAAAATTGATTTGTCAAAAATCAATTAAAAATTCCTTTCAGGATAAACAATTTTATAAATAAAATGATTAAATTTTTAAATTTATAATTTATATATATATATATATTTCGAAACCTCAATAAAATGGGAAAAAATCAGCTAATTAATTTGTTTTTACATTTTATTTATTTATTTAAATGAAAAATATAAATAATATATATAAAAATATCAAATAATTTATATATAAACTTTTCTATTTTTAAAAAATATATATAAAATAAAAAATATTTTTATTAATAAAATTGTATATATATTAAAAACCAACAAAAAAAATTCTTTAAATTAATATTATCTAAAAATAAATAAAATATATATATATCATAAAAAAATATATAAATCATTATATTTCCAAATATGTTTTTAATTTATATAATATTTATATATATATATATATATATATATATGTTTATATATATACATATATAAATAATATTATTTTTTTTTATATATTATATATTTTTATATTAATATATTGGCATATTTTAATATGCAATTAAATTTATATATATTTAAAAATAATAAAGTAAACAATTTATCATATTTTTATAACATTGATATTTATATAAATATTCAATAAACTATATGAATAAAAAAATATTATAAATATAAAATTTAAATTCTAAGCATAAATTATATTTTATTTTATATATATATATATATATATATATATATATATATATATATATATATATATATATATATATATATATATATATATATATATATATATTGATGCATGTTTCATTAAATAATATAGACAAGTTTTGTCTATTTATTTTTATGTAAATTCCTTTCATATTGTCTGATAAGTTTAATAACATTATCATTAAAAGACGAAAGAAAATCACCATATTGATACATGTTTTAAATCCTATCTAAGCTTTCGGCTTACATAAGCCATTATCAAAGATGACAATTACATTTCAATATATTAAACAATACACGGACAAAACAATAATGATAGTCTGTTTTGTTTTGCATGGAAAATTTTCAAAGCAACGACAAACTCGTGTATACGAGACGCTGGAAGCGAAAATCGCATCGCAGCTCATGACGTCACACATGACCACGCGAGAGTGAAAACGAGAAGTATTAAGTATGGGAAGCCGTTGGTATAAACCAATGGCTTCTGTTATCAATTATAGGCATTTAAGAATATTTGTGGAGATTTCATAGTTTATTTTGTTCAGGTTAGGTTTCAACTGTTTTATGTATATAGCTTCAAGAATTTTTAGTTTTTGTTTATTGTTTTCATGTTTAAGTATAGTTGTGTTTTCAACAAGGATTTTCCGGAATTGTGTATGCGGCCAGGCATGTTGTTTTAAATGCCTAAAAATGTTAGAGTTATCATTCAAATGTAGAGTCAAGCGTCGTGAAAGCGAGTTTGTGGTGTGACCAACATAAATATTATTTAATCCATTGGAGATACAATCTCCCAAAGGGCACTTGAATTTGTAAATTTGTAAACTATGTTTTTTTTTTGCAAATCGCTAACGGGGGGGGGAAGAATCATTGCGAATAATTAAGTTGGATATACTAGATTTAGTGTAGTATATGATTAACCTAATTTTTTTGCTAGGATCTGTTGTAGATATATTAGTATTTACTAATTTTTTTAGTATATTTTCATCTTGTTTATAATTAGTATGCATTTGACTACGATATAAGAGATTAATATGTTTGGGATTAGTTGAATAAAGTATTATTTTCTATTTGCTTAGTATTAAGACTTCTAAGAAAGCATTTTATTTGTTCATCAACTATATAGTTTGGAAATATATTATTAATAAGTGTTTGTTTTATATTCTTTAGTTCACTGTAAAAAATCTGTTTTATGGATGAATTAGTTTCTGCATGATGTATTAGATTTTTTATAATTGCTATTTTGTAGTAATATGGGCATTCGCTCTTATAGTTAAGTTTGTACATGAATTTATGTTGGTAGGTTTTTTGTAAAATGAAATAGTAAATTTATTTATTATTTGTGTTTATCAATATGTCAAGGAAGGAATTTTATTATTAGTATTGAGTTCATACGTGAATTTAAGGGACAGAATTATTTTGGAAACGTTTTTGAAGTTGAAGTATTTCATCTGTATTTTTAACTAACATAAGGATATCATCAACATATCTTAGATGGATGGATGTTTTTTTAAAATCTGTAAATATCTTATTTTCACACATTCAACATGTAGAAAGGAACTAAATATAGATATATATAAATATATATATATATATATATTATATATATATATATTATATATATATAAAAAAACAAAAGGATAATTTCAACCTTTAGAATTTTTAATTTCAAATTAAAATGTTTAACGTGTAATATTTTTAATATTCCTATTTTTAGATTGGGGGGATAAAAATGGTTTGGTTTTTTGTATATTTTTCTTTTGAAATTTTCAAGTGTTTCACTAACAGGGAATTTGTAAATAATTTTTATTTTATCAAGTAAAGCTTTGATTTCATTAAATACAATTTTTGAATATTTTAAAATTTTTTATTTTTATTTAGGTTTATTTTAACATATTTTATATACAAATATTTATAATAAATTTAATTTTTTGGTTAATGTAAAATTTTAGATGATATACAGGAGTTGGATTTTGGAAATACAAATGAGGACGGAGAGGTGTTTAAATTTTTAACCAATTTTATAAAATTTTTTTGTACTTTGAGGTCTGTAATATTCAACAATTTGATTTAAAGCAAAGTAATTTATGTTCAATATTATTAGCATTCTGAGTTAATTAAGCATTGATTTTTATTTATGGTCGGGTTATTTTTTTTTATTTTTGTGAAAATGAACTTTTATGTCATAATCTATATTTTTGTTTTAATCCAATTTATTTAGGAAAACCAAAATTTTGTTTTATCAGCTTTTTTTCCCAATTATAAATATTCAAATTAGAAGTCCCTTTAAGATCACAATTTTTAGAAGTTTTTAAAAATAAAATGTGTATTTATGCGGAAGTAGAAATAGATATCGGTTGAATACAAGAATTTAAGTATTTCTTTAAATTCTGAAAGCATCATCTTTCTTTTATTTTAGAAATTTAATATATTTGGGGAATTGTTATTTGAAGAAAGTTGATTATTTATCACGGGACAGAATGAACCTTGTGAATCGTTTTAAAAAAAATGTATCAATATACTGATTTTCTTTTGAGCTGGTTGGACATGATAATATTTATAATAAATAAAAACAATATGAAAAGATTTTTACATAAAATAAGGGTTTCAAAGTAGAGAATAATTCATTATTTAATGAAAGATGCATCAAAAAAAAAAAATTAAGGTATACTTTTGCTAAATTTTTCCAGTAATATATACACATATACTCCATTCTTAATCTGATTTGATATATGTAGTTATAAAGAGTTACATATGAATACAATTATTATTGCAATATATTTTACCTATTGAACATATGCATGTTGTAAGATAATGATATATATATATATATATATATATTTACACACATTCATATATACAACTTATAACATTTACATATATATATATATATATATATTGGACAGATCGTTAAAATTAAAACAGAAAGATCGAATAAGAGATCGATTTTGCCAACATTGCAATAACCAGATAATTTTATTAAAAGAGGGCTACCCATTAATAATAACATTCATTTGAACTACGCGACAGACCTGACATGATGACAATGCCTTTTCTTCAACATGCTATTTCGCAAGGGACTATATATCTTATAAATATATATATATATAAACGTTATTTTTTTTTTTTATAATTTCAGATAAAATTGTTAAATTTTCCCTAATAATGTTTTTTTCTTTTTCTCATAAGTAAAGAAACACCTTTGCGTCTCAGTTGTTTTGAACTTTGTTTTCAGTGAAATGGATTTAATTTTGAGCAGAAAATTAAAAAATTCACCAAGAATCTAATTTTCCATTTGGTCAAATAAAGGTAAAAAAAAAAAATTGTCAATCAATATTCAACCCATAAAATAAACCTAAAAAGAAAAAATACTTTTATTTTATCAGTGACGCTACAACCACACCGATTCAAAATAAATAAATAAATTCATTGACAGATATGTTTTTTAACATTTAAACTGTTAAACAATAACTGCAAAATGCTTTATTTCACTTTATTGAAAATATGTTTAATTAATGGAAATTTTCCTCCACGCTTCTGTTACGTCTTAACGAGCAATTTTAGCTGTCAGCACTTTTTAATGTCGGCCAACATTGATGGATATCTAAACCTTATACACAGCAAATATAACATACCTTAAAATAAATAATTACATCAACAATGTGATTGGAATGTGAAAAAAAAAAGTAATTCCATCATTCTCTATCTTTTTTTTTTAAGTGTGAAAATTCTTAAAATAATTTTTTTCTAACTTCTAAATTTAAAACCATTTAATAAATCTTTTTCTCTTTTTTTTAAAGTCTGTATATGATCAATTATAACATATGTAGTATTGAAAATAAAAAACAATATATATTTAATAGTAGTATGTTGTGAAAAAATTCTAAAAAAAAACAAAAAGAAAGTATGAAACCAGTCCTGTAAGAAAATAGTTAAATAACAGATAAACCATAGGTAATTCATAATGTCGTCAAAAAAATCTAAAATGTAGGTTCATATTAGAATTTTTTTTTCTAAGAAATTCTACATTTTTTTAAAAAAACGTACCCATTAATGGCAATTCTGAAATTATAATATTTAAAATATATTAAATGGTATCATAGATAATATAGCAATGATCAGATATTCTTTTTTTAAAATTTTGCCTTTTGGATAAAAAATTGCAAAACTTTGTTTTATATATATATATATATATATATATATAATATATATATATATAATATATATTTTAAAATAACAACAAAAGTTTGTCGGTTAGCTGAAATGTTAGATTCAGCATGCTGTTAACAATTTATTAAATATATTATTCCATCAGACGTTAGATATATGCAATTAACAATATATATATTATATATATTAAACACAGTTCTTTAGATGATATTTTAGAGACAAATTTTTACATAATTTCAATTTTAATAAAAGATATTGGTTAATGATAATTTTGTTTATTTCCATATATTAATCCGGAATCTGGGTTTATTTAAAAAAAAAATAAATAAATAAAACGTTTTGTATTTTAAAATCTAGGATTAATTTTCATCATTTAAAATAAATTGGAATTAATGTTTTTTTTTTTAATCAAAATGTTTACTTATCTTATTCGAATATAAACTAAAATATATTTATATATATATATATATATATATATATTTTGTTTCTTTGTTAAATTGTGCAAAAATTTATTTTACCAAAAATCCGTTTTTAAAAATTTAATTTTCTTTTGTTTAATGATGAATAACCCTTTTTGAACATCACCAAAAATATATGAAAAGAACAATATACTATTTAGAATCTATTCAATTTTGATTTTGAAAATTCAGTTGAGGATGAAGGGAGGTATTTAAATTCCTATGCGATTAATAAAATCACTGTTTTATTATGTGTGTGTTGTTATTAATGTATATAGTTATATATATATATATATATTTCATATGTGAAATCCAATTGATGATGTGAAAGGTTGTAAATTAGTGTCTTGTTTTTTTTATTGTTCAAAATATTTTATTGAATGTATTTGATCTTTTACTTTGTCTGGTAGAATCCGTCAATATGTTAGCTTATAAAGATTAGATTTAATGTTTATAATAGGAAAATGACAAATAAGAATTATATAAACATATTTATTTTTATATATATATATATATAAGGGTTATATATGGTATATATCAGCATTTACAGATTTTATCAAAATTTGAAAATATATATATATATATAGGAAAATAAAGAAGAATGTAACAATTATTCCACTATTCATACCATTTACTTTTTAAAAAAAACTTAGTAATCTTTCAATCAATGTATCTATGAATTTTATTATAAGGGACATTAAAATAAAAACAGAGAATACAAGAGAATCCATTTTGTTGAGATATATGACTTGGATATCCTGAAAGGACGCAACACATTAAAAGACCTGATTATATCAGGTCTTTTTCTTAAATATCCTCTCCATAATATCCAGAAATAAAGAATCATGGGTATCATTTTTGCATTAAATCCGTATGATAGTGTTCTCAGTAATATCGATTTTGAGAGTCAAGTGGATTTTAGATTAGATGCTTATTTTCCCAAATATGTATAATTTAATCTGTCCATCCAGATTACTTTCTGCATTCTGTTGAGTATTCTTCTAGGTTCGATGAATTAACTATGATTAGTTCAATTGGTCCCTGATATATATATATATATATATATATATAAATGGCTGAGTGCATGGATCTGCCAAAGCACGACAAATTCTTTTACAGATGTACACTCAACATATATATATATATATATATATATATATATATATATATATATATATATATATTTAAAATCATCCGAATGTTTATACATTCTTTTTTAGACTGAAAATATTTAAGTAAATGCTCTATTTATTAAAAAACAGTATTAACAATTTTACTGCCTGAATGTCCAAGAAATTTTCATAGAAAATATGTGTCCTCCGTATGAAAATTTCTTGGACATTCAGGTCGGTAAATGTTGTATCTTTAAATAAACAGACATTTACTTAAAATTTGTATCTTAAAAAGAATATAAATATAAAAAATATATAAAATTATATAGACATTTGTCCATTCCATAATATATATATATATATATATATATATATAAAATACACACATATACATGCACATACAAGGAGGTGCTGAAAATTTATTGTCCTTGCTCAGTTCCAAAATTCTAATGAAATTGCCAAACTTCAGAATTCTTTTCTTTTTTCTTTTTTTTTTTGAAAGGTTTCTTGGTTAGCACCAGAACTTTTCAGCAACATTGTGTGTGCGTGTGTGCGCACGTGTAAGAGGAAAGAAGAAACAAATTCTTCCTTCCACAAAAATATTTTTCCTCTTTCTCCTTTTCTAGAATAAAATTCAATAACTATGGACAAATCTCCCCACCACCACAACCCCAGCCACCATTATCTCTGCCTCTTATTCTTTTCTGGGGGTAAATGGAATAATAATTAAATTTTGAACGTTGCATCAAACTTCTCTCAAAGATTAATTAAAGGAAAGAATCTACAATGATAACTGCTAACATTTTTGACAATTAGAAAAGTAACAAAAAAAAAACAGAAGGATTGTGAAGAGGATGAATTTAAAATTGGCGGAGATTCGTAAAGGGAGATGAAAGTTGGCTGGTTGGGGAGGGCACTTAGAAATACAACAAATTAAATTTTTTTTTTTTTTTTTTTAAATAGTTGCTTGGATTGAAATCCAAATGTTGTAAGGCATCTTCCTTATTGTTACATGTTTGTTTATTTCTTAATTGCATTCTCTCAAGTAATTAATTCCACACATAACATAAATTTTACAATATTTTATTTAACAATTGGATTCATTTTCTTTTCTATGTACCTATGAGAAATACACCTAAAGGCAGTAGATATACTGACACAAAATAACTACTGATCTAGATATTTTATATATGTCGTCCAAACAAGTTTTATTAAAATCCACTAACAAGGACGATCTTTTAAATCAAAGAGAAATTTTAAATATGCTTCCAAAAATCGTCCATTTAATAATCCAAGAGAAGGTTTTTTGCATGGCTAATGCTAACTTTAGTACTAACAAGGACGTAATCTTTTAGGAAAAAAGTTTGGAAACATTTGGCAATAAATGGTTTGTAAGACAGCTTATATAAATGCTTAAATAATTTAAATTCCTATGAAACAACTCATTTTTAATAATCCAAGATATAAGGTTTTTAAAAAGTTTGGATGGATTTGTTTAATAAATAATCAGTGATAAGTACTTTTTGTTAATTTGTAATGCATTCCTATAGTAAAATCATTTGCAATGAATTTCTATATGCTTTTAGGAAATGTCACTATAAAATGAATTGGAGTTTGGATGGATTTGTCTAATAAGTGATAAGACAGCTTCATAAATAAGCTAGTAAATAATTTATATAAAGGCTATTTGCAATGAATAATTTGCTTTTAATTTGCATTCAGGATATATAATCATTAGAGGGAATGAAAGTTTGGATGGATTTTTTAATAAATCCTTTCTAAATCTATAAATAATTTTAATGTATTTCCTATGTAAAATCACAATATTTGTAATCTTTTAGTATTTGCTATGTCACTATAAAATGAAAGAAAGTTTGGATTTGTTTAATAAATCCTATCAGTGATAAGACAGCTTACATAAATGGCTAGTAAATAATTTGTAATGCATTCCTATAGTAAAAATTTCATTGCTATGCAATGAATTTGAAAGTTTATCTATGCTTACATAAATGGCTAGTAAATAATTTTTATTCCTATTGCTATTTCACTATGCTTTTAGTAATGTCACTATAAAATGAATGAAAGTTTGGATGGATTTGTTTAAGAAATCCTATCAGTGATAAGACAGCTTACATAAATGGCTAGTAAATAATTTGTAATGCATTCCTATAGTAAAATCATTTGCAATGAATTTCTATCTATGCTTTTAGTATTTGCTATATCACTATATATGTAATCATTAGAGGGAATGAAAGTTTGGATGGATTTGTTTAATAAATCCTATCAGTGATAAAACAGCTTACATAAATGGCTAGTAAATAATTTGTAATGCATTCCTATAGTAAAATCATTTGCAATGAATTTCTATCTATGCTTTTAGTATTTGCTATGTCACTATAAAATGAATGAAAGTTTTGATGGATTTGTTTAAAAATTTGTTTAAGTAAAAATTCCTATCATTCCTATAGATTTGCAAGAATTTCTATCTACAGCTATATCACTATATATAAATGGAATGAAAGATGGATTGTTTAAATAAATTTGATAAAACAGCTTACATAAATTCCTAAATAATTTGTAAAAATAAAAATTTGCAATGAATTTCTATCTATGCTTTTAGTATTTGCTATATCACTATATATGTAATCATTAGAGGGAATGAAAGTTTGGATGAATTTGTTTAATAAATCCTATCAGTGATAAAACAGCTTACATAAATGGCTAGTAAATAATTTGTAATGCATTCCTATCGTAAAATCATTTGCAATGAATTTCTATCTATGCTTTTAGTATTTGCTATGTCACTATAAAATGAATGAAAGTTTGGATGGATTTGTTTAAGAAATCCTATCAGTGATAAGACAGCTTACATAAATGACTAGTAAATAATTTGTAATGCATTCCTATAGTAAAATCATTTGCAATGAATTTCTATCTATAATTTTAGTATTTGCTATATCACTATATATGTAATCATTAGAGGGAATGAAAGTTTGGATGGATTTGTTTAATAAATCCTATCAGTGATAAAACAGCTTACATAAATGGCTAGTAAATAATTTGTAATGCATTCCTATAGTAAAATCATTTGCAATGAATTTCTATCTATGCTTTTAGTATTTGCTATATCACTATATATGTAAATTGAGGGAATGAAAGTTTGGATGGATTTGTTTAAGAAATCCTATCAGTGATAAGACAGCTTACATAAATGGCTAGTAAATAATTTGTAATGCATTCCTATAGTAAAATCATTTGCAATGAATTTCTATCTATGCTTTTAGTATTTGCTATATCACTATATATGTAATCATTAGAGGGAATGAAAGTTTGGATGGATTTGTTTAATAAATCCTATCAGTGATAAGACAGCTTACATAAATGGCTAGTAAATAATTTGCAATGCATTCCTATAGTAAAATCATTTGCAATGAATTTCTATCTATACTTTTAGTATTTGCTATGTCACTATAAATGAATGAAATTTGATGGGAAATAAAGTTTGGATGAATTTGTCAAATTTAATAACTAAACTTAGCATTACCTGGCAAAAGGCCAAATGTCTGTGCATTATCAAATTTTCTAATTGATTTTCCTTTTGACACATATACATTCCTCATGAACAAATCAAGTTTAAATTCCATGCACAAGAATGCGTATATTAAATGAATGGCAGTTGCAAAATCATTTGACTTTTATTTCTTTTATGAATTTTTATCTATGCTGATTTTATATTTTGTTAAACTAATGTCACTCTTGTCAAAAAAAAAATATACAAAACAAAACAAATGAATGAAATTTCTTTTGTCTTTTGGATAATTGTTTTTAAGAACCCATAGGCTGAGGGAAGAGAAAGCGTATTCATATCAGTGATAAGACAGCCATTATCCATTACATAAATGCACATTAGTAAATAATTTGTAATGATCATTCCTAACTTAGATATTAGGTTATTATATGGAACCAATGTTTCAAAATCATTTGCCAATGAATTTCTGGAATAATAATAATCATGATATTATGTCTTGAAGATACAAGAAAAAAAATCCCCTTTAGATATTTGCTATATAGGTGTTCACATTGGGATAAGAATGATGCAGAAAAATGCATCCTCTGCTAAGTGTTAATGTAATATACCTTTGAAACTATGATCATTAGAGGCCACCTGCCTTGAAAAGTTCAGGATGGATTTGTTTAATAAATCCTATAACAGATTTAGTATGATAAGGAAATTGAACAAAGAATGGACTGTGCTTACATAAATGGTTAGTAAATAATTTTGCCAATGACACCAAAATTATTCATTCCTAAACTATTACTTTAAAATCCTTTGATCATCGTTTAAAATTTCTCAATCTATGCATTTTAGAACCATCCTTATTTGAACCTATATCACTATATATGTAATCATTTGAAGGAATGCAACAAAAAATGGGATGGAACTTAATGTTTAATAAATTCTATCAAATGGAACAGAAAACCATAAGACTACCAACAGCAACAACTAAAATGGATAAATGGAACTCAAAGAAAAATAAATAATTTGTAATGCATTCATAAACTAGAGATAAAAAACCATTTGAAGACTACCAATGCAACAATTTCTATCTATGGAACTTAGTATTTGCTATGTCACTATATATGAAACCAATCATTAGAGCAGCAACAACTAAAATGGATTTGGATGGATTTGTTTAATAGTTCCACTATTGAGATGATAAGACAGCTTACATAAATGGCAACAACTAAAATGGATAAACTAATTTATAATCCATGGTATAGTTAAAACTCATTTGAAACCACAATGAATTTCTATCTGGATACTTTTAGTATTTGTATATGTTCACTATAAACTACAAAAAAAAAAGTTTTGATGGATTTGCAAAATAAAATGGATAGCACATGGAACTCAAAGAGAAAATAATTATGTGTCAAATAAACAAATATGGAACAGAAACCACATTTACAAAGCAGCAACAACTAAAATGGATACCATGGAACTCAAAAAGGCCAAATGTCTTGTGGAACAGAAACCAAATTTACCAAATTGCAACAACTAAATGGATAGCACATGGAACTCAAAGAGAAAATTTATAATTTTGGACACATAAACTAGAGATATGGAACAGAAACCATTCTTGAAGACTACCAACAGCTGCAACAACTAAAATGGATAGCACATGGAACTCAAAGAGAAAATTTAAAGTTCTACATAAACTAGAGAATGGAACAGATATTAAATGAACAGGCAACAAGTAAAATGGATAGCAATAACTCAATTGAAAATAATTTTATAATTGGTATATTGTTCCACACAACTCAGAATGAGTGGAACAGAAACCACATTTTGAAGACTACCAATTTTTTAAAATGGATAGCACATGGAACTAAAAGAGAAAATAATTTTATAAATCAAGATTGAAAACTAGAGATGATTGGAACATATTTTGTTAAAAACAACAACTAAAATGGAACAGACAATTTTTCCTGGTATAGAAGTTCATCATAAACAAAGATGAGTGGAACAGAAACCACATCTTGAAGGATCATCTCTTGTTGAAAAAAATAAAACATACAAACAAAACAATCACTTGAAGTGTACTAAAATGGATCCCCACTCAAAGAGAAAAATAATTATAATCCTGGTATAAGAAACATAAACTTTTTGTCTTTTGGAGTAACAACTAAAATGGATAGCACATGGAACTCAAAAGAAAATAATGATATAATCCTGTTTTAAATTTTAAACTAGAGAATGGAACAGAAACCACCTCAGGACTACTGCAACAACTAAAATGGATAGCACATGGAACTCAAAGAGAAAATAAAAGTATTCATAAACCTTTTCACCAGGGCAGCAACAATTAAAATGGATAGCACATGGAACTCAAAGGAAAATAAATATAATCCTGGATAGAAGAATCACTTGAAGAATTGGAAAATGCACATGAACTCAAAAGAAAATAAATTATAATCCTGGTATAGAAGTTCCACATAAAACTAGAGATGAGTGGACAGAAACCAACAATTCTGAGCAACAATAAAATCCATTACACAAAGAGAAAATAATGATATATTCTGGTATGAAGTTCCACATAAACTAAAGAATTGGAACAGGTTTTGAAGACTACCAACAGCCTAACATCTAAAATGGATAGCATATGGAACTCAAAAGAGAAAATAATCGTATAATCCTGGTATAGAAGTTCCACATAAACTAGAGAAGTGGAACAGAAACCACATCACTTGAAGACTACCAACAGCAGCAACAACTAAAATGGAGCAAATGGAACTCAAAGAGAAAATAATCGTATAATCCTGGTATAGAAGTTCACATAAACTAGAGATGAGTGGAACAGAAAACCACCAAACAAAGGAAGACTACCAACAGCAAATAACAATAAAATGGATGCATATGGAACTCAAAGAAAAAAATAATATAATCCTGGTAAAAGTTTAAACTAAGTGAATGGAACAGAAACCACATCAAGAAGAACCAAAAGCAAAACAATAAAAATAGCACATGGAACTCAAAGAGAAAATAATACAATATAATCCTAAATAGAAGTTCCACTAAACTAAGAGGAGTGGAACAGAAACCACATCACTTGAAGAATACAAACAAAAGCAACAACTAAAATGGATAATGTATATGGAAATCAAAGAGAAAATAACAAAATAATCAAATATAAAGTTCCACATAAACTAGTTGGGGAAAGAAACCACATATGAAGATGCAGCAAAAAAAATGGATAGCACATGGAATCAAAGAGAAAATCTTATAATAAGTGTTCCATAAACTAAAAAAGGTGGAACAGAAACCACATCAAGATAAAGCAACAACTAAAATGGAAACATGGAACTCAAAGAGAAAATAATGGATAATCCTGGGAAGTTCCAAAAACAGAGATGAATGGAACCAGAAACCTGCACTTGAAATCCAGCAACAACTAAAATGGATAGCAAACTCAAAGAGAAAATGTAGAATCCTGGTATAGAAGTTCCACATAAATAAAGAAAGTGGAACAGAAAAATCCTTCAAAACCTCAGCAAACAACTAAAATGGATAGCACATTCAAATGAAAATAATCTATAATTATAGTTCCACATAAAAACTAAGGAAATTGAACAGAAACCACATCATGAAGACTACCAACAGCAGCAACAACTAAAATGGATAGGAACTAGAAAATAATTATAATCAAGGTATAGAAGTTCCACATAAACTAGAATGAGTGGAACAGAAACCACAACTTGCTACCAACAGCACTAAACAACTAAAAAACCATGAAAAACTTAATTATAATCCTGGTATAGAAGTTCCACATAAACTAGAATGGAAGAAAGAAACCACATCACTTAGACTACCATTGAGCAACTTTTAAATGGATAGCCATGGAACTCAAAGAAAAATAACATTATAATCTGAAGAATAAATTATTCAGAAAACATCACTTGAAACTACCAACAGCAGCAACAACTAAAATGGATAGCATACAACTCAAAGAAAAATCAGATATAATCCTGGTATAGAGTCATGTTTTAAAATAGAGATGTATCATGAACAGAAAAGCATCACTTGAAGACTACCAACAGCAGCAACAACTAAAATGGAACATGGAACTCAAAGAAAATTTGAATCCTCATGGACTAAACTGCTAGTGGAACAGAAACCACATCAAACTACCAAAAGAACTGTAAAATGGATAGCACATGGAACTCAAAAGAGAAAATAAACATAATCCTGGTAATTGTTCCATAAACATCACTTGAAGACTACCAACAGCAGCAACAACTAAAATGGATAGCACATGGAACTCAAAGAGAAAATAATGACCTAATCAAAATGTTGATATTCCACACGACTTCAAACAAAAGGTTAGGAAGAAACCCCTCCCCATCAATACTGGAAAGAGCAATAACAGCTACTGGACTTGAGAAACCTTTTTTCCTGAAAAATTGTTTTAAGAGAAAGATTTTATAAATTTCAACTGACAGTAGTACTGAATGTTCAGTGAAGTCACTGTTAATGTGTTTCTTTTTTTTTTTTTTTTCAGTATTGATGGGGGTTTCCTTCCTTGACTTTTGTTTTGGGTAGTGTTAACATTCATTAACTGAGCAACCAGTAATTTTTTAGTTGAAATTTATAAAATCTTTTCTTAAAACAAGTTATGGTTAAATGTCCAGTAGCTGTTATTGTCTTTTTCAGCATTAATGGGGGGGGTCCATCCTAATGTTTTATTTGAAGTAGTGTGAAAGGTCAACATCTTGATTTTCTCTTTAACTTAAGTGTGCTCTATGAATTAGACAATGGGCAACCATCATGATCAAGAACGATTCAGTTACCGACTTAAGAGTTACCTCTCAATGGGATCTTTCAAAGTCTATATATATATTAGGTTTCCAGAGTTAAAAAAAATATAATGAGCTCACCCGCCATATTTCAATGTATGAAAGACCAGCAGCTCAATTCTCAGAACTGAGGAGCCCAAATGTCCACCCATATGATTTGATTATAGTGGTGAAGGCCTTGTACAGGATCATTCACATTTTTTGGAAGAACGGAATACAGAGAACTCGTGCACATAGTTGTCCTTCTCCTAGACTGGTAGACAGACAAAGATAAAGAGCCAAGTCCGTTCTACTCTTAACCCCTATCAAGGAGGAGATGAAGGGATGGGTTCATACCTTTCCCAAGGGTATTTTTACATATGTGAATGTAATGAACTGAAAGTCAAATTCGGCTTTTCAATTCCTAATTCCAAGCCATATTTCATTATGTCTGGCCACTTGTATTCAAAGATACTCATCTACTATGGTGGCTAGCTAATCCCTATTGCAGATGCTTGCTCAGGCGCATTTTGTGTTTGTTCAACACCCAAAGAGCCACCTGTGGTTTTGTGGTTTATACTGTAACTATGCTGAGCAGACCTTACTTAATTAGTAAACTTTTCACAGTTCATTTTTTTTAATCCGACTTCATGCAATCCTTATAATGACTGTAGTTACAGTCGAAAGTACCATATATACTTGTGTATAAGCCAACTTCAAAACTTTTCTTCTCAGGACAATGCTCTTCAGCAACAACAAAACTGTCCATCTCAGGACAACGTTTAAAGCGACTACAAAACTGTCCTTCTAGGGACAATACTCTTCAGCGACTTCAAAACTGTCCTTTTCAGGACAACGCTCTTCACTGACTTCAAAACTGTCCTTTTCAGGACAACGCTCTTCACTGACTTCAAAACTGTCCTTTTCAGGACAACGCTCTTCACTGACTTCAAAACTGTCCTTTTCAGGACAACGCTCTTCACTGACTTCAAAACTGTCCTTTTTCAGGAAAATCTGACTGACTTCAAAACTGTCCTTTTCAGGACAACGCTCTTCACTGACTTCAAAACTGTCCTTTTTTTTTTTTTTCTTAAATACTTCAAAACTGTCCTTCAGGATTTTTCTTCACCAACTACAAAACTCTCATTTCTGTTATTTTCAGAACAATGCTCTTCAGCAACTACAAAACTGATTTTCAGGACAATGCTCTTCAGTGACTACAATACTCACTGCATGAGCTTGCTGAAATATTTTTTGCCTAGTGCACTGTAACCTTATTTTTGTTGATGTATTTTCTTTCACAAAAATAAAGTTAGCAATATATTTTTTTTTTACTCAAGTCTTTTTGTTTGCTGCTGTTATCCATCATTCAATTTCTGCTTGCAGGCCAATATACCACTCACAACAAATACACCTTATTTATATATTAAAATATTTCATTAATTTCTCATTATCAGCAAAAAACATTAACAAAAGAAAATATTTCATAGTAAGTCATTCAACAAGCTTGCCATCTTATTTTTTAATTCATTTTTTAGTTAAAATTTTTTATATTTTTTTTTTATATATTCATCATATTTGTTCCAAAAGATATCATTTTCAAAATACTTTCTTTTTTCTATAGTGTGAAGTTCTTCAATTTATTTTACTCATATTTTCTTTTTATTATGTACTCAGTTTTGATAGGATAAGGAATAAATAACAAACGTTTATAGGTCTAATGTTTTGCTTTTATTAAAGTTTCCTCAGAGAATGAAATATTGAGGAGAAAAAAGAAAAAACAAGGAAAATTCTGCTATTTTTAATTTTTGTCTTGTTTGGTTTTTCTTTAAAAAATGCCTAATAAGCACATGCATGCACAAATAAATATACATGATCAACTGAATTCCACATAAACTAGAATTATGATACACATACAGAAATGAATTTTACATACAAACACTGCTTGACATGACAGATGCTCACGAGGTCTGATTAACCAAATCGAAAACAAGCACAAAAATTAAAATAGCAGAATTTTCTTTCTTTTTCTCCTCTATATTTCATTTTCTGATGAAGCTTAATTAAAAGCGAAACATGCTAAATTTATAAACATTTCTAATTTGTTCCTTATCCTATCATTCTGTCAGATTCCAATCCATATTTGATCTTTATTTGATCCCAATTCATACTCAGTTTTATATTACATTTTTAGAATCACCCATTTTTACCCAATCTTTTTGCAAACGTCTGCTATTTTCCCAACATTTTTGGAATCACACAATTTTTTTCTAACCCTTTCAGACACATCCTAACTTTTCTGAGACTTATTTTTAGCCATTATTATTAATTTTTGACAAGATGTTACTTTCATTTTAATTTTTAGTTGCTATTTTTAATAAAACTGGCACATTTAATTTTTTTTTCCAAGACTTCCTTTCTTTTCTTTACTTTAATTTGCATTTCATGCCTTTATTTTCTATTTGCTATTATATTTTATCAAAATAATCAATTCAAAAGTTATTGTCCATATTTATCTAATAAATATATATTAATAATATATCTCTATTATATTTTAAATTGTAATTGTTTGCTTTAAAATAAAACAAGAGAGTAGGAAGAAAAAAGAAATACAATCCTTAGTCGGGTGGGGGATTAAACAGACTGGTTTAAATAAAATAAAAAGAAAAAACAATAAACAAAAAAATAGGAAGAATAAAAATCAAAATAATTTTAAAAAAATAAAATTTAAATTTTTTTTTAGAAAATTTTTTTAAAAAATAATTTTTAAATTAAAAAAAAATTTTTTAAATCAAGTTTTTAAAAAAATATTGAAAAAAAAAAAAAAAAAAAAGTTAAAATTTCAAAAAGAAAACGTAAGCAAAAAAAAAAAGTAAAGGAAGAAAAAGTAGAAATTTAAAGATACCCATGAAATTAATGTTCTTTCAAATGACTCACTTAAAATAAAGGTTCACCTACTTTTAATCACAACTTTAAAAGTTGCTCATCTATAATTATCCCTTGCTGTGTTGTCAAGCCTTTGGCTAACAACAGGATATATATTTATATAACAGCAGCTTTTTCTTAAACATAACTTATATAAGCCCCCATCTCCATCTGTTTCAATGTATGACTTCTTTTCAAGATCCTTTCAGCACACAATTAATGCAGAAAATAGGATAAAAGCAATAATGGAACCAAAATTCCACCCTGACAATCTTGGAAGCGGTTATGAATGATAAAAGAACCAAAAAAAAAAAAAAAAAAAAAGTACAAAATCATAACTTTGGTATTCGACCCACTAAATGTAAAGTACTGATTATTCAAAGTCAGGCCTTCATTACCTGGAAGACTGGTGCAACATAATCTTCCAACTATTATTTCCCCCGCTTCCTTTGGTCTCATGCTCTATAAGAAGAGTTAGGCAAGTGAATGACAAATTAGAAAGAAATTTGGTAACACAAATCCATAGAAAACTTCATCAGACTAAAGTAATGTTTTATTGATGGAATTGAAGATATGCTTAGGAAGGGAGGGGAGATTAAAAAAACGCAAGTGTTTTTTATTATTATGCACAGACAGGAATAATAAAGATTTTCTGTCTGAAAAAATTAAAATTACTAATTTGACATTATTGACACTAAACATGAAAATTCCCCCCTTTCCCAATTGAATTTCATATAAGTGAATATAAAAATTTCTTTAAAATTGGAACTTAGTTCTCTCAATTAACAATTCTTTTTATCCATTACACCACCTCATCCAAATTTTTTTAGATTGTAAAGTTTTTTCACCCATTAAGGTTTACCCATCTTCTAAAATTTTTGACTGTTGTCAACAAAATGATTAATCTAAATTTATAAATCCATTAGGAAATTATATTGTTTAAAGGGGATTATTTATTTTGTAAATCAAAAGGATTTTGATTATAAATTGACTAAATTTTTATTATATTCAAAAAATATAAAAAAATAAAAATTTTTTTTCAAAATAAAGCTATTTTAAATGTCAATCAAAAATTTATGAATGTATTTAAATTGTTTTAGAAAAATATTAAAAAATAAAAAAATTTAAAATTTTACAAAGATTTTTTTTTTTAAACACAAATTTTAATACACATTAAAGCTATTATCAAAAAATTTTATCATAAAAATTTTTCAAAATTTAAATTTATTTTTAATTTTTGGTTTTTTTTCAATTAATTTGTTTTGCAATAAATTAAAATTAAAATTGAATCCTTTTAAACTATTTTTTTTAAATTTTTTAACAAAGATTCCTTCCCAAAAATGATAACTTAAATTTCTAAAATTTTTTTAAATTTTTTTCAATTTTAATTTTGTAGTTTAAATATCAGATATTTAAAATTCAACATTGGTTTTTGCCACTAAAACAGCTAATATATTTTCAAAAAAAAAACAATGCGTTTTTCCTTTGATTTTTAAAATTTTAATAAAAAAACATAAATTTAATACTTATATAATAAAATAATATTACAAATGAATGGTAAAAAGAAAAAAAATGCAAAAAACCAATAATGTTTTATAATTAGTATGAAAATAAAATGGTTAAAAAAAAATAAATAAATTTGTTTATTGAAAAAATTTGAAATTTAATAATTGGAATAGTTTTATAATCTAAAATTTTTAAAATTTCCAATTGTAATTTAAAAAAAATATTTTTGATAATAATTTCTAATAGAATAGAAATGCTTTTAGAATTTATAGTTTATAAAATAAAATACACTATTTTTTTTCTTTCTTCAAAAAAAAAAAATATATATAAAAAAAAAATTTTTTATAAAAATTTTTTTAAAAAAAACATAGAAAAAATTGTTTTTCAAAAAGAATTTCAACAAACAATCTTAAAATTTAATTTTATAAAAATTTAGAATGAATCAAATAATTTTTTTAAAATTTATAAATTTTAAATTTTTTTATTTCATTTAAAAAGAAATCCATTTATATAATAAAAAAATCTTGAAAATATTTATTTTTAATTTTAAAAAAAATAAAAGCCATTCAAAAAGTTTTTTGCAATATAAATTTTAAAAATTTTTTTTTTTTTTAAATTTGTCCTTTAATTTTTATAAGTAATTTTTTAATTAAAAAAAATTTTTTGTTATTTTTATTTTCAATTGACCATATGTTTTTTGTTATTAAAAAATTTCAAGAATATTTTTTTTTTCCCATAAAATTTTTTTTTTCTTAAAATTTATTTTTTTTTTTAAAAATTTTTTTTTTTTTTGATAAAATGAAAAAAAAAATTTTTTTTTGAAAAAAAAACTAAAATTTGAAATAAATCTTTTCATATGTTTTAAAATCTTTAATTTTATAAAAATTTTTTTTTAAATTTTATTTTTGAAAAATGGTTTTTTTTTCACAAAATGTTTGCCAAAAATTTTTAGGAAATTTCAAAAATAACATTATTATCTTTAAAAATATAAAAGGAATTTTATTAAGGACTCATTAACAAATTAAAAAAAAATAAAAATCTTTCAAAAATTCTATTTCTTTTTTGTTAAATTTTTTGCCATTTATAAAAAACAATAATCTTCTTTTTTTTTTTTTTAAAAAAAGCTCATAATTTTATTTAAATGCATAAAATTTTGGATTTAATTTTAATTTTCTTAAAAAATTGTTAATAAACAATTTTGAAACCATTTTTCCTAAGTTTCAAAAAATTATTCATAAAAATTTATCATGAAAATATTTAAATTTATAAAATTTTATAATAATGATAAAAATATAACATTTTAAAAAATTTAAAAAACAGAATCTTATTAAATAAAAAATTTTAAAAATTTATTTTATATTTAGAATTTTTTAAAAAAATTATGGAAAATTTTTTTATTTTTGATTTCAACATAAATATAAAAATTTATTTTTTAACATAAAACAAAATTTTTTTCATCAAAAAAAATTAATAGTCTTTTATGAAACCAAAAATTTGGGTTAATTTTCTGATGTGAATTTTAAATTTTTTTCAAATGTTTAAAATTTTTAATTATCAATAAAAAAAATTTTTGGAAAACAAAATTAAAAATTTTATTATAACATAAATAATAAATTTTAACAAAAAACAAAAAATTTATAATGAAATTTGGTTTAATTTTACAGTTTTTTAAAAAATTCAAAATAGAAAAAAGTCATTAAAAATAAATAAAAATCAAATTATTTAAAAAAAAAATATGTAAATTTATAAAAAAATTTCAAAAAAAAAAAAATTTCAAACCAAATTAAAAAAACAAACTTTAATATTTTTAAAAAATTATAATGGACATTCAAAGAAATTCAAATACATAAAAATGTTTAGAAAGAAAAAGGAAAAATGTTGTTTTAAAAGAAAAAAATTTTTACAAAAATCAATATAAAAAAACAAAATTTCCATAATTCAATGAAGTTGTTTTTAAAACAAAAACAAAAAACAAAAAACTATTTAAATTTTTTTATTAAAATTTAAATGATGATTTTTTCAAAAAATTTTTTTAGAATTTAAATTTTTTTTTTTATTAATTATTATAAAATAAATCCAATTAAAAATTTTTTTTAAAAGATTAAAAAAATGTAAAACAATTCATCAAAAAAAATTTATGTTTTAAAATTTCAAAACAAAAAATAATGTAACAAAAGAATTTTATTTTAATTTTAAGGTCAAAATTTAAAAAAAATTTTATCATAGAATATATTATAACAAAATGGATTAATATTTAAAATTATATTATTGGGGGAAATATAAATTTTTTAAAAAATAAATAAATGTCATATTAATAATTTTAATTTAAAAATGTCATTTCATTTGAAAAAAGGATCACATCTAAAATTTAACATTTTGCATAAAATGTTGATTTTTTTATAAAAAAAAATGTTTATTCAAGAAATTTTAAAATATAAATTTTTAAATTTTAAAAATAAATTATTTTTATTTTTGTTATCAATGCTTAACATAACTCTTTGTTTGTACAATTAAATTTAAGAGAAAATATATTCATTTTTTAAAAATCAAACCAATAAAAATATATAACAAATTAACAAAATTAAATTTTGAATTTAAATTATAATGATAAAAAACAAAACAAAATTTTTTTTTTATTTAAAAACAAAAAGAAATGTAAGAAATTTTTGTTTCAAAAATTGAAAAGAAAAAAATAAACAAGAAAAAAAAAAAAAAAAAATAAAAAACTGAGAAAAACAGTGCTTTTTTGATTAAAAAATATTGAAAAAAAAAATAAAAATATATTAAAAATTTTAAATTTAAAAAAAAAAAATGCAAAAAATTTTTAAAAATGGACAATTTTATTAAAAAATTTTTATATATAATTAAATTTGCATTTTTAAAAAAAAAAAAAAAAATTATTTCTATTAATTAAAAAAAAACAAAATTGTTATAAAAATCACCATTTAAAATGAAAAATTTTAAAAAAATGAGAAAAAATTTTTTAAAAAAACAATATAATTTTTAGAAAAAATTTTTTTTTGTGTTTATAAAGGTTAATAAAAACAAATGTTAACATTATGCAAATTTGACAATTAGAAAATTAATTTCAAGAATATTAAAAAAATTACAATAAAAAAAAAATTTAAATTAAAAAATTTTGCAAAAAATAACAAATATAAAAAAAAAAAAAAAAAAAAAAAAAAAAAAAGGAAAAAAGATAAATAATTTTTTTTCAATATTTTATTAATTAATAATTTATGCTCTTAATAAAAATCATTTTGCTTTTTTTAAAATAATATATAAATATTTTATTTTTTTTAGTATTTTTTTTAAAATTGCAAATAATTGTTGAAAAAATATCAAAAAAAAAAATTTAAGTTTTAATAGTAAAAAATTTAATAAATTTTTAAATTAAATTAAAAAAAATTAACAATCCAAATATGAATAAAATGTTCTGAAATTTATATTAAAATTTTCTTTTTTTAAAATTTTAAGTTTTTTTAATCCTTTTAAATAAAAAAATAAACAAATGAAATATCAATGAAAATGGCAAAAAAATTTTAAAAATAAATAATTTATTTAAATAAAATTTAAATATAACAATTTAATATTTTTTTCATATATATTTTAATATTTTAAAAAGATAATGAATTTTATTAAAATTTTAAGGTTTCAAATTATTCTGAATGAAATTAAGTCAAGATTTTATATAAAAAAAAAATATTAAAAATGATAAACAAATTTTCAATTCAAAATTCACAAAATGGGAAACTTTAATGATTAATTCCATTAACATAAAAAAAAAAATTTTTCAAATAATAAAATTAAACATAGAATGAATGACAATAAATAAAATCTTATATTATAAAAAATATATATTTTTAATTTTATATATATACCTTTTTTTTGATTTTTACATTTATATAAACAGAAAAGTACATATTTAATATAAGAAAGAACATTAAAGCAAAAACAAATAAAAGGGTTTAATTTTCATTTTTAACAAAATATATTTATTTTTCAAATTAATTTTTAAAATTTATATATTTAAACATTGTCAAAATTGAAATTTGAAAAATTTTTTCAAAAATATTAATTAAATATATATCATCACAATATATATAACAATACCATAAATATATATATATATTTAACAAATAAAAAAGAAAAATATATTATATATATTATATATATATATATATATATATATATATATATATATATATATATACAGTGTGCGATGGGTAAATTGTCGCCATTTTATATTTTTATTTTTCGCACATGCATTTTTGTTTTTTATTTTGTTGACTGCACAGTATAATAGGGTCAGTTGGGCACCATCTGTGAGGAAAAGAGCACCATGACTCAATTCATGCTCTGCCAGAAATTTGGAAATGCCATGCTGTACTGCTTGGCATTTGTACCGGAAGCTCCAATACGAATATTTAAGAGTGTTTGGGTGTCAATCTGAGGACAGTGCAGAGGATTTGGAAAGAGTTGGATGAGTCTAATGGTGATTACAAAGGTATTTGGAGTGAGAAAACTACTCTGATTGTTCTGATAAAAAATGCCTCCATTCATTTGTTGGTGAGGGCCTCAGACTCAACACAGAGGCCTACATCAAGTGCCTTGAGGAGGTAGTGCTGCCCTAGGTCAAGAGGGTGGCTGCTGGAAGACCTTATGTCTGGCAACAGGACTCTGCACCATGCCACACAAGCAGGAGAACCCAGTCATGGCTGTCAGACAATTTTTCTGCAACCACATCATCCCCTTACATCTGGCCACCTTAACTCCCCAAGCATTCACCAACTTAAACAAGGAGACCGTCTAGAAGAGTTGCAGGAGATTCCAAAGCCGTCTGGTGGAAGCCATTGGCAATTTTACTAAATTTACTCTTTAGTATTCCAAGACATTTTTGTGTAATTTTGGTAAATATATCTGTTAAAATGAGATATCAATTTTATTTTCATTCTTGCCGCATTTAAACGACAATTTATCCATCGCACCCCGTATAACGCAATTTACTGCTTCTGTAAATAAAAAGAATTAATTTATTGGATTTTTCCATGTATAATGCAGAGCCCCTTCTTTTATCTAAAAAGAGCATTATTATTTTCAATGTATAATGCAATTCACTGTTCTTGTATAGAAAAATCATTAATATATTACATTTTCATGTATAATTTAACCTTTCTTTTTGTATTTAAAAAAAGAAATTGGAAATTATTTTATTTTCAAGTATAAATTGGTGTCAGCATCTTCATCGCCATTTATTTCCAGTAAATAGTAATTTCTTATTTTTCTCAAAACAGGCCAGCACAGCCAGGCAACAATAATATAACATTTTGGAGTGAAAATGTTCAAAAATCATTTAGTTATTTTATTATCATATCACTATTAATAATAATAATTTTAATTCCTTTTTAAGCATGGTAGAGCAATGATTAGTGACTCTGGTTGAGGAATAGAAGAGCAGAGTTCAAACTCCATTTGAGTTCATTACACTCACTTACTTGCTAATACCCTTTGAAAGGTATGAAACCATCACTTCTCCCCTTAGCTATGGGGAAAATAGCAGGACAGACTGGACCTTGGGTGGCAACCTGTCTAGAAGAAAGAAACTCTAACCACCTGCTACCTCATAAGGCCTGCCTCTTTAGGCAAAGGCTAGAAAATGGTAACTTCAAAAACAAATCTATCTTGCAATCTCATCTCAAACGAATTGTTGGGCAGTGACAGAAAATAATAGACTCCTCGGATTTAGTACAATGGCTCGAAGAAATACAAGACTAGGACACGGCATGTTGCTTTGATTTCGAACCATTTGCCCATGAATGTATCACTCATGGCACTATAGGCAACAATTTCCTTTAAACCACCACCACCACAACAACTGTGATCTAAAAGTTAAGGTGGTTACCAATTTCAAGACATAAAATGGCTTTATCTGAATAAAGCTGGGAAAGATACAAAACAAATACTGGAAGACATGAATGACAAAAACCAATTTATTTAATGTCAGTTTTATGTAGTATTTAAACACACACACATTCAATATAGAAACTGTCTATGGTGATTATACCATTATTTTATTTTGACATGTAATGCAATCTCCCAATTCCCTTTTCATAGAAGGTGTGAAAAGATTATTTTACAAAACACAACCTGTTATAACTAAGATATTTCTAGAGGGCAGTATAAAGTCCACACTGATATTTTGGGCCACTTCAGAAATTAATATAAGAGTTTGTATCACAAAAGAGCATCCACCTTTTATATACAAAGAGGAGTACTGTAAAGTTCTCAGCCCAACCCACTTCCCAAAATCTGACCAAATATCAAATTTTTTTTAAAGAGATCACTAGATAATTTCATCGTCTATAAAGAACTTTTGGTTGACTGATTAGATTTCAACAGCTTATCAAGGTTTTAAAGATTATTTAAATCAAAGAAATATTTTTACATTGTAAGAATTTTGTTTTGTTTTTTCTTTGAGACAGAAGAGGTGGATTCATACCTTTCCCAAGAGTATTTCCATGTAAACTAATATAACAAACACAGCAGGAATTGGAACTCAGTTCTCTGATTAATAATTCTGAGCCATTATCCATTACACCACGAGCATATCCAAGCTTACAGCACCTGGTATTCCCAAGCAGTCAGCCAACTAGGTCTTGATCAGTTAACGGACATTGCATAATTCAGTGATCATAAAATTGAGCCTACAAAAAGAATAAATGTGATGTGGCTATAAGCATCTATGAAGAGGAGAGTTGAGGTAACAGAGATGTGGCTCTGCAGAAGAAGGCTGAGAATTCTGAGGTACATAATGAGGAAAGAGGGTTTGGAGAATTTGACACTCACAGGACATATTTAAAAGCAAGATGAGCAGAGGAAGACAGTGAGTAATGTACCTAATGCGTTTCTATAAATGATATGGCAGAACAAGGACTGTGAGGGATAATAACATTATTTAGGCATAGTACAATAAAAAAGGAAATTGTTTTTTTCATGATCGCCCATATCCTAATACCATACTACACATAAAAGAAAATATAAAAGAAGATCGGTCAGGCTTAGAAATTTTCAGTACAATCAATCAATTTGAAATTGTCTTAAGGATCTCTGTTATGAGATTTCAGCTAATTCACTTTTCAAGAGGTTCATTTTTGGTATATGTTGTATGGAAGTACTATTAATTCTAAGCTATAATGGATGGAAGTAGCAGTAAGTCCATGTTGAGGTACCTTCAGAACACTGCTAACAGATTCCAGCTTGTTTCAAACCAAGTGATATTGAGGCTTGGCTTAAAATGCTTTACAAAATAATGCTTTCATTATCTTCAAACATCTTTTATAATTAGATGCTTTTAGAATTACAGTATTACCTATAAGGATTTTTCTTAAGACAACAGGGAATTGTGTATGAGCGAGAACACTAAAAAAAAAATGTAAAAAAACTTATGAAATTTTCTTTGACCATCATATTCAATGAAACATGTATAAAAGAAAGATTGCTATCCAAATATATACTGTCCTGGGTTTGCCAATAAAATACATCATACGTCCTGGGTATGACAATAAAGTACATCCAACAGCAAGGTTTCTGATCAGGAGGTTTGAAGTAGTGTGGAACCACCTCTTAATTGCTAATGTTCCCAGTTCACCCTACCATGGTGGTAGCCCTATTAGGGTAAAAGCTATAACTAAATAGTTAACCCCCAAACTGGGGTCAAAACACTATGAAATTGTAAAAATATGGTTTTAATACCAGCATTATTACCAGGAATACATTTTTTTTTTTTAATTATTAAATAAAAAAAAGATCGGCATTAAATAGCGCATTGAGGGTTTATGAATGCCAAAAACATGCAAACGTATATTAAAACATTTTAAATACAGTAACAGGAAATAAAATTTGATAATGCCAATTTTGAATAGATACAGTAAAAATAAATAACTGAGTTGAAGTAAATTTTCTGATAAAATTTTGAATGTTCTAAAGATACATTACTTATATCAATGCACATATTACCATGTTAAATGAAAGAAAAAGAAATGTTGCTGAAACTTCCAGTGCAATCTGGGGTCATGCTATGGAAATGCATACCAAGAACTGCTGTGTATGCTGTAAATGGTGCATCAATATCACCAAAAGTGGTCAAACGCATGTTTTGGCATCTGTAGACCAGATTCTGAATAACCATGTAGTATAGACACTTGATATGCTCGACACGTCATAAAAGGGCTGTAGTGGCAGATTACATTGTGTCACCAGCACAGATCGGAGGCCACCAGGAATATCAACACATGCCATTGAAAATATAAATACTTCTTTTTTTTTCAGCCAGATTTATGTGACAAATCCTCATGCAAATCTTTCCATTTGATGTTGAAAAAAGAATCACCTGAGCTGGTGGGAATTTTTCAAGTTATAAAATAAATCAAAAAATTTTTTGATTTAAGAACAAATAAAATTTGTGGAGAAAATTATTTGAAAAATTAATAAACATGATATACCATGTACAACGATATTTATAGGAATGAATTAGAATTTCCTGCTCTTCTATTGAACTACATGACAATTATTCAAAAATCCTACTTATAAATATGGCCCTGAACATTAGAGTAGGATTTTGTAAAAAAAGTAATTTGATTTATTCAAATTTTTCCATTTGATATTAAGTTTTTTAATAAACCTCTTCTTGGTTTCTCCTATCAAGTCTTCTATTAAAGATACTCTCTCTACCATTACAGCCTTTCTAATTTTTTCTTTTTTGAACAAAGACAACATTTCAACATGTATGCATGTGCAAAAGTGCAGAGAAAATTAACTAATTGAAACATTTTGGTGCACATTTTTAGGTATTTAAAATTTCTCTGCAACAGGTTTGAAATTGTTTCAAATGGCACCAATCACCAGGTATGTTAGGAAACTAATTTTTGGAACATGACAAGATGGCATTTAACTTGTTAATTTTACCCCAATAACTCTTACAAACCAAAATGAATACAAGAGGCATAGGAGAATTGAAAAAAAAATTTTTTTCACCAATAAAATGATATTATGAATATTTTAAATATCATTTATGATATACAGTGAATTAATTTGCAGTTTGAATACTATGGTTACATGAATTATTTTAGAAAATATTTTTGTTTGACATTTGTTTATCAACTGAGTGACAAATTAACATTGACTATATTCATCATAAATATAAACAAGCCCATTTTTTTGTTTAAACTTAAGACAAATTTGATGTTTATTTTTAATTGAACAGAAATTTTTTCCTATCTTTTATTGTTAACCTGTTATTTTGCCATTATTGCAACAGGAATTATCTATTCCAGCAGGATAATGCCTGCTCATAATAATTTTTGAATATTAATACTCTTTTGCAACAAATAAAAGTACTGTTTGAAATAGGCATGCCAGTGGGAATTTTGGGGGTTATAAAATAAGCAAATAATTTTGTTTTATTCCTAGAACAAAATAATTATGCTATGGAAAAAATTACTTGGAAAATGATAAATGTGGTTTAATGTTGGAAACAGTGGTCAAATGTACAGTGGTCAAATGTACAATTCTCTCGACCTGTAACAAAGGTTCTGGATATATATCATAGTACAGTCACCAAAATTAATATTCATTTTTTTTTTTACAATATCAATTAATAATAATGGAATTTGCAACACAGATCAGAGAAAAAATACAACCATTGAGAAATATCAATATTACTAATGGAAATACTTTACTTTATTAAGACAATGGGTCTAACAAGCCTTAAATAGTTTTATGCTACAATAAAGCATTTATGCATAACTCAGTGATGTTGAAAGAAAGGTCACAAAAATTGAAAATGTCATCCAAGTTCAGTGATGAGAGTAGGTTCTGCTTCATGCAAGTAGTAGTGATTCACTTGTGCACCTTCAGATTTGAGGAATGAGACCAAAAAAAGGAAATTCATCCAAAATACACAGGTCCTGGCCTTGTTCATTTAACAAATGAATTGCTATAAGTAAAAAAAATCTAAAATTTGGTATTTATGGAGAAATGATTGAACAGTACTGTGTACATCCAGGACATTGCTCAACCAGTTCTGCTGCCATTCCTCCAACAGGAAATTGATATACTCATCCAGCAGGATAATGCCTGTCCATTATATATGCTGTTCTATTTGCTCTGCAAGATGTTTAACAACTTCACTGGCTGAGATAACCACTGGATAACCTCCATTGAACATATATGGGACAACACCTGACTTATTCAGCTAGCCCACATACATTTTACTGTATTGGCCTTAATAAGTGTAAGAGACACAGAATAATATATGGCAGGGTTGTATACGCTATCTGTAAAATCATATATATATGCAAGAGTACAGACCTGTGTTAATGCCCATGGCAGATGACATTTCCAAGTAAGATCACCTGTTATAATGGCTAGCTAATCTCTTGTTGCAGACAGCTAGTCAGGCACATTTGCACTTGTGTCAACACTCACAGAACGAACCAGTTGTTTGCATGGCAACTGTGATGAGCAGATCTTAGTTACAATTTCTAGAAGAAAGTACACAATATGACCTGATCAGCAGTTGAACAAGGTCAGTACATTCAAACCCTGAGTCACGATGACTTGTAACTTTGTGCTAGCACAACTATTAACAGTTTCAGATTGTTGCATTTTAATTTTCTGTTAGTGTATTTTAAAACAACTTAAATATTAAAAAAAAAATGGCAGGAAATCACTAACTAGATAATCCTCAATGATGGCTACAAGAAATCTTAAAACAACATTTAGTGCTATGTTTCTATGGGTTCACTTCTAAAAATCTGGATGACTAGAGATTGACAGCCAAGTTTGTCTTTGATAGCACAATAGTTGGGGGGGACTGGGTTGTAACTTTTGTAACATTCAAAACCAACAAAAGAAAAAAGAAAAAAAATGACCTACAATCAATTGTTAACCAGGACAAGAAAGAGCTTGTAAATTTTAAGGCCTCCAAAACAACACTGCTCTCTTAATTTTTAATCCTCTTAGGGAACCTTTTTTGACTTCCATGACTAATGTTAACTTCCAGGAGAGTAATTCATTGTGCCTTTTCAGGCTACCATTTTCCACAGACATGAAGTGAAAATATTATATCAAATCAATTGTTAGAAAAGTTGGTTTCTGCATCATGATAAACAATTTTTCTCGCCAGAATTTATCTTACACATTTATAAGTCTACTCTTCATACATGCATTGAATATTGCTGCCTCATCTGGTCTAGTACTTCTGCTATGTATTTAGAGATTCTTGATAAAATACCAAAAAGAATCTACAATGTTATTACTCCTGATCTAGCATCTTGGCTTCAATAACTTTCCTATCACTGTAACATAGCTTCCCATGCTTTTTCTATAAATATTTTCATCGTAATCGTTCTGATGAGCATTCCTCTTTGGCACCTAGATTTTATGAGCTTAAGCACAGTACTAGATTGGCAGTTAGGTCTCATAATTTTACAGTTGAAATGGCTAGACATAACTATAAGTTCTATGCTAACAGTTTCTTCTCTTACACTTCTCACTTGTAGACCTCTTCCAGCTTCTTGCTTCCCAGTCAACTTTGCTGTTTGAAAATTTAAATGTAATGTCAATTGTTATGTTCTGTCTTCTTAATTCCTGTTCTTTTACTGTTTTCTCTCTTTAACATTGTTTTCTTTTTTCATATTCTTTCACACTCAGTAACCCTTTTCTTTATTTTGAATGTCTATTTGGACTCAAGCTCAGCCCAGACCTCATGTAGAATTCATAATATAATCCACTGTTGAAGATGCAGGAAAAATGTCCAGTATTTTGTACCACTCCAAAAAGTACTTACCTCCTCCTGCTATGCTCTACCTTTACAAGAGTCAGTTCAAAAACATCTGTGCGGCCATGTGGGTGATGAATTGCTTTCTACCCTCAATCTCTTTTCCCATACACAAAATGTTACCAGCTATTTCCATGGCAAAACTACATTCTATTTCTTTGACAAGCTACATTCTATAAGTTCAGACATTTGCAGCTAAGACACGCCATGCCACATAAACCTCAACAAATCCTGACCATTCCATTCATATTCCATTAGTAAGAAGGAAGTTCCTTTCAGACATCTATAAAAAGAGCTGCTGCTTTGTGGAACAGACTCCCAAGAAGATGTTTCTCCAATCACTAAAATCTTATCCTCTTCGAGTTTAGAGTCAACTGTTATCTATCCTACATATCCTCATAATCTGCACTTCTTACCCCCCCTCTTACATTTATACAATAATCTCATTCAGTAACCCTCTACCTTGAGTGGCTCTTGGGGTCTTTTATTAAGTGACATTGGTATCTGAAGAACAAGTAAGCTATGCGACAGACAAAGGTATTTCTCTGCAAAACATCATGGATGTCAATATTTTGGTTTAATAAATCTTTAAAATAGTAATCACCTTGTATTACACACAAGGGTGATAGGTAGATGAGGAAAGCAAGAAGAAAGGAATAACTACTAACGGTATCAAATCAGAATGCATGGTTGTCAGCAAAAGAGGCAGCCCATGGTGTGAGCTACATATTGGGGATATGAAGATTGAGAAAGTACAGAAATTCACCCCCCTGGATAGTGACATAACAGACAAAAGAAAGCGGAAACACAGAAATCTAAAAGCACATAGGAATAGCCAAATATGCCTTAAGCAAATTATTAAGAGATGGGAAAATATTACTAGAAAAAGAGAAGAGTGCTCAATTGTTATTTAATATTTAATTTCCTCTGTGGCAGTGAATGTTGGACAATTTCCTCACAGATGAAAAAGAGATTTCAAGCAACAGAAATATGATTCTACAGAAGGATGCCGAGAATACCACAGATAGAACATATGAGCGCTGAAGAAGTTGTAAAGAAAATAGAAACTACAAGGAAACTAGTGCTAAAATCAGGAAGAGAAAGAAATACATACTGAGGAAAGAAGGCTTGGAAAATTTAATATCCACAAGGAATACTTACACCAAGACTGATTGATTTTTTATGGCTTATCAACATTTTGCAGGTTATTTAAAAAGAGAAAATATTTTTTTAGATTGTAAGAATTTTTTTTTTTTGGTAGAGGGACATAATAATTCTCCAGCCATCTTCAGGTATACAACTGTATGGAAGATAGCTATAATTTTCAGAAAAGTAATTATCAGTCCAAGAGTTGTTCAGACTATTGAACTAATTATTTATGTTTTCTTTTGTTCTGATCACTACATTTCAGTCAATCTTGTCTCCAACCATCTTCAGGTGTACAACTATTTGGAAGATACCTATAATTTTCAAAAGAGTTATTATCAATCCAAGAGTTGTTCAGACTATTTAACTCATATTTTGTGTTACACTGAATTGACAGAATGTAATAGTCAAAACAATTCTCCAACCATCTTCAGGTGCACAAATGTATGGAAGACATTTTCTATCATTTTCAGAAGAGTCATTATCATTTCAAGAGTTCATTGACTGAAATGTAGCGGTCAGAATAAAAGCAAAACAAAAAATGAGTTCATTAGTCTGAACCACTAATGAACTCATTCTTTGTATTGCTTTTATTCTGACTGCTACATTTCAGTCAATTCATTCTCCAACCATCTTCAAGTCTACAACTGTATAGAAGACATCTTCTATAATTTTGAGAAGATTCATTATCATTCCAAAAGTTCTTCAGACTATGAAACTCATTCTTTGTGTTGCTTTTGTTCTGACCACTACATTTCAGTCAATTCATTCTCCAACCATCTTCAGGTGTACAACTGTTTGGAAGACACCTTCTACCATTTTGTGAAGAGTCATTATCATTCCAAGAGTTCTTCAGACTATGAAACTAATTCTTTGTGTTGCTTTTGTTCTGACCACTACATTTCAGTCAATTCATTCTCCAACCATCTTCAGGCCTACAACTGTTCGGAAGATATGTTTTGTTGTATGGCAAATCTTTTCAGCTGCTCTGCATAAATGCAGAAACTCTAGTAAAAAAACAAACAATTTAGAACTAATTTTGTAAATGCAGTCTGGACACATTGGTATAAAATTACCTTAGAATATTCTGATTAAAAAAAAAAAATAAATAAATAGGGGACAGAGTACATAATCTTCGCTATTTTCAAAATGAGAGTCCTTAACAATAAGGTAGTTGACTAAATAGCATGCAACTCTAATTATTGGCAAGCAGGGCTAATGTCTGTTTGAAGTCATTTTTTTTCCTTCCCTTTTTCTCAGGGTGCATTTTTCTTCTGTACAGACTGCATTTATTTCTTTATGATTGGATATTTTTTTTTTTTTAAATTTGATTTAGACAAATAATCAGCAGGCATATCTTAAAACATTAAAACATTTTTTTTGACTTGTATCCTCAAAAAAGAAACAAATATATATATATATATATATATATATATATATATATAGTATTTATTCCTTCATGACAGGTGAAGAAAAAACAAGGTTGGGGGGGGGCGTAAATTTGTTAACAATGAAAGGAAATAGAGTCACGTAATTTTAGGAAAAACATCCAAGAAGCTAGGTCTGTCAGTTTTAACTAGTATGCAGTTTCAACGCAAGGCTTACACGAAGAAAGCCATGTCTTTCATTCCTTCTTTTGCATGATTCAATTCAAACCCACACCAACCAGCTACCAAATTTATAACAACGGTCGGCTCGTTAAGACTGCCAGGAACCAAAACGGTCACTATAATTAGTGCAGTAAGCTGGCCACTGGGCTGGACAAAGCATCTTGTAGATTAATGAGAGAGTGAGTGGGGAAAACAGGAATGTTAGCAGAAAGGTAATGGCGGAGGGGTTGAGTGTGCAGAGGCAGGTTGAAGAAAAACAAAAAAAAGAAAAATAGGGGAAGGAAGAAATCCATTTGGAATAATGTGCTTTGTATGCCTTCCTTTAGCGCTAAAATCAAAGACAGTGTATTCACTCACAGTACAAGATCTTATAGTTTTAACTGAGTGGGTCCCTCAATATGTGCACACCCACACACCAGCACATGCACAGGACTTCCAAGCTCCCCTCCCCTATTCTATTCTGACCTTTCCATTCAAAATTGGTAGTAGTGGTAGCGATACAATTTTAGATAGTTCTAATGGAGGTTAGGATTGCTATGCTGTATGCCCCCGAGGTGGGGGTGGGTGGAAATGCTGATGAAAATGATGATAGAAGCCAAAGCAATGACAATAACATTACTACCACTGAAACTATTTCAGATAATATTTTAACAATGTAATACAGGGGAAGCTCAAAAAAAAAAAAAAAAAATGAAAAATTGTAAAGAATTTTGAACAAGAGAAATTTTTAAAGTTCACAATCAATTTTGAAAACTGTCACAATTAATTCTTTTGATTTCTACTTTTCCTTCTTTTTTTAATATTTTTTTTTATAAAACAAGGTTTAAAAATATTTTTAAAAAAAATAATTTCTAAGCAGGTAAGCTTTAATTGATTTAAAAAGTTAAAAAAAGACAAATGTTAATTTATTAAATGATAAACCATTTTAGTAAAAATTTATTACTAAATTTTTCTTAATACACAATTAAATATTAATTTATTAAGTCAACACTTAATACTAAAGTTTTCTAAAAATGCAAATATTTATTAAACAATAAACAATTTTAGTCAACATTTAGTACTAAAGTTTGCTTAAACTACACAAATGTTAATTTATAAAATAATAAACAATTTTAGTCAATATTTAATACTAAATTTTTCTTCAAATACACAATTTATTAAATGATAAGCAATTTTATTCAACATTTAATACTAAATTTCACTTAACAATACACAATTTTTAGTAACTGTAATAATACTCTTTATTTCTCCTTCATTTTTAAGTAATTTTGGTCAATTAAAAATAGAATCTATCAAAATCATTATTTCCTGTACATGGCAAAGGTGAACCAATATAAAAAAAAAAAAAAAAAGATTAAAGGTTTCTCAGGAGGTTTATGTTATCAGATCAAGGGATAAATAACATGAAAAATGACATGTGAGCATAAAGAAGTAATGTCAAATATTATAATTAATAATTTTGACAAGGAATAATATTCTTTTTAATTTGTCCTTTCTTGCAACTTAATTGGATAGTGAGTCTATGGAAATAAGCAACCAACAGATAAATTTCAACACTAAATAAAACAATGTGAGTTGATATGTCATAAAATTCACCAACACATCATTTCTGTTATAGGTAAATAAGTAAAAGAAAAAGTGTGTGTATGAGCATGTACATTTGTTATGTGGTAGTGTGTGTTTGTGTATATATATATATATATATATATAATATTAGATAGTGCACAGTGAAGGCTGCAATTGTTGTTTGGTGTTGTATACATATGTGTGTGTATACAGTTAGAGTGCATGTATGTGTGTGTGCGTATATATATATATATATATATATATTATGTGTATATGTATGTACATTTTTTATGTGGTAGCCTGTGTATGTATATGTATATATATAGGAAAATTTCTCGATTTAACCAGTAGAAGACATTATTTATGAATAAAAATGACAATCGGAAAACTCGAATATTACAATTATTAGTTTCCGATTATTTAAATATATATATATATATATATATATATATATAAAATATATGCACAGTGAAGGCTGCAATTGTTGTTTGGTGTAGTATACATATGTGTGTGTGTATGTACATTTGTTAAAAATGTATATATATATATATATATATATATATATATATATATATTATTAAATGGACAAAGTCTGACAAATATTTCAAGATATTTTTTTATGTTTATACATTCTTTTTTATAGATACAAATATTTAAGAAAAATGCTCTGTTTATAATAAACAGTATTAACAACATTTACTGGCCTGAATGAAAGAAATTGTCATAGAAAATATGTGTCCTCCAACAGGAATTGAACCTGTATCCTATATGGAACTATCATATAGCCTGTGTTTTCTTTTTTCTAAAAATGCCAGAATTTAGTAAAATATATCTTGCTCACTCCCAATTCTTCACAATGACTGTGATTGTCGAAAATACTCAATTATAATAAAGAAAAAAAAAAACATGAACTTTGGACAATTTATTAACTCTAATCCCAACATACAACACATTCAGAAATTAGTTTTTGATTGACTTATTGATTTGTTTTTTACAACTTATCAACCTTTTTCAGGATATTTAAAGCCAGAAAATATTTTTAGCTTTTAAGAATTTTTTTGAGATAATGATTTTTACTCATACAAATTCTACTAATTAACTCATAGCTGGTGGGAGAAGACGTGGATTCATAACTTCACCAAGGGTATTTGCATATAAATGAATAATATGACAAACTAGAAAGGTTTTTGTGACGTGTTTCATCCGTCAGAATTTAATTGGACTGGGCTTTGCTAACGTTGCCACATGTACACAAAATGAGAGATGCTAGTAGTTTCAAAATTTTTACAAAATTTTGAAACTACCTGCAGCGCAAAAACCTTTCCAGTTTCCATATTTTTCTAAATACTGTTTCTTAATATATAAAATTATATATTGTTATATCATATAATGAACCTTACTGGAATTTGCTCACCAATTAAGAATTCTGAGCCATTATCCATTACACCATCCCTACACCAAAGTGTACAGCATCCAGTATTCCCAAGCAGTCACCCATCTAGATAATGACCATGCCTCAATGTTGCTTAACTTAGGTGATTGTACAAGAACCAGTGCTTCAATAATAATTCTGATAATTCTAATTCATATTTGATCCTATATATATATATATTTATTCAGTTGCATGTAAACAGTCTGATGATCGCAAAAGTGTGAAACTCGGGGGTTACAAGCTACTTACATACAACAATATGTTAGCTCTATCAGAGATATTGTGGACTTTCCACTAAGTGCTGCACTGAAGGAGGCACAATGTTATAATGGATAGCAGCTTGGATTGAGGAATCGTAGAGCCGAGTTCGAATTCCAGTCAAATCCATTACATTCACTTACATGCTAATACCCTCTTCTTCTCCCCCCAGCTATGGGTAAATAGCAGGACAGACCTGGTTATATAGCTTTGGATGGCAACTGGTCTACCACAGAAAGAAATGGCAACCTACTGTGGGGGAAAAAATCTGCCTCGTCAGTCATGTATCGAAAGATACATGATCACCTAAGCATGTATCACGCATGGCACATAACTGACTGACTGACCACGCATATGAGGTTACAGAAGTAATGGGCCTGTATATTTTATATAAGATTTAATGAAATAGTACACTTAAACAACCACAGCCTATATAGAGATGATGGGCTGATGATAGTGTCAGACAAAAGAAGAGTAAATGACTAAGAAAGATGCTTTTCAGACTCTTCAAAAGCCTCAACTTTGAAATAGACATCGATACGAATAAGAAGGTTGTCCAATATTTAGATGTAGGGTTAGATCTACAAACTGGCAGTGTCTCCCCCATTCATGAAACTGAACACAAAATCGAGGTACATGAACGCTGGATCTAACCACCCCGTGAGTATGATCAAGCACATCCCTAAAGGAATAGAGTGCAGGTTATCTAGATATTCCTATTGTAAAATAATTTTCGATGAAAAAAAGAAAGTGTATGAAAAGGCTTTAAAAGAAGTGGGTCATTAAACTGGAATTTAAACCTCAAATAAAACAACAAATAAAGAATAATTCGAGGAAAAGAAAAAATATTATTCAGTTTAACCCCCCCCTTTTAATTTAGAGGCGAAATGTAAAGGGAAAAATATTTTTCAAATTGCTTAATAAACACTTCCCTAAAAATTCTGAATTACACATGAAATTTAATAGAAATACAGTTAAGTTACTACTGTACTAGTAATTTGGAAACTACAACAAAAAAAAAAAAAAAATACCAGGAATTTCAAAGGTAATGTGCAGCAAGATATTGTTAACAAAAATCCTCATGTAAACTGGAGAATATTAAAAACTAAACCTTACAGCAATCATAGTTATGTCTGCAAACTGTGCCAAGAGGAAATATTAACTATAATAACATTTCCAGACCCCAAAAATCTACTGAATGAAATGGTCAGAAATAATGTCAGTGTGTATATATATATATATATATATATATATATATATATATATATATATATATATATATAACTAGATCAAAAAAACCCTCGAATTTTGATTTGCTAATCAAATCAATCTCGAGGGAAAAAAGGTTTTAAAAAAGAAAAGAGCTACAAACATGAACTTCTGCCGACAAAAAATCGCACAGATGCAGGTCTGAAGCCCAAAGAAAAAACCCGATAATGCAATAACAACTAACTAACAAAATTTTCCTGACGATCCGTTTAGGTGAAACCTAGGTAGGTTTGTCTGGCTCACTAGGTGTATCTATATATATATGTGTGTGTGTGTATATTTTATTACTATTTCAGTGCTGTGCCAAATAATGGACGAAAGCTCAGATTAGTAATTCGGAAAGTTGAGAAAAAGAAAAAAGTCAAATCCATTATGTTCACTTATGTGCTAATACCCTTGGAAAGGTATGAACGGAATTCTTCTTTCACCAGCTATGGGTAAATCACAGGACAGACTGGGTTCTATAGCTTTGGATGGCAACTGGTCTACCGCAGAAAGAATTGTGCAATCTACTGAGGGAAAAAATCTGCCTCGTCAGTCATGTATCAAAAGGTATATAATTCATGTATGAACATATCACCTATGGCACATAACTGATATTCACTTGGGAAAGGTATGCATCCTCTTCTTCTCCCCACCTCCCACCCCAGCTATGGGTAAATAGCAGGACTGACCGGGTTCTATAGCTTTGGATGGCAACTGGTCTACTGCAGAAAGAAAAGGCAACCTACTGTAGAGGAAAATATCTGCCTTGTCAGTCATGTATCAAAAGATACATGATCATCTAAGCTTGTATCATGCATGGTACATGAAAAAAATTATGAGTTTGACTAATATATTTCTATTCATGGATTATTATTTTATTAGTGTTTCACCTACAATTTACGACATATGTTTAGGCAACAAATTTATTATAATTTTCTTTTTAATGGATAGTTATATCTCCAGTTCAAGTTTGGATTTAATGTTTAGTGTGACAGAGATTGACTGTTATGTTATTTTTTTCAAGAGCACGACAATATTTTACATAATTGTAACACTATAAGGATTTTTGTATTGGGATGTGTAAATATTTTCAGAAAGCTGAGGCAACTAACACAGCGATAAGAAACTAGACTTATCCAGGCCTAGAATTTGCCAAAGAAAAGATGTAAAGTGTTTTCTTTAAGGGAAATGCAGAAGTTTTCTTCTTTAATAAAGAAAGGAAAAAAAAAAACAATTATATACTGAAGTTATGAAGAATGAATCTTCTGTCACTTCTCTAGGATTCCATATTAGCTGCTTTCTGGAAGTCTTTCAATATGTGGAACCCATCAATAAAGTTGGAGGATATTGTAATTTAACAGGGCGCCAGAAGCTGTTTTATAGAAATAGGTAACTTTCTTAAAATCCGAATCCAAAATCCAGTTGGGTTCTTTACATTCACTTATGTGCAAATACCATTAGGTAAGGTATAAATCCATCTCTTTTCCACCCAACTAATGGTAAACTGGACTGGGATCTATAGTCTTGTTTGGTGACCAGTCTAGGAAAATGAAAGCTCTGAATTCAAACCAGCATAAAGAGTTGTTGGGTTGATCTCCATCAGATTATCTTGAACAACCACTGCTGCTATATAGTGCACCTACGATCCTAATAGGTTATGGTTGTGCTCTCCAAATCAGAAAAGGAAAAAAAAAAAAAAAAAAAAAAAAGAGATTTATATAAAAAAATACTGATGCAAAATATGCAAATTAAATTACAGTTTAAAAAAAAAATGGCCTCCAATTGTTAGGTCAACTTTTTTTTTTCTTTTCTTTTTTGTTTTAAATCAATTTACCAATATTTTCATAGTTCTTGAATATTTTACATGGAAAAATTACAAACTGAGAGACTAGCATGTCTTTCTCTAAGCTTCTTCTTTTAGGTACCATGTAACCTCAGATGTGGGCAGTAGTGGCTCTCCACAGCTACCTCTCCTAAACATGTGTCATCTTACCATCCTTCCTAGTCTCTGCTCTGCCATCCATTTATATAAGTTTCCCTCTGAATCTCTTGCCTTCAATGTCTTATGAGTGTCAATTTCTCCAGGCCCTCTTTCTTCATTATGTGTCCCAGAAATTTCAACTGATTGTAAGTGTCCCATTTTCCTTAAAACTTCCTTGTTGTTCACATGCTTCATCCATGTTAGTATACGGTCATATCACTTTGGAATACTGGTTCTAATACAATCACAGAAGTGACTGAATCTGGTCAGTACCTAGATGAGAAACTGCTTGAGAATACTAGGTGCTGTAAACTTGGTTGTACGAGTGGTGTAATGGATAATGGCTCAGAATTGGAGTTTGGATAACAGAGTTCCGACTCCAGTTAAGTGCATTATATTCACTTACACAAATACCCTTGGAAAAGGTATAAATCCACTTCCTCTACCCCTAGCTATGGGTTAATTAGTAGGACTTGTATCAGGAAATCATTATTATATCCAAAAATATTCTCACAATCTAAAAATATTTTCTGGTTTTTAATAAGCTGTTGATAAGCCATAAAAAAACAAATCAATACACCCATAGTATCCTCAGCATCCTTCTGTAGAATCACATCACTCTTGCCTCAAATCTCCTCTTGAGCAAATCGGCTAGCATTTACTACCAAATAGGAAGACTGATATTACATAGCAGTTCAGCACACTTCCTGATTCTAAGTATAACTGACCCTTTTGTTTCTATTTTTGTTACAACTTCCTCATTATTCCCATGTTCTGTTCATAGTATTCTCAGTAGCCTTCTGGAGAACAACATCTCTGTTGCTTCAAGTTCCTTTCTCCGTGTGGAAATTTTCAACATTCATTACCATATAGTAAGACTGATATTGCACAGCAGTTCCACACTTTTCTGTCTCAAACAAACTTTATCTTGTTTCTTAATACTTTGTTTAGCTTTTGGAAGGCATCTTTTGCTATTCTAACTATCCCCTTCAGATCTCTGCTTCATAATTTCAGGACAGAGAGGCATCTTAATATTTTTGTATGTCTTTTCAGAGTTCCAATTTAATGACACTGAAAGCTCAAAGACATTTTGGCCATTTTCTAAATAACTCAATTCGTAGAGAAAGTTAATCAAAAACTGGCAATTTTCATTTTTTTTTTTTTTAAGTGAGGGGGTTGGTGAGTCTGTGTCTGGGTCCGGGCAGGGGTGAAAATTGAAACAAGAGATCAGAAAATAAACTCAGTCAAAAACGACCAGAAAAGATTTTTACTTTATACACAAAAACCCATCACCATCCCTTAACCCAAATTTTCAACATTTCTTTTATTGAAATTTAGGGAAATATTTTTCTAATACAATTTTTCTTTTTCAAATATTTTTCTAATTAAATTTTCCCCCCAGTGTTTCCACAAAGCACACCAATTTAAACTTAATGATTCATAAAAAAAAAAAACCCCAAAAAAACAGTGGCTTGCCTCATAGAAATTCATTTTTCAAAATAAATTTTTTATAAAAGAGGGAGAAATTTGAATTATGCCTAATGAACAAAGTAACCTCTCATATCACCATTGTGCACCTACTCAGGTATAATAGCTAACAAGCTTGTATTGCAGATCACATCACTAATGGAGTGAATCTGATTCTCTTCAGGATCCCTCCCCTTGACCTTGTACCAGACACAACCAAGCTTAGTAAAAACCTAGCTACCAATTCTTAGCAAGTTTGCCTTACAGATCAACTCCCTAGTGTTGCAAGCTTTTTTAATCATTTCTGAATGACAGCCGACTTGATTTTATCATTGAGTTTCTTCAAATGGCTCTTAATATGGCTGGCACTAAAGGTAAACATATAAAACAATTATCCAAACATACTGCTACTTTTTGTTTCATTCTTTTCCATACAATAAAAGGAAAATAAACCATTAAGTAACATTTTTATGCTTATTTCTGAGTTACATTTTTTCAACATGGACAGACAGCAGGCTCATATTTTTGCAAATATAATTTTGTAAAAAAACCTTTTGCAAACATTTATGCACACTCAGATCAGACAAAGAACCAACTTTAAAGGTTTTGAAACTAAAGAATGATTTTTGTTTTATCTGTCTATATTTCTGAGATGATTGTCATAGACACATTTCAGCTGATCCTAGCCAGCCTTCTTCAGGTACTGCATGTTGAACCCAGTAACTTTAATGGAAATTTGAACCAAACTCTTTATTCAATCCCTGGTGACACCTGTAAATAGTGTGAATGTTTCCATTTCAATATTATATGGATCATATCTTTTACCAGAAATCTTAACTACCTTTTTTGTTTTGTTTAATAGTTATCAGTGCCTGCAACAAAAATACATATTTTCATTTATTTAACTTTACGCACATCCTATTAACCTCAGTTATAGATCAAAATGTTATTGTATTTTCAAAAACAGTTAACATAATTTTCTTTCAAAATTTCTGAAAATCAAACATTTTTCAATAGGCCACCAGTTCTGGCTCGCAGTTGCACCATGAGCAGGCCTGGAGTATAGTACACCATGGTATGTTCACAAAAATAGAAAAGTGCATAAGACAGGGATGTGTCTTCTCGCCAAATTTATTCAATTTTTACAGTAAGGTGATCCAAGGAGAACAAAAACTCCTACCAGGATTTATTATTTGTGGGAACAATCTTAACAATATAAGATATGCAGATCACAGAGTGTTAACAATAGACACAGAAAGGAAACTGCTGGAACTCCTAGACAAGACAGTAAAGGAAAGTGAGAAGAAAGGACTAACCATCAACTGCAAGAAGAAAGAATGTCTGGTTATTAGCAAAAGGGACAGCCCAAGATGTGAGTTACAAATTGGAGATGTCAAAAACGAGCAAGTACAAAAATTTAAATATCTGGGAATTGTTTCAACAGAACAGAAAATGTAACAGGAAGATCTGAAGGTGCCTTGGAATAGCAAAAGATGCCTTCCAAAAGCTAAACAAAGTATTAAGAAACAGGAAAATCCATGTCATATCAGTCCTCCTATATGACAATGAATGTTGGACATCGAAAGGATGTTAGAATAACTCTGAACTTATACTCAAAGCAAACCGCCTGAATACGGATACAAAAGGAATTAAGTAAGTACACAAAAACAGAAAAGGGCATAAGACAATAGACCGTGATGCTATCCTAAGGGAAATGGAGACCCTTCCGTGATTTAGTATCAGTAGGCACAATCTTAAGATTATAAGATATGCAGTCTTCAAGGGTATTTTCTGGATGAAGACCACCATGTGTCTATAAAAACAATAAGCATACAGTTTGGTATTGGTGTGGTATATATACAAATTTATGGATAAACACTGACCAAGTTTATACTTGACTCTATAAGTAAACACAGGCCAGATTAACATATTTTGATCAGATTGATACTTTAGACTCAGTCTGTTTAATGTCAGGGATGAGAGGCCAGTAAACAAAATTGTAGTCACGTCAAGGACTTTTTTTTTCTTTTTTTTTTTACAATAATATTCACACTGAATAAGACTCACTCAATATAGAGGGCTACAGAGTAAGATTGATTTGTTTTTTTTGACTTTTTGCAGGTTATTTAAAGTCAGGAAATATTTTTAGATTGTAAGAATTTTTTGAAGATAATGATTTACTGATACAAGTCCTACTAATTAACCCATAGCTCAAGGGAAAAGAGGTGGATTCATAGCTTTCCAAAGGGTATTTGTTCATAAATGAATATAACAAAGCAACTTGAAATTGGAACTTGGCTCTCCAAATTCTAATTATATGCCATTAACCATTACACCATCCACAAATCCAAAATTACAGCACAGTATTCCTAAGCCGTCACCCATCTAGGTATTGACCATGCTCGACATTGCCTAACTGATCATACAGGAACCAGTGTTTCAACATGATATGGCCATAAGCCTATAGAGTAAGTTATAGTTTATGGGAATATGTGAGGAAGATAATG